>CM061920.1:368480720-368575867 GCA_031002005.1 Vandiemenella viatica | reverse complement strand
TCTCGTGGATTAACTTAGCCTTTAATTCTGCTCGTCATGAGGTCTTGAAGGCCTCGCCCGCTAGTCTGATGCTTTCTTTCCCGTTGAATTCCCCGCTGTCCAATTTGTGGGACATTAGGGAACTCTTGCCTGATAGGATTAATTCACAGACTGTCAAAGATAATTGGGATAGAGCTCGTAAGAATATTAAGTTGGCCCACGAGCGTCTGCGTAAAAGGTATAACACGGTCGGGTTCCCTTTAACTACAAGGTCGGGGACGAGATTTTCGTTCGTAACCTAAATCCTCAAGGCGGCGTTGAAGGCGGGCAATCTGGTAAACTGGCCTACAGATTCATAGGCCCTTGCGTTATACGAAGAATATTATCGCCCGTTAACCTGCTAGTTCAAGATTTCAAATCCAGAAGACTGATGAGGGTACACCTGTCGCAGGTTAAGTGTAAGGTTAGGCCGTAATCTCTTGATCTCCCGGGGTCTAGCTTTGGCGGGGGAGGTTGAGCCGTGCGCGGCTCTCTGTCGCTAGGCGGCTGTTTCATATCGCTAACTTCCCGCTAGGGCGCGCGGCGACCAGGTTCCGGCCATCTGGTGGCGATTGTCATCTTTCGCCGGCCGATAGAGAGCGCTGTGAATGTGAGTGCCCTCTATCGGTCTGTAGAGAGGATTTAAGGGGCGACCCGGTCAGGAAAGAGTCTCTGCGGTCAGTCTCGGCTAGGAAGTGAACAGTCTGAGGAGGAAGTGGCGGTGTCGGAAGCGGCAGTTGAAGAAGGCGACGTGCTCCATGCACGGGCAGCAGTTAGGCGGAGCAACGTGATACTTGGCCGTCGACGAGGGGTTATTGACGGTGCCTGGTCTGACAAGCAGTTCTGAGTGGCCGTAAACTGTGTCGTCGCCTCACATGCCCAGACTATATGGCAGTTTGGGGTGTCCTCGTAAAGTGTGCGCTTTGGCACCTTCTGGAGCAACCTGTGCCTTCATGTTCCACGAGTGGATAGACTGTTAGAGAGTTCGTGGTATTCAGACAATTCAACTTCGTTGTATTTTCTGCTTCCTCGGTGCAATTGGAGATTTTCTGTTTGGTGTTCGTGCTTGCGTGGGACAATCTATGTCACTAATGGCTGTTCTTTCACATGAGGGAAACAGTGTATGTATGTTTGTCTGTACCCTTGAGGGGTGCTGAAACATTAAAACAGACCAGTGTTGGTTGAGCTCAACTGATATAAGTGCCTTGAGAAGCTCGATCTTTGGAAATCCTGTTTAGGAACTTATAGCACCGGATATTCTACCATTATTAAATTGTTTAGACATAAGTAAATTTAAGTGTGTAAATCCTTGGACTCTGGGGCCATCATGGATCATTAAGGCCAACTAGTATTGTTGTTATTTAATATAAGTATATCTTGGGGGAATTTTAAGTAACCGATTGGTAATTAAGCTTATTACATGATATAGTGTGGAAATCTTATGTTTGAAGTTGTTGATATTGTTGTGTAAGGTTGTATTGTATTTGGTATTTATTGTAATAAACAAGACTGAGACAATTGTAACCATGCGCCCACATGCTTGCCAACCTACCTACCACCTCAGTTGTAAAAGGTACATGGAGATGAAAAGATTATCTCCGGATAAGAAGACATGGAAGGCTTACGTTAGACCTGTGTTTCACAACTAGTGACCCGCAGACCACAAGTGGTTCGCGAAGATGGTTCACTTGGTCCGCAAGCAGAGTACTATAAATTTAGATAATGTATAAGGCTACAAGCCAGTATAAAATGTAAACCCAACGTTTTAAAACCCACAAATATTTCAATGACCAGGAAGAAATCCGACATTTCCAAGATGAGCATAGGGCAGTATTGTTTCTACAACAGTCTATTAATTTCCAGTTGGCATTAAAAAGAGCACCGTTCGTCTAAGTATTAAGTAAAGTATCGTTTTCTGTGGGTCTTGTATGAGGATCCGGGGTACATGGTAAGGTTGGTAACATACGAGTGGTGAAGTAAACAAAAAAAAAGGTGGAGGCATAGCGTTTTTATTTTGTGTATTTAGGTCGGTGGTATAGTATAGCATCCAGCATATAATAAAGTTATAATTTATTTGGTTGCTATGAGTCTGGTCAATATGTAATTAATTTTTAATAGTTCACTTCCAGTTTCATAATTGTGCCTCCGTAGGAATTCAAAATATGCTTTTAGATTTATTATGTTTTAATGATACAATAAAATATTTCCCATATGTTATTACATTTAAGTAAAAAATTAGCCCTTGTAAGTTATTTATCCGCAGCATTATTTTTTGTTGAAAAAGTTTGAGAAACGCTGCGTTAGATAATTGAAGAGACAGAAGAGAGAAAAAATAATCTTCCTCTGTATTAATGCTATCTGCTGAGCACATTTCTTTTTGTTCCGATTTATTTCCCTATCTGCTATAGTTTTATTGATTTTTTCCTAACAAACTCACTTTCGCAAGTTCATCTTCTTGCTTTGTTGTAGATCTAAAAACCGTTTTACTATTTTAATTCATAAGAAGGTACAGCTTAAATTTATATGGATGAAGAGCGATTTTGACACATCAAGCCGATTTGGCAAAAACAAGATTTTATAACACCAATCCATTACCCGAGCATCCAAAAAGTAAAACATTATTTAATAAAGTAATTGATGATAGTGGCAGTAAAAAATGTGTTATGACAAAAAAATCTAATATCACAAAATACAAAGTCCAAGATGTTGCAAAATGGTTGGTGGGTATTTTTCTAGATTTTTAGGGTCAAATTCTTCAGTTGGTAGCTAATCTTAATCAATTTTTCAAGTTTGTGCGATGGTATGAGAGATTAGTCTCAATTACTGAGAGTATGTCTCTGGCATGTGAAGGAGCTGACCACATCTGAAACGCTAATCAATCTCCTGTCTTCGTTCTTTATTTGTCTGTTACTTAACAGCTTGAGTGCCAGAATTTGTTTTCGTCAAAATGTGAGGACCTGCATAAAGAGTGTACACATCGATTTTGAATTCTGGCAGATATTAATGATGCAACAGGCTGCGTGACAGATGTTCGCAAACGCGGTTAGTCAAATAAGTGTTCGCCAATCTGTCAGCGAGGATAAGTAGAAAATGGATGTGTCCTGGCTCAAAGCCAGAGTGATTCTGACCCGGATACTAAATGAGTACTCCTCTTGCAATGTAAGTTAAAGGAAAAACTCATTTGGCTAAATACAGGTTCCCTCATTGATCATCGCTGTTATGACACCACTGGGTGTTAAACTACTGTATATGGGAAATTATACAAGATGTACGAAGTGTGTTAATTGTTCGTATAGAAGTCCAAGGGATTTACCACAGTCTGTGGTCACTTTTTCAGTCAGGACTATATAATCTGTAATCCTCTCATTTATGAAAGGAGGCCACAGCATCAGGCCCTTCGAAACTCTTCTCACTAGTTAACTACCAACAAAGGAAAAATGGTACGACGAAGCGAGTTCCTCTATACGAATAGCTATTACGTGGATCTCATAAGCAATGGTAAGAGCAGTTGTTTTAGTACAGATTTCTGCGCTCGTATACATTCAAACAGGGAAGGCAAACCCATACTCTAAAGCGTACAGTGAAGGTGCGTTGTAAAAGAATTTAACAAGATATTTTATTTATGTACTGGGATTTGCCCGCGCGGATTAGGTGTGTGGGCTAATGCGTGTACGGTAGCTTCTCATTACTTTCGAGCAGCAAAATGAAAGGAAAAACCTTTAATGTTACGTAAGAACTTTCCTTTTTCAGGCTACTTCATTATTTCTGGTGACTTTCCGAAAATTTGGTTAAGATTCTATTTGAGATTGGGAATGTAATATCTTTGTAACTTCTACCGCAAGGAACAAAAATTACAATAGAATACAGCGCCAAATATTAACATGTTGCAATGAATCTTTATTCTGCTTCAGTTCCTGGAAGTGGATAACCTGCATTTTAAAATGGAGAATGAAAAGGAAAAATTGGCAATGTGGTCCAATATTTCTGGAAGAACGGCAGGTCTTCAAACGAATTTGTGACGATATGGTAGCAACATTAATGGAGGATGACTCTTCATGTAGAACAGTATAGAAAAGAGGAAAAAACCAGCAATGAAAATGAGGTGAGTCAAGATAATCAGTCAGCAAAATATGAGCAGGATACACGACAGGCAGAGAGAGGGTTAACAGTTCAGCAGATTAAGGAAACATCAGACATTCCATAGACAACGGTAGATCGCATACTGATGAATGACTTGGACCATAGACGTTTGGAAGCATATCAGAAGGTAGTGAGAAGACAGGGGTCTATGGAAAAATATAGCCTTCTTTGAAGCCTATGAAGTAGATCAGTCAAACGATTTAGATTTTAGACTACTGATGAGCCGTGGTCCAATACATTACTCCTGAATAAGCGACAGCATGTGCAATGACCGTGCTGGGTGAGCGGCAAAGCTCTGGCAGTTTCGAATCCCTGATCGGGCCATCCAGATTTCGGTTTTCCATGGTTTCCAGAAATTCCAGGCGAATGCAGGCATAGTTCCTTAAAAAAAGGCATAGCCCAATTTCTTCCTGCCACTTGTCCTCATTCCTTTCCATCCTCGAATGATGTAAAGCCATAAGAAAAAAGTAAGTGCAGTAGAAGCTCTGCAAAGAAGGCCAATGCTGCTACTTCGGTGAGGAAATTAGTGAGACTTGTATTTGTGAATTATATTGTAGATTTCCTGAAAAACGATCAAACCAAAAAGAGGGCATATTATGTCAACCATGCCAAGAGTCAAGTTGTGAGCTAAGAAAAGGTGTCTGGTCAGGTCCACGCCCCGAGTCAGAAATCTCCCACTGCTATGATAGCAATTCACGAGTGTGGGTTTCAAATGGTACCGCGACTCTCATCCTACCCCAAATTAACCCCTTCCCCCTGGCCCTTCCCAAACTCCCATCTGTTTCCAAACCTTAAAAAATTGTCTGGCATCAATTTCAAGTCAGGGATTATGTCATACGTGCTGTCTGTCAGTTTTTGTCACGCTTGGGAAATGCTTTTAAGCGCATTGCATACACGCATTGGAACGTTATTGAGGAAAGTTAGTGGAGCTCGGAGTAGACAAGTTGTAAAATATAAAACTTTTTTATTAACTTGTGTGCATCAGTGTCATATTACTTTTTTATCCGACGACTCTCCTAGGGACGACACTAGGAAAAAAGAATATTACGAAATAAAACAGCTATTTCCTGGAAACACGTGCAGTCCTTTACATCAAAATCGAAGAATTAATGGTTTTAATAACGCCGGCTGAGTCGGAATGTAAATTGACTGACGTAGTCACTTACTGCAGCAGTTTTTGCTCCGGTAAAACAGGCCGGTGTAAAAACTTGTTTCTTACCGTCCGCAGAGGCGACGTGGTGTACAACCATATGCGTGTTAATGAGGCGTCCTTGGGAGATAGTGATATAATTCGCCGTTCACCTTGCAACTGTCTCACACACAACGGCCACCAAAGCTGTTACCGCACGATGCCACAAGTAGCGAAAGCACAGCTACGAGGACGCTATGTAAGAACTAACAGTTGTCTCGTCACACTTTTCCACCAAGAATTTGACGCTCTCGCTGCAATTCCTCATCGTCAGTTAGTCGCACGCAAAAACGCTCTAGGCTTTACTTCAAAATACGCACCCAGATTCTTACAGTTGAGCAAACATTCCAGGAGTATAATGCATTAGATCTCCTCTGATTTAAGAAGTCGAAAGTATCCGAGATAATACTAAGAATGTGTGCCTCCCTGTTTACCAACGTCCATGTTGACAAACCTGCAGCCAGAAATTCTCCGCCGACACGTGATAAGACAACTGTGATGGTCTTTGGGAGCTGGCGCATGTCTGCCCAACGCCACAACGAACTTAGTTTATTGTGTTGCCCTTAGGACAACAAAATATCTACTGTACAATCAGACAAAGATTACTGCAAAATTTGCTCGAAGCCTCACTCAATAAAAGCAAAATAAGCTAGATGTGATGAAACTAATATATCGTATATACTAAAATTAGCAAAAAGGGCACTTTGTCATATAACCGATCAAATTTCTTGTAATCTGTATTTTTATAACAGGTTGACAGAGATTCAAATATTAAGAACATGAATAAAAAGCTAAGAGAGACAAAATCATTCCTGGTTATGAAATTTTAACAGGGCAGGTAAACAGGTAAACCCTAAATTACGAATAACTACGATAATTATCCCTCGAGTTATCATTGCAACAAAAATATATCAAACATCTAATGTGGAAACCGGCGGAAACTAGTTTTTCTGCAGTAAAAATTCAACACACTACGCATTTTAAAGTTCATTGTTTTCACAACAGCTACACTTTCACAGATGACATATGATGTAGGGATTAAGAGGTGTGAAGTCAGTGTCACTATAATGAAAGACTGCCGGCGGCATTTCGCTGGAGCATGTAGTTTCTCATCTACAAAACACCTATTTCGGTATTAATGACAGAAACGTTGCTCATAAGTCAACGGAAGAGATTGATTTTTTTGATAATGGCTTTACACCTCGTCATGTCGAGTTCATTATAGGCTGGAACGGACTGGGGACTAGGAATGGGAAGGAATCAGCTATAGCCTTTTTGAATGAAGCATTCCGGCATTCGCCTGGAGTATTTGGTGAAAACCACGGAAACCCAAATCTGGATGCCCGGAGGGGAGAAACCCGCGTCCTCCCGAATGCAAGGAAGAGATAGAAACAGAAAGGCTATGGCCCAATGGACCATATGTTGGCTACAGCATTGTCCGAATAAAGATGTGGTTCATGTTATTCCATCGGAGGTAAACTGCCATACTGGCTGGTGCAATACCGTGATTAAAATTTCAACTCCCACGTATATCGAGAACACTACCCGGGCAGCAAGATACACTAGCGGTGTATTACTAATGTAATGCTGTCGGACCAAAGTATTCCGTATTGAGGCTTCTTTTACACGCCAGTAACGAGCGTTAAAATTTCTGAGAATACATGTGGAAGAAGTCACCTTGTTAGTAGCCTCGAAATTTAATGTTTTATGTGATAATACGACGGTCTGCACCGTGAATGGTGAAGCTGTATGCACGTGAATGATAAAGCTGTAGGCAGGCTACCAAACAATAAATTATCAGAGCAAAAGTTTTCGTCCAAATTTCCTTTTCTGTGATTATCTGCGAAATAAAAAATTAGAAGTCGGATAAACATTGGTATCAACTTAATCGAGCAAATCAAAAAATCTAGCTTCAGACTAATTATATTAATAGATTCCTATGACTACTGGATCATAGATAAGATACGGGTTGATGAAACCGCCGCAGTCCCGACGATATCGTGCCAGATTCCCGAAAGCTGTCGTGCTTGTAGTGCGCTCACCTTTGACCGCGTCCATCGGAGCAGGGCGGCTCACATGTCGGGTGCTATCGAGAGCCCGTCCCCATAGCCACTGCAGCAGCAGCAGTACCAGATTACACTACCTGCCTCCTGTTGTACGGGTTCCACGGAAACCTCTCAACGCATTTGCAGCGACATCACTTCTCTGATGCTCGTTATGCAATTCTCCATCACGCTCAGTGCAAACAAATACGAAATCCAATTTGAGACCAACTGTCGTATATCCTGCGGAAGTAGCTGTGGCTCACATACCAGCTTTTACGCCTTCATCTCTGTTTACTGTGCATTAAAATTTAATCCATCTTTAATGAACAATAACATACATTTTTGACGTAATGGTGATCTTTCTCCTATGAGTCAACATACCTTATCCCGTAAGATCAAATTCAGTTATACAACCTGCCGAAAATTTGCAGACAGTGGTTCGAATTTAAGGAAAGGAACAGACCAAAAAAAGGGATTTAGGCAGTCAAACCACTGTCATAGCTCACATCCAGGAGTGTCGAATGGTAACAGTTTATCGGCGGCCAGCAAGGCAGTATACTCGTAGTTTTGAAAAAATTGACTGGCTATCTTAAAATACAGTGTTACCTTTAAAGAGATAGAAAGTAGTCAGATTCAGAAGTTAGTAATACTGGAAGCTTGCACGACAATAGCCTACAATTTTTAATATCCCGCAAGATTTATGATGGCTTCTGGACAAGAGGGCGGAGTTACCTACCAACTCGCTTGTATTCCTAATTATATACGCATTTCGGAGTGTTAGGTGAGGCCATCATCAACGGCTCTACTTAGGGGGCGTCCATTAATGACGTGAGGTGAAATGGGGAGGGGGGGGGGGGTCCGGCGAAATCTCACAAAACCTCACCAAGGGGGAGGGGGGAGGGTCAACGGAAATCTCACGTGAGGTTTTGAAATTCTTGTAGAGTTGTAGAGATAAAAAAAAGTCTACAAATTACGCGAAAGTGGATATTAGGGGGATACTTTGGTCTAAAAACCGACCACAGGGGTCGGGGCGGGGATAAACACCCATCGGAGCATCAGACCTAAAAAAAAAAAGGGCTCAAAAAGTTGCGTTGTCGATTGGTTGGGGGGGTTGTCCCTCAAAATCACACATCATTTTAGAGGGATGGGTACGACCAAATCTCACCAGAGGATGGGGGTGGGGGCGGTAGGGGGTACGGAATTCCGGAAAAAAAACACCTCAACACGTCATTAATGGACGCCCCCTTATGAGTATACTTGTAGCTATGCTAAGCTCCCTCGTACCGTATAAATTAGTCTATTCCGTCACAGCTCCAAGGAGCTAAATATCTAGTTATAGCGCCACCAAATACACTTTAATCAAACTGGAGAACCAAAGTTGAATTCCAGTGTTCATATGTTTCTATGACGCACTTCCTCCTCAGAGAGTTTCAATTTCTTTTTTTCTCAAATAGACATAATTTAGGGTATCTAAACGAACTCTCTAATTTGTCGATATGTTCGTCCGTCTGCCAGACCATAACCATTTAGCCCAGAAATTTGTAACTGCGCACTGTTTTAATTACTACTATCCCAAACGCAATTAGAAAGTAAAATTTTGAAAAAGTACGCAGGTGAAAATAATTAATGGAATTTGTACCTGGGATAAAGGAAACAAATTAAATTTGACATCGCATCTACTGTGACAATATTTGGCTTTTCCTTTTATTTATTTCAAGATTTCAATATGTTTTTCACAAAAACTCTAAAAAAATGTCAGTTTCACAACTTTATTTCGGAAAGTACTCATCCGAAAAATCTTTCATAATTCACAGTGATAAGTAATCCCCAAAATATCATTTGGAACTTACGGTTTTCGTAATACACTATATGATCAATTTCAGTATATTTGATTCTTCAGTACATAAATTGTTTACAAAAAAACATTCTTTATAAAATTTTAAGAATCTCTTAATAAATCTTTAGTGAAAATACTCTAAAAAAAAAGCATTTTATTTAATACACTATTTGGGTGCGGAACTCTAAGCTCGCGAAAGTAATTTGCAGTTAACCAAATTTTAGATTGGTAATTACTTTCTGCAACTCTCGAAATGCCGTAAGTCGATCCGCGTTGAGAAAGGTTCACGCTAACAATAAGCAAGAGTTGGGGTAACATTAAATAAATCACAAATATGATCGTTTAGTACTACGCAGTTTTATTGGTGTTGATTTTGCGCTGGTTGCCGAAGAGAACGTATTTAAATTTCATCCGATTTTAATATCATTTATGAGAATTAAAGAAGTGAGAAGGGCAAATTAGTTACTGGTACCGAAGGCCTAATCTGACAAATGAATCACTCCTATCGAGTGGTCTGGAATTTACTCCAGACCACTGATATATAACGATGTCACTATGAGCTGTGCGTCCGCACCTTTCTTATTCAGCTGACTGAAATCTGGTGGACAGAATATACATCTCACACTTGCACTCGAAGCAGTTAACTTCGGATTTAGCGACAGGCCAAAGTTACTCTTAAGCTAAGGTAGAGCACAGACTGGTGATACTCCAGAGGGAGCGCTGAGTTCTGCCAGCGCTCCAGACAAATTAATCTAATCAGACGGTAATCAAATTCTAACAGGCAATCAAAGCTTGATGGATCACTCGAGTCGGCTGTAATCTTAGATACGCCGAATCCAGACGACAGCTTAACGGCTGCCAGGCGCAGAATTCCGACGCAAACACCGCCACAATATATACACCGTAATGAGGTATAAATTGCCAGCATATTGTGTTGTGTTGTGTTTTATAGAGCTGCCCACATTTTTAACACATTGCATAAGATCTATGCATACATGAAATATCTATCAGCTAAGTCAAATTCATTATGTCGCTCAAATACAGGGTGTCCAGAAAAGGACTCCCTGATTTCAAAATTAAATATCTCGAAAACAAAGATCGATAGAGGAATGCAGTAAACGGTATGTTTATTGTGACAGCTGTAAGAAGTGTATTCAGCAGTGTGGAATAATAGTTACAAAAGCTGCTAACAGATGGCGCTGTACGCTGTACGCTGTACAGCTCATATCAGCATACATAAGTGAAATAATCGTATGAAAACAATCTTTGCAAACAATCACATCACAATGTTTTCAAAATGTTCACCATTGGCACTACCCCGAGCTTCGGATCACTATTTAGGCATTACGTATGGCGATTAAAGCGCCATCTGTTAGCAGCTTTTGTAACTATTATTTCACACTGCTGTATACACTTCTTACAGCTGTCCACAATAAACATACCGTTTACTGCATTCCTCTATCGATCTTTGTTTTCGAGATATTTAATTTTGAAATCAGGGTGTCCTTTTCTGGACACCCTGTATAAGAACGCCTCTAACTACAATTTAAATCTAAAAGTCGTGTTTGTTAAAAGGAAGGTATTTTTATAGAACCTGAGTATTTAAAATGACTTGACATGAAAGATGATAAAGCGAAGTTGGTAGTATTGCTGTTACTTGCGTTGTCAAAAAAGTATGGCAAAGCTTAGAGAAAACAGTTTACGAATACAACTTTTAACTGTTCTAGCAGCAGAAATCTTATACCTTGTGTTGAATTGGGCTTTGTGTTGTGTGTTTCATCCGAAACCTTTTTTTTCCGTTGTCGACCAGGATACTAATTCACAAGAAAATCGAAATTCGGTATAGATGATTTTCGTAACAAAATGTAGTTTACGAAAATTTACGCCAAAACCCCTCAAGCGAGGATTACATATTCCAATATTTGTTTATGTAGGTAACAAGAATTGTTGCATAAAACTGATACCTTTTTAATACACGTGAACAAATGAAAAGCGGATGTTTTACTAGACAGAAAGCTGCATGACACACACACACACACACACACACACACACACACACACACACACACACACACACATATATATATATATATATATATATATATATATATATATATATGCTTTAAGGCAGTAAAAATAAAGAAGTTTAGGAAAATATGACCCAAACACTTACC
Organism: Vandiemenella viatica; assembly: GCA_031002005.1. NCBI lineage: Eukaryota > Metazoa > Arthropoda > Insecta > Orthoptera > Morabidae > Vandiemenella > Vandiemenella viatica. The sequence goes on along the minus strand of CM061920.1, from coordinate 368,564,464 downwards.
ACAGATGAATGCGGCTGGGAACAACGAACACAAAAACAGCACAATATTTTGGCATCATCCTTAATCGTGCAGAAGCGAGACACCAGGCGGGGTCAGATGTGTACGCAGAGACGGCCCTCCGTCTCTGCGTACACATCTGACACCGCCTGGTGTCTCGCTTCTGCACGATTAAGGATGTATGCCGAAATATTGCACTGTTCTTGAGGTTTTTTTTTGTGTGTTCATTGTTCCCAACCGCCTTCATCTGTGGTAAGTGTTGGGTCATATTTCCATTTCCTTCTTTATTTTTATACATACACGGTGATTCACGAAGATATGCAAATATTATAATATGTTATTCTACAAGTAAAACTAAAGAAAAACGTTCATATAAACATAGGTCCGCAAATGTTTAGTTACGCCTAATAAAAGATTTTGCCTGAAATTTAGCAACCTCGCTAATATGAAGCCATCGCAAAAATGTACGAGGCTACAGTAAAGCACGATTTCCATTTATTTTGTTGTTATTGATCTGGTGAATGTAATAAAACAAGTCCCAGACGTGTATTGCACTAGTTTTACAGAAATTCCAGAGAAGCAAAGAAATAATTTGTAATTTATTAACTACTTGGTCCAATATTTATTTTTCTTTAAATTCCAGATAATTGCACAAAGTTTTCAACAGAAGTTATAGAGAATTTATTTTTGGAAAATGATGGTAATAAGTTAATTAAAACAGTAGGAATGTGTCAGATAATCTGCTTTTATTAATACCATAGCTCAGTGTACATACAATTTCACAATAAATGTTCAAAAATGTATCTATCGAGTTCAATTCATTTAGCTGCACGTGTATGAATAGATTTTATTGCTCGTTTCAGTTCCACAGGGTTGTTAATTTCGTCTATTGCATTCATAATACGTCAATACACGTGAGGCATTACTTGCTCGCATTATGAATGCAATAGACGAAATTAATAACAACCCTGTGAAACTGAAACGAGCAACAAAATTTATTCATACACGTGCAGCTAAATGCATTGAACTCGGTGGAGACATTTTTGAACAATTTCCTGGAATTAAAAAAAAAAAAATGGGCCAAGTAGTTAATAAATTACAAATTTTGCCAAATTATTTCTTTGCTTCTCTGGAATTTCTGGAGAACTACTGCAGATACACGTCTGAGACTTGTTTTATTACATTCACCAGATCAATAACAACAAAATAAATGGAAATCATGCTTTACTGTAGCCTCGTACATTTTTGCGATGGCTTCATATTAGCGAGGTTGCTAAATTTCAGGCAAAATCTTTTACTAGCCGTAACTGAACATTTGCGGACCTATGTTTATATGAAGGTTTTTCTTTAGTTATACTTGTAGAATAACATATTATAATATTTGCATATCTTCGTGAATCACCCTGTATATGGCATTATTTTTTTGAAGAATACTTGTATCGAGAAGCAGCGTTTGCCAACCTCCGTATGAACACAGCGTCCTCGTGGACTTCTTGAGATACAGGAGGGCAGTATGAAGGAACGGCGGGCAGATGCTATTACAGGTAAATGATTGAGACAGATGCGGTCTGGGGAGGCGTGCGCTACCGAATTTAATCTATTAGGGCGGGCTAGCTGGCGACCCTCCTATTGTGCTCGGCCACAATGGACCATCCATCACTCGGGGCCATCACTCCCGGCTCGAGATCGTTTTTAACTTGACCCACGCAGACAGGAGAGGTCCTCAACGCCTGCCATCTTAATTACCATACAGCCAACCACTTCTCTCGCAGTCACAGTCTATCATGTCTCCGTTCTTCCTGGACACCTGCCATTTCGTATCTCGGCTGTCTTTACAGCGTAGTGTAAGATAATATACCAGAAGCACCGATGCTTCAATACTAATTATATATATTCATTACTTTTATTCGGCACATCAATGCCCAAACATTCCCAATCCGAACAGTTAAAACAGTAGTCACCTAACTAATAATCAAGAACAGCGGCTGAAATCCGGCCCAGCTAGCTCTTTTGCCTACGCCAGCACTTTTAGTTTTCAAGTTAGATTATATGATGTTCCGTTCAGTTTTTTACAGATGCTTTTGAGATTACGTTTTATATTTCTAAATATATGACTCATTTACGTAAATGTTTATTATTATTATTGTTACTACTATATTTATGGAACTTGGTCATTTCAAATTTAAATTGAGAACCATTGTAGCGTTTGCTAAAAAGATTCGGTAGCAGTCTAAAACGTCGAGCGTCAGAGCAAGTTGTTTCTCACTTTCTTTGATCGAGCTACTCTTTGCGAAGGTTGTTGTCTATTGACATTTCCTTCAAACATTACAATGGACGTTCTTTGCTTTCGGTGCGTCTTTTCGGTTGCTCTTCGTTGTTTTAATTTGTGGGTGTCTTGATCATTTCAACACTGTTGGTTTGGCTGGAAAGGCGATTAATAAGTTGGGTTAGCAACTCGACAACTGCAGTAATCTTGGTATCTCACTCGCATGCGCTGTCATGCCCACAGCAGTGACCGGGGCAGTCGAGGTGCTCAGGTGGTCGAATGCGAGTTGTTCAAGAGTGGGCTTCTGGTTGGTTGCCTCGTATCTTGACGAGTCTGGACGATGTTGGCAGTCGACTGTGTCTCGCCAGTTACAGTGGCGGGCGAGGTGATTTGTCGGCTGGTTCGATGACTTGGCTTGCGTGCGCGGACTTCCTAAAACATATCTTCGGTGGCAATTTTGCAGATAGTGGTATCTGAATTCCCTCTGTTACAAACTCGTCTGCGACTTCTACATTTAAAACAGGAAGTTCTTCTATATTTAGCTCACTAATACAACGCCTAAGAACACTATGCCTTGTCTTGTGGTTCTGGGACGAACAGTTTTGTTTCAATTACCTTCGGCAGCCAGAACACCTGACAAAAACGGACAATTGCCTGTAAACGATCGCTCTTGTGAAGGAAAGCATTAAAATTATGAATAATCCCGAACTGTATATTCAGTGTCATATTCTTCAGTTGCCAAGAAATCGTTCAAAATCCAGAAATTTACCAGATGCTGTGGTACCTGAAGTTGAAAATTCAATTGTGTAAACACAATTTTTTTATATTATAAAACTGGTCGTAAACTGTGTTAAAACATCAATAGAATCAATACAGGTCGTAGAACAGGTGCCGATAATTTATCTAAGTGGAACAGAATATCAAAAGCATCATATGACTTTAATAAAACTAAACTGTACGGCACAGTCTCAGACCATAACCGAAGACATCTTTGCAACGTCGACATGCCTGGAACGGATATCAACACCGGAACTTAAACTGTAACTCTTTCTGTTAGACAATCTAATGTATATTTACAAGAGTCTTTATTATTTTTTGTAAACAATTTCATGTGGCATACTCTAAATGAATAAACAGGATGTCCTCAGACGAAGTTATTTTTTCTTAGGACACCACGCCGCGTCGGTTTTAGAGATGGGAGACGACTGGGGAATAGATTTTTTTAAGGGAGGTCATTAGAGGCGAGAAAGGGAAAGGAATTCGGCCATGGCCTTTTGAAGGAAGTATCCCAGCATTGGCCTGATTTGGGGAAATCATTGAAAACCCAAATCTGTATGCCCGGACGGGGATTCCAACCGCCGTCCTCCCGAATGCGAGGCCAGGGCGTTAACCTTTCTCTCACCCACCAGACTCCATAACAATCTTTTAAAGGAAATATGGTAATGCTGTTTCAAAATGACCTCGCCAAAGCACCTATTGGAGAAGAATGCCGCCTAGTGGGGTAGTAGCAAATAAAGAGAACTTGCAATACACCCGTCTGCTGCCAACTTGAGAGACCTTGCAACTCTACCGAGGGTCTTCTGCAATTACATTACACACGCCGCGTGCCCCCTTTCAAGTCTAATCAGCCGTCCCCCTTGTCCACGGCGAAAACCCTCATCAAAGCGTACGTTGTGCTAATGGATTGAAACTATAGTCACAGCGGCTGTTCTAGGTAGAGCATGTTACCGATCAACGATTTCTCGTCCTCTTGTGACCATTAAAAATGTTGAATCTACCACTCAAGATTAGTAGAATATCATCACAATGAACTACAGATGACTACTGATAACGTTCACTTTCTTGTTACTCAAAGAAACAGTAACGTAATACTGGATTGTGTAAAATAAGAGTGACAGAATTTTTCAGCGGCGGCTAAATTTACTGTCAAAGTGTGTAAATACTTTACTCTATTTTTCGACATAGTTGCCAAGTTTATTCAAACACTTATCATACCTCTCCACCAATTTTAAAATACCCTCTTCGTAAAAACTTGCCGCCTGCTCCGATAACCACGTCGTCGTCATCATCATTGTAACGGTTGCCACTGAGGTGTTGTTTGAGGTGGAGGAACAGATGGTAATCGCTCGGCGCAAGATCAGGACTGTAGGGTGGGTGGTCTAAAACTTCCCAGCCAAAACTGTCCAACAAATCGCGGGTGTGACCTGCAGTGTGAAGTCTTGCATTGTCATGGAGAAGGACAATTCCCTTTGTCAGCATGCCGCGTCTTTTGTTTTGAATCTCTATGCGTAGCTTTATCAGGGTTTGGCAGTATGCTTCTGCATTGATAGTGGTTCCTCGTTGCATGAAGTCGACCAACAAAACACCATGCCTATCCCAAAACACCGACGCGATGATTTTGCGCTGGGACAGAGTCTGTTTGGCCTTCACCTTTACAGGCGAGTGTGTGTGTCTCCATTCCATGTTCTGTTGCTTCGATTCGGGCGTGATATGCGAGACCCATGTTTCGTCTCCGGTTGCGATCTGACTCAAGAAGCCGTCACCTTCTTCGTGATAACGAGTCAAGAACTTCGTCGCACACTCAAATCTTTGGTTTTTGTGGTTCTCTGTTAGGAGTTTCGGGACCCAACGGGAGCACAGTTTCCTAAGCTTTAGGTGTTCAGAAACAATTTTGTGAAGTGCTGATCTCGACACGTCAGGAAATTCGTTTGAGAAACCTGTTATTGTGAAGCGCCTGTTCTCCGGAATCCTCGCTTCAACTGAAGCCACCAAATCGTCTGTAATCGAAGGAGGGCGACCGGAGCGGTCCACATCATGGACGTTGTCACGGTCATCTTTGAATTCTCGTACCCCCTTGCACACTTTGCTTTCACTCATAACAGTATCACCGTACACTTCGCAAATCTGTCAATGAATTTCTGCAGCAGACAGGTTCCTTCACTGAACGAACCTCACACGCAGCGGGCGAGTCGATAGTCTTAAATATTTTGAAAGCACAGAACAGACCGTACAGGTTAGCTACAGAGCTGAAACTGAGCACAATTGTTCCCGAGGCATGCCGGTACACGACGCACGCGCTCGTTGCGGTATGCGCGCGAACTACTACAAAACGGACCTTACTTAAAAAACACGTCTCGTACATAGCAGTAATTAAGATCACATTTACGTTAATGTAAATTCTATCAACGTGACCTTGCCGACGAGGATTCATACAATTAATCACGTGCTCGTTTGCTTTATATCTTATGGCTCAGTTTTCTGTGAACAAACCGCTTCCATTTTTCCATTTTTTTTTTTTTTAAATTTTTTTTTTACATATGGCTTTACGCCTCGTCGAGGTCATTAGAGGCGGGATGGGACAGGAGACAAGGAAAGGGAAGGAATTCGACCATGGTGTTTTGAAGGAAGCACCTCGGCATTCGCTTGGAGCGATTTGAAGAAATCATTGAAAACCCAAATCTGGATGCCCGAACGGGGATTTGAATCGGCGTCCTTCCAAATGCGAGGCCAGAGCGTTAACCGCTCACCAACCACGCTCGCTAACAGACCGTTTCAATCGCCAAAATAAGGAATACGATCACACCTTTCCAATAAATAAATAGGATTCAGTTATTCCAGAGGATCTAGAAAAAAATCAGTATAATAATTAGTCCTTATCACTTTCTGAAGGGAGTTCTTAAAAAACGGCATTTCGGAAGTAGGCCGCAAAGCAGCTCAACTTGTATTTCTTATTAGGGCTTTCCGGCTCCTCGTCGTAGGAGCTACTAGAGACTGAAGAGCATTGCGGCAAGAAATCGAAATTACATAGGGCTTTTTGAAGGAAATATCTCGGCATTTGCCTGACATTGAGAAACCGCGGAAAAAAAACAAAACCTAGATGGCCGGACTGGGATTAGAATCCGCATTATCCCGAATGACAAACTTATACGCTAGCGGATCATCCGCCATACTCGGTAACAACATGCATATCTCAATCGTATTGTGTTGTATTCCTTTCCTTCACTTCCAATGATGCAACTTACCCTCTACTCGCAACGCTGGGACAGCGCGCTAGCCCACCATATCCTGCCGGGGACTGAAGGAACTTGCCATTAGAATCATCCCACATGTTTTTGTGGTGTGCCATTACTGGCAGGGGAACCCTGGAGATCCGGTCGCCTGGTGACAGTTTTATGACCCCACATTCCGCCTCTGTCGTGGCCATCTAGCCTAATGGGTGGAACTAATTGTCGCCATTTGTGAACCGTATAAACTGTGTCCTACATCTCATGTGTTATTTTTTTGTGAAGCTGGAAATTGGGGTCTGTCGGAGGATTTTCAGATATACGTCTCGTCAACATCAAGATCATTAAAGACGATACGACTGAGACGATAGGAACGAGAAGGAATTCAATCATGACCTTTTGAAGGAATCAATTCAGTATACACCTGGCGTGATTTCTAGAAACCATGGAAAACCGAAATCTGGGTGGTCAACGGGGATTTGAACCAGCGTCCTCTCGAAAGTGCGTTTCTCAACTGGAAGTGCTCGGATCACCTGTAATCCGGCCATTCGGGAAGGTAGGGCAATTGGTCAGCAGGCATAAAATTATTATTCATTTGATTAGTAAATTTTAAGAACCTGTTCAATATATAATTCACTTTTAATAGTTAACTTTTAATTTCATAATTGTGTTTCCGTGCGAATTAAAAACATGCTTATAGATTTATTATGTTATAATGGTGAAATAAAATATTTCCCGAACGTTAATAATAAACAGAAAAATAAAAAATTGGGCCCATATAAGTCAGTGGTCGGTATAATTATTTAAAATTTTGTTTGGTCCTAGAGTTGAAATAGGTTGAGAGGCGCTGACCTAGATGATTATGGAAAACAGTCAAAAAATCGTAGGCATGACGGGCCCAAGGAAAGAACTACTGTGCGTGGTATCTCCTCGTATCCAGTACTGCATTGCACTGGATCAAGAGTAGATGTACCAAGCTTACAAGCTTTGTCGATAACTTTAATTTTATGGTTATGTTCTACAGTACATCAAGATCGATCGCATTAGAATCGTAAAAGTTTTACAATAAATAAAGGGCGAAGGGAAATCGACCATGACCTACTTAGACATTCACTTGAACGAATTTGGGAAATCATGGAAAGCCAAAATATTACTTCGAACTGTGTCCATTTAAATGCCTAGAAACTTGGTTTTGTAGTTTAGGATTGACTATCACTCATTTGGCAATAATATTTAAGACCTAATTATTGTCTTTTCACAGCATTGTAAGCATACTTACCAATACGGCCTAGGCGGTATAGAAAAATTAGCTTCGCCGCTATGATTCATCATTTAGTTACGCTGAGTAATACGCACGGTAGTTTGAAAGTTCCCACAATCCTCTACCCATTTATAAAGGTTGTTCTGTATAGTATTAAGATGAAGAGTTAAATAGTTTTAATTTTAAATATTAAAATACTATTCCGAGCGTATTTGTAATTTACAATGTTTGAATAAGTCTTCTGTGACGATTTTTGGGCAGGATGTTTCCACACCCACCAAGCATAACTTCAGCACCTTACCCACATCTTAGATTAGTGTCCAATGTACAGCGATCAGATCGAGTCTCCTGTGAAATAACATACGGAAAGGACGCGCGTTCGGCTCAGGGATCGGAGAGTGTGACGTAATCTTTCGTTTTTTTTATGGCCTTACGCCTCGTCGACGTCGAGGTTATTAGAGGCGTGAAAGGAATATGGAAAAGGAACGGGAAGGAATTCGGCCATGACCTTTTGAAGGAATCATTCCGGCATAGCTTGGAGTGATTTTGGGTAACCATGTAATACCCAAATCTGGATACCCGGAAGGGGATTCGAACCCACTTCCTCCCGAATGCGAGGCCAGTACGTTACCGCTCACCCACCGCGCTCGGTGTAATCTTTCGACACGCGATATCAAACAGACATTTTTCATTGGAATGTCTTTTCGATTTTACATATATTTGTGAACTAGTTATTACCGGTGAAATAAGAATACCTGCATCACTGTTTGGAGCCATCCTTGGAGTGACTATTAAAAGCTTGGTATTCCACTTAATAACCTCAGTTGCCGATGGATTTATATAGTGTATAATCATTTAATTAGTCTTGTTGACTATTTATAAAGTTTCAGAGGGATAATAAACGCTGCATTACACTGGAAAAACGTATGGTGAACTGTATAGAGCTATATTACTCCAAAGAATCTTTTTGTCGATGGTACCAGCCTGGCGACCGTGAATACTAAACAAAGAACTAATTATTGAAGATCCTGTTGTGAACTATGTTCATTTTTTGCAAATTTCTTCCTTCAGAGACATCCGATAGAGTTGCAAAAGGTCTAGCAATAGCTGTAGGCATTTGTACTTGGCAGAGACTAATATGTGCGATACCCAAAAGTTACCACTCGACGATGAGGTATGTCGATAAGACAAATCTTATCACCTCCGAAACAAGCAGAAAAAACTAGCAATACTTCCTTAAAGTTCATTATGCTTCAACAGAATACCGCACAATCAGCTGAGACGCTTGTAAACTTCACTAAGGACATGAACTACAGTCTCGTATTTTTAGAGTATTTATCAAGTGACAGTAGTGTAAACTTTTACCTTGTTTACACCAATGCGTGTGACTTTCAATACGCTATATCCTTTTTAAACGATCGAAATATGATCACAGCATGTTTTAAAAAATAACTATTCATTATATTGTTTAAGTTTACAATAATTGTACTCTTTTGTATACGTTTTGATAGTTATACGATCATGGAACACATCCTCGAGTACAGAAAATTTCCGGACCAAACATCACAGCGATACAGGCGACAAACATAATTTTTAAATAATTTATCGCTTTGAAACTACTGCTAGCGCAACTGTTATTTTACGTATGATCGTTCCGTGACACTATTGGCCAGTCGTCGAGATAATGATCATAAGTTCCAGTTACGTACATCTTGTAGAGACAATTTCGTTAAAGCCATCAGTAAAGATTAAATTTTAACTTTGGCACAAGTTGTGGTAGCTGAGTGCCTTTGTTTCTACCAAGCATTCTTCTTTTGATTTTGCTCTTGCTCTTGCACTCAACCCGTCTCTATCTAATTTGTGAAAACTTTCATGTTCCGCTATTTTCTATAGAAAGGCGTTATTTTTCTTGGGTTTCGGTTTGTCATTTGTAGGGGATTTTGAATTTATGAATGCATTTGGTTTACTATTTTATTTTATAATTTTAGAGAGCTGATACTTTGATGTGATGGTGGAAGCTATCTACACAGTGTAGTTTTGTGGGAGTTGTCACTGGATCTCGGAGTCAAGTAAGCAAATTCAGCATAAAAATCATTATACCAAATGATGATAATCCTTCACTAGGAAAGTTAATATACAGAATTTATGAGATAATTATGTGATGTTTACTCTGAGAGAGGGTGTCTAAATTGCTTGAGGTTGGCAGTGTTATGTCCCGGTCGGCCCAGAGCTGAGCTGGATCGACCAGTAAGTACGCCCACGTGGACGGCCCACGAGCACACAACACGGCGTCTCTGCAGGATGCCGCTAATTTACCAGCCAGTACACAGTCAACACGATAAGAAAGCAATGCCGTCTCCATCTGCGGTAGAACTTATCCAAAGGAAATAAATTTTAATACTACAGTATATTGCTATGGAAGAAATACTGATTTCTTATGATATTTGGAATGCAAAATTTCTGCCTCATCTCGCCTTGTTGGTACTCAGAAATTGCGTCGGAGCTTATACACCGAAAGGCAATTTTCCTACACATCTACTTACGCGTTATGCGCATTTTTACTGCAAATTACCTTTTCTACATAGCCGACTCCCTTATCTACAAACGAAGTCTTTGCAACACCCTTATGCCTGAAATTATGGACTAATTTAAGGTCATGGTCATCTCTTGCCTTCCTCACACTACTCCTTTTTTTCCAATATCCTCATACCAATTTATGCCTCATGCGTATCCAAGGACATATTCACCTGCCTTCTGTCTCTCAGCAACGCCGAACCAAATTCCTTTTGTAGTATCAACTACTGACTGTGTTCTACAGTAATTTCTCCAAACAAATAAAACTATTCTCGTTTCCACCCCCTCCTGTATTTGATATATATAAAAGGCCCCTAGAATCCCACTATATTTTAGCGCTTCTGCGAACACGATAACAAAGCGATTTTTCTCACTTGGAACCACAAGTTCTAGTTCCGATCGTAATTCTATTTGTCTACACACTGTAGCAACTGGAATATTTTTAATTTAGCACCATTCGTTTCTTTATCTGGTGAGAAACGTGCAAGCTATCGGCAGAATCATGCCCCAATTTACCACTAACAACAATAGCTTTATATTCCTTAATAATCGGATGAGCGTAAGTATGCATCTTGCCTATCTCAGGTAATGATAACTTCTTGAGTGAATGCCATAATACACGTGACATTTAGCAATTTAATACAAAAATTCCCTATTCAGGTAAATTAGATGTTTGCAGAGCATTGTTATACAACTTTCACGACGGGGCAACAATTGGAATTTATATTTTAGTTAACAATTATACACTGAGTCTGACATCGGAAATAATGTTTGATGTGAGGAGTACATACACTATGTGACATTTGTTCGTCCATGTCATATATCATGCAAATAGATATCCGTGTCACCCGAATACTACAATGTAGTAAACATATAAGTATCGTTTTGAAATCGCTGAAGTTGATTAACATTTTTTCTAAACAGCTTCTGAAGCAAATCCCAAATAGCGCAGCACCACTCTAATAGCGGTTTCGCAGATTCCCTGCTGCGTACTGTCTCTGTATTTTTGTTACACACGCTCTTCAGATTTTGAGCTAAAAGCATTTTCAATTATTCCATCAAGTCATCCGCCTTTTACACGAGACATTTCACTTAACATACAATAGAAGATATTTTCAATGGTTCTGTCAAGTGATTCGGCTTTTACAGGAGACAGATTTCAAAGAACATATAATACAATATTCCAGTGCATGGAATGTCTAAAAATCCTCTTTAAGTCCTCAGTTAGCTTCAAATAACATTACCTCTACTTGTGTCACAAGAAATGCCTAGTCATCCGAGACACAATAATGCTCCTCTAGCTTATCTCAACCAACAATCTAATTTGGTTATACCTCCTTACGAAATTGACAACATTTTTAGCGTCAATTATCTTTTTGCAGGAAAAACAGTTGTTACTATTGCATCGTTTCCGCCGTGTAAATGGCATAAGTAGTGCAAATTTCTGACCAAGCAAACTATGTCCGGACAGGTTAGTTACTGTAAATGGACGGTCTCAGTATATCGTCGAAGGAGAAAGAGTCTATTTTTCAAGACGCATAATCAGGAAGCTTACAGAACCACCTCATTTAATAAAATTTATAGGTGATATTGGAGGCAATGTTAATAGCTGTTTGAGATTGTTCGCCGACTATGCAGACGAGTAAAGAGTTCTGGTAATTGTTTTGAGATTCAACTTGATCTCGACGTTATTTCAAAATGGTGTGATAAAGTGCAGATTAAATTAAATTGCAATAAATACAAGGTAATATGCATTACGAATAAGAATAAGCCATTTGCCCATGAATAGGTCGTAAACCATTCACCATATTAGAAAGCTACGAGAAGAAATGGAATCAGCACACAAGTTCATCTATCAGTTGCTGGATTTTGAAGAATTGTAACATATCTGTAAACTCAGTAGCATATTAAAAAAAAATTCTTGTGCGTTGTTATCTGTAGTTTTGTTCGACTTTATGGCATCCATATCGCAAAGGATTGATTAGTAGTATTGAGAATGTGTAAAGAAGAGTCGTACGATTACTGACTCGATTTCCACAGTTCTTAAGAAAGTGTCACGGAATTGATACGGAAATTGGGCTGGGATTTTTTGGTAGTTTGTACATGAATTTAATGACTAACGCGCACAAGATTGTTGTTATTTACGAATGGCAAGAAATACTTTTCCCACCAATTTACGCAAAACAGGAGATATAAGATCAGGGAAGTAAGGCACCGCACAGATGCACTTATGAATTATTCTCTCCCTAATGCTATTGGGATTTGAAATACACAGAATCGAGATGTTTGATGCAAAGCATCCTCTTCCATGTACATCTTTGTGTGAATTGCAGAGTGTGGATGGGGATGTAGAATAAAAACAACTAAAATACTGCCACATCACATTATACACAAAGCCAATGTATGTAGATAATCAGGCTACGGAGGTAAGCATTAGAAGTTGTAGTTCAGTTCGTCGAATCTGGATTAGGTAAACAATGACGGCGCTTTAATAAGCCGAGTGAAAACGATTTGCATACGATATTTTGGCGATCAAATGCTGGGCCATCATCTACTAGCTTGTTACCTGAGATTACTAGATTGGTATTCAATGCCAGGCAATACTTTGTTCTTAAATGACTGCATTTTTTTACGATGCTTTTAACACTCTGCGTTCATTTTTTTCCACTTCTGAGAGTAGTACGATAAACAACTGGCGATACCTAAGAACGTTGCACTGTATATGTCTTGTTGAACAATATGGAGAACGGGCGTGGAAGGATGCATACACAAGAGTCCCATACCATTGAAAACAGACTTAGTACTGACCGTATCCTCTGAGGTCCTTGTCGGCAGGTATGTTGCCATTGGGCTCTAGTCGGTCGAGGAACTCGTCGGAGTAGCCATTGTAGGGCAGCTTGCCCGACCGGCCATTCGCCTCCTCAGACTCCTCCTTGGAGATGGCTGCAACACACAGACAACGGAAAGTATTATATACAGCTATCGGGAAGGAAAAATGAGTCGATCTATACGAGATGAAATCAGCTATCTTGCTAACGCGATGTATCCATAAGCACAATGTCTCGAACATGTGATGTTTCACACCAGACATTTCTGAATTTCAACTGCACTCAACCGTAGTAACAGTAGGTACGCATTATCAGTGTTGACGTTTCCACTGCACTCATAGCCGCGGCTATAAGCATTGGTGAAAAGCTTCATGCTTAGGCAGCGTCCATAAACTACGTGGCTCCGTCTGGGGGGGGGGGAAGGGGGAGAGGTTGGCTGGAAAGCTACGCGGGGGTGAGGGGGTGGGTTTCCAGGCCAAGCCACGTAGCTTCTTATTCATATTATTTGTCACAATTAAAATAAGGTACAGAACACACAAAAGCATTTGAATATTTATTATGCCATTTAACTATCTCTGTATGTAATTTACGATAGTCTGACAAGAGAAAACAGTACAAAATATCTTCTGGAATCAATAGGGGGAAAATGCTACATGCTACGTGAGGGGGGGTGGGCAAAAGCCACGTCGGGTTACACGGAGAGGAAGGGGGGGGGGCAAAGGAGGCCAAAATGGAGCTACTTGGTTTATGGATGCTCCCTTATTAACCAGATAAACAAATCTTTTAAAGTACGATAAGAATTGTGGCTAAATAAAGAGGCTACGTGAAACTATTTTGAGACTACACTGCAACTATCTACGCTATTTCAAAGTTTATACTACTATACATCAACTAAAATTCAGGTAACAACGAATCAAAACGATGAACGAAGTATAAAGATTCAGTGATGTGTTTACTTAATTAACACATTTGCTTCGCCAAACATTTGGAAGCGTTTTCACTGCGATCGCTATTAAATTGTCAGGAAAACAACTTGGCCTTTTCTATTCGCGAAGGTGCACTAGTTCCCTGGATTGAGAAACCAAGGCCAAAGTCACAGAAAGCGTTTCCCTGTAAAACGACTCTCGAACTTTGATGCGTGCGCCAAGTTGGGAAACTTGACAGGCGCTTGAGCCACATCGACAGAGGAGTTCCCTTCGTATCGCTTCTGACCCTAACTTCTTCAGAAGGGGAAAGAAAACCCTGTCTTCTCTACTAAAATGAGCAACACATGAAAGGACCAAACAAAACAACTAATACGAACTAGCGGTGGTATGGCTCCTCAGGGCTAATTTCAACTGTTGTGCACGGTAAGGTGCATATGGTAGAATATTTCACTACAGTGGAATGAAATTTAGCTCTAACATTGATCAATTCAAATGTAAGGTTGAAACAATGCAACGCGACAGATCACGTTAGGAACCAGGTAGCTGGTAGAGACGGTGAGCAACTTGTCGAAAAGCAGCAGAGGTTCAAAAGCAAAAATTATTAAAAAATAAAATAAACTGCTAGATTACACCAGTGTTATACAGCTGGGAAACTCAACTCTCCTCCAGCCTTCAATCACATGTACCAACGTTTCTCAACCTGTGGTCCGGAGACCATCCGTGAGTCACAGAAAGAATATTAAATTTTTTAAATCTAATTGAGCTAAAGAAATCATAGGAAAAAATAAGTTAGTAAAAACTGTTGACATAAAATGTATACCATATTCCTGAGGCTATAGGTGAGCATAAGCTATAAGCCAAACTTTTTGAAAGCTATGTTTATTTCAACAACCAGCAAAAATCTGGTATTTCTTGTATATGCGGATATGACTTTTGTATTGTTACTACAATAGTATATTTACAACATACGTTTCCAGTCCCCATCACAAACAGCAGCGTTCCTTTGAGAATTAAGTTAATGACCGTTTTATGATGGCCTTTTTGAAGATAAGAATTGATAGAATTTGGTAATAATATACACTTAGGTAAAAAATTAAGTCGATGTAAGCTAGTGGTTCGTAGAATTATTTTGACATTTTACTGGTCCTTGGGTTGACAAAAGTACTGATGTATTATAATTTTAATTTAACTAGATGACCCATGCGAAAATTTCGCGACTACAATGAATAGTAAGGTTGGGGGTTTGTAATAGGATTAAAGATGAGCCGCCTCATTTGTATCAATTGTTTATTTATTTAGTGTAATAGGTACGTAAAAAAAGTCGACGCCAGGGAAGCAGTTTATTAATATCTCTGTGATATGTACTACTACTATCTAACGGCTTGGCTCTGAACTGTCTCATACGCGCACAGTTATTACTTTTGCCCTTTAAAGGTAAAATTTCGAAAAATTTCGTTCTTAATTTATAAAGTTGTCTGAGTGGAGACCTACATCTTTTAAATGATACCTTATTTATTGATTTAGGTTAGTTGTCAATAGAGCTAAATGGGTCGTATAAAACATGTTATGGAAATAATGATACCTTTGCCCTAAGAAGGGTCGAATTCCGAAAAATTCCTTTCTTAAGATATAGTGTGATTAAAACAGAGACCTTAATCATTAATATGACAGCTCATATATTTCGGTTACATATCAAGGGAGATAAATGGCTCGTGATGAAAAAAAAAAAGTTACGGAAATAAAGATGACGAATTTCGAAAAATTCCTTTCTTAAAATATGATATGATCAAAGCGGAGACCTTACTCTTTAAAATAATACCTCATTTTTCATTTTCGGTTAGGAATCAAGGGAGATAAATAGCTCATGAGAAAAAAAATCGTCATGGTAATACTGATAATTTTGCCCTTTAAGGGTAGAATTCCGAGAAATTCCTTTCTTAAAATATAATGTGACCACGGGGGAGACCTTAATCTTTAAAATGATTCCTCATTTATCTATATCGGTAAGATATTAAGGGAGATAAATGGCTCGTGACATAAAAAATGCGTTACAGAAATATTGATACTTTTGCCCTTTAAGGGTCGAATTCCGAAAAATTTCTGTCTTAATATATTGAAATTTAGCAAACACTCAATGTATTCATTGGTCATAGTATCTGTTACGGCCAGAGAACTTAATATACATTCCATATAATTAAACAGTTGAGCAACTCCGAAGAAATGAATTACCTGATATCCACTTAAAATAACCTAATAAGTCACGTACAGCGAAAATGAACGAAGATCATTAACGAAAGTGGTCATTAAAATACTTAAAAAGCAAATAAACCGTAATGCATAAACTTTGGCCAAGCAACAACATTAGTGAAGTTTTCATTCAATTGAAATTTATCCTAAGCCGGAATGACAATTAGCATTCGTGGTTACAGCAGACACCATGAGTAATTCATTTTTTAAAATTTTTTTAAAAGTTGTTTTCATTAGCAACATGTTACTGAAGAGCAGGCCATGTTTTTCAGCCGCAAAATTTATCAATATTTTTTTTAACTATCTAACGCTACGAAAAGCAAAATTAATGAATTATTATAACAACTAATTTGGTAGCAGTTGCTAAGCTATTAAATTGTGGACATAACCACGAATTTCTTCTAGTGGTATCTTTGGTCGCCGTTTTGCGAGCGAAGGCTGAGACGTCACACCGTTCTCTAGCCAATAGCTATCGAGGTGAGTGAATGAGCTTACGAAATTATATAGTAGATTGTCATGGAGCGGACGCTCCGGTGGCAATTTCGCTACACACCCATTTCCCCCCCCCCCTATATTAATCTGTAACATAACTATGTCTGTCTGCTCCAACAGCATGCAAAAACTAATGAACTATGAGCCTAGTCGTTGCTTCCGCATCCGTTGGTAATGCTAATTTTAGTCACTCAACAAAGAGTATACAGGATATACCATGTACGCTGGAAGTTTGAAGTAATTCGAAACCAAAATAATTATGAAAAAAATGTTTTAAGTAAATATTAATAGATTTTAGGAGGAAACAAATAGGCATTATACACGTTTTATTTTGGGTAAGTTATCATGATCAATATAATTTTTTTAGTGGAAATCTATGTTTTTATTCTTATTACTCGAACAATAACAAAACCGATTTCATATCAACGATTTTTCAATGTGGATCTTAGTTTGGCATGTATTAAGAAAACAAGTGTGAGCAAAGGAAGTCGACCCTTGGCAACCATAACGAAAACAATTGGATCAGATCACCGTAATAGATGCCCTTCTTTTTCGAGGCACTTCGTAATCCTCCGAAGGAAGTATTTGTGTGTATGCAAAAGTACCTTATTGGCACAACCAGGTCGTTTCCTTTCCTTCGTGTTTTCTGGAATCGTTAATTGGTCGCTATAAGCTTTTTCTTTGAGGAAACCGCATAACCAAAAGGCTAGGTTGTCAAACTATGACTTCCTTAGATAAAAGTTTTAAATATCTGCTAAACTAAGAGTTAGACTGATAAATGGTTGCTATAAAACTAGTTTACTATTTTATAACGATTAAGAATAAACAATAATTGCCCACTCTTAATTTAATTGTTCTTGTTCACGAATAATTTCTATCATCAAATAGGGTTTTTTGAACCTGATTTTTCTGAAAATAACAGGAGCCAGGAGTATATATATTTGAATAAATCTAAAGTACCGTATAAATCAGGGGTGGCCAACCCAAATGATCTTACGGTCCACTTTGGAAGTGGATCATAACTCCGCGGGCCGCATATAAAATTATATATCCCCAGTAGAGACATTTTTTTGGAGTGAAAAATTGAAAGATGAGTTACTATTGTGTTTACAATTATTCTTACACGTAAACATAGATGATATAATAATGATACAAAACGCACATTGTAAAGAAATATGTAACGCTAAAAATGATATATATATATATATATATATATATATAAATATATATATATATATATATATATATATATATATATATTTGTAAAAGTGTGATGAATCTCGGGGGCTGGAAAAATGTTCAAGGATTAGTTCATAAACAAACCTGGTCCACACAAAAGAAGTCACGGGAAATCCTTGTTAACAGTAACACCAATATCAAATATTCCAGAGACTGCATAAGATTGTTTCTTGCTGTTTTGAGACAAATCACGGGTCACCTTAAACGATTCTGCAGTTAATAGGTATTCAGCTATATACTCAATAAAAAATAAGATCAACAAGTATTTCCGATGCAAGACTCAAGATGTCAGCCATAAAACGAATGAAAAATGATGAATGAATTACATTTGTTTCAGTATTAATCCTAATTTCCTCACTCGACACATTTAAAGGTTCCAACGAAATATGAAAAAGGAAATTTAGTAGAATGAGATGAAAATAGAGAGTTGTTACGTTTATAACAGACGTCATCTGCTTTTCTCCCGTGTACTGATGAATATTCAAGGGGCCAGCTGGATCTCTGCCACTAGAGGTCGGGTACGGCGCTTCCGTGCAGAAGACCTTTATGATGAAAAATTCAGATGTTGGCCTGATGCAAAGCTCGGAAAATTTGTTTTGCATTAATGAACTGTTACTGCTACAGGGATAATCATACAGACTAAAGAGTGAAGCTTGAAAATATTCTGGACGAGATAAATAAAAAAAATACGGTGGGAGGTGGAAGTAGGGGATAACAAACCGGAAACGTAAATCAAGATAGCCGCAATTATCTTACGACATTATCCGAATCGATGCAATCAGTTTCTCTTTCCGAGTTCATTAATGACATTTCCGCCACAGGAAAACAGAAAAAGTTTGTAACAGAAATTGAAGGAATCGTTTCAAACCTGACTGTAATAATATTAATGATGAACTATGCTGCAGGAGGTATTACTGCCCGTGGCTAGTGGACGTTTCTATTAATTTCTTTTACGCTATGTATGTGAAATGTGTTTCCGATGTGAGCAGTAGCAGCATCCCCTCACAAAGAACTGTGATGAGGAAAGCTGTCCGATCGTCACCTGACACTGGTCCACATGAATTAAAAAGAAAAGTCGTGATCCATTTTTTAGCAAAGTCCCATGAGTGATTCACACACATCCTCCGACCACATTTCAATGGTGTTACATCACCCACAGAAAACTATTTCTAAGGGTGTCAAAAAATCAGATAACAACGCATTTGATGTCATCCAACTTGAACTGGGTGCCAGACAAACTTTTTAACATGGAAATGGGTGGAACTATGATGAGGCTAGATCTGCTGAAGTGAGGGATTGCAATACCATCAGACACGTGCACTCATGAACTGCAACCGTGCCAATGAGAGACTTCTTAATGAAAACATTATCCTGATGATATTATCTTTTTCTTAATAGGTCACAGCATTTGATTCACATCGATAGCATAATATTCCCACGGCATGGTTCCACCCTTTTTCAGGAAATTTAGAAGCAGTAAACCCGCACAATACCGAAAAGCAGACACCGTGACGTTTCCAGAAGGAACGCCCTTGACATTCGTTTGACTGGCGTTTTTCTAGTGTACTAACTACTGATTTGATTGTGTGGTAAAGTGATGGGCAATGGTCTCATCCATAATAACATATCATTTGTCTAAATCTAATGCATGAGCTTCCAAACGGGCTAATCTTACCCTAGACGCCTGCCTGCTCAAAGCTTTTCGATATGCCATCAAAAATTTAGGCGTCCCGTCCAATGGGCACAAACCTTTCAAGAGAGCAAGTATTCTGCTTGAATGTAATCTACTGTTCTTGGAAAGCCTGATACCTCCTCAGTCAGCTGATCTGCTAACCTTCAGGCACCTTTCCTACAGATTCCTAAGTGATTGTCTCCATTCGATTTGCTATGCGCGGATACTTTTCAGAGTTGTTTCTCTATCGCTGAAATTCAGATTTTTCACTGCTAGACTGTGCTATAGGCAGAATCACTTTGCCATCAAACCTTCATGAAAATCCTCCGGTGAAATCTCCTTGTTACACAAATACTTGGTCACAGCGTATATTTCTATCTTCTCAATTTCATATTAAACCCGCAGTGCATCTGCCTTCGGGATGAATAAAGAAATAGCCACTATTTTCTAGGATTGCCATATTAACCGTGAGGCACATGTTTTCATTGCGATGTTTTGCGATGCGCAGAACATAAAGGGCCATAATATTTATCACGAATCGTACCAGCACTAGGAAATGGTTTAGTTAGTTTTCAGTAATGCCTTCAGCAACACTTAGTAATGGATAAGACGAGGAGAAAGCATTCACGTTTGCACGAAAGAATTGAGTTTCCCATTACTCAATTGCACAAGAAAATTCTAACACAGAAGAGGGAAAACGCGAACCACTTATCGGAAGCTAATAAATCTAAATTTACGGTATTATTAAAGATCTTGCGTATGAAAGACCATGAAAATATATCGAACAAACCACCAACTGTAATGAAATTAGCTCGAAAAATATTTGCTATCAGTCATAGGACACTCATAATAATCAGAAATTGAAATTAGTACCATACTAAATGTGTAATCACAAATGGTTGTTATATGGAATCAACTATCTCCTTTTACTTTAAATACGTTTGATTTCAAATGTGAGAAAAGTCTCGGAAATGTGGAACAGTACATACACTTCCTAAAAAATCAATACTATTACCAACTACTAATTGTAGATTAGTTATTTACAATCCAAAAATTATAAACAGTTCTAGTGATAAATATAAACACCTAACAATCCATGTTAGTTACAATATTTGAATACAATTTCCAGCAACTTTTGTTAATTGTTGCATTTTTAAATATTTTACGGAAAAAAATATTATACATCATACCAGTGATTGTGAACAACTTTGTCATCTTCCCCTTCCATACCCAAAGATATAAGTTACTAATATGCCATCTACACTCACGTACATTTACTCTTTTATTGTATTGTAATTGAACTGATAAATCGTGACTAGTATGAGGAACCGAGAAAGCGATATCGTTTATTGTATCAATACTGCATTAGAGAATATTTTTTTTTTCTTGCGCTGGCGCTATGTAATGAGCTATTAGAATTAATGCTTATACTTTCTGTCACCGTAACCTGAATGTGTTCCAACGCAAGAATGGTAGAATGTTCACACAAAAGCATCATGTAGGATCACATAAATTAGTGCTGGGTATCGTTAGCAATAAATTTAAATTGCAGTTACTCCAATAAACAACAAATCAATATTCGCCAGGAACAGTGCCATGTCGCGGAATCTAACGCGATGCCTATTCAACGATCTTCAAAACCGCGGTCTCAAGGTGCCATGTTGTGGCAGCGTTTACTTTCAACTTGTCTTTGAATATGATCAAAGGCTCCTATTGCCACTCTGATTGTTATGAAATATGTGAGAATGTACATAAGCCACAGTGTGGAGATAATCGCTCCACTTTCACTTTACAGCGTAGCTCATGGATACGAATTTGGAACTCTCCTCCGCAAACACTATGCGTTGGATGGTGACCTTTAGTTTTGTTTGATCAATTGGAAACATCGATCATCATTGAGAAGTTTACGGAAATGACAGTACAAGTTGTTTTTAGATTGTTTCACTTTTTAAAACTGTAATTGCAGTGCCGGTAGACCACTTCGTGTTTAGCGTATTTCGGCTACATTTATTGCAACTCAGAACGCCTCGCTGGATAACTGTGTATCCGCGACCACGATTTGTTTGTATGGGTAAAGCAAGAGCAGGGCAGGTTGTTCAGGCGCATGTGGTATTAAGCGCAGCTGATCGTCTTGTGACACGCTCGTTTATCACGGTCAAGGGTTTAGAGTGAGCCGAGGTGCCGTCTTATCTTCATCTCAGCCTCACCTCCTCCGCTGCCCTCATCATTCAAGTTATCTGCAACCCTTCATATCGCAGGCAGCCCACAGCAAGAAGGCGTTTTTGGAACTACTCCTTTCCGCTCTGTTTTTCAAATTGCAAAATGTTAACCATAGGTTCCTATATTATAGTATTTCGTAAATTTGAGATATTCGCCGTTATTGTTGGGCGTGACCTGAGTTTCGAATAGCACCACGAGTCCTCTCATTGTTCGCCAGTCATCTTACTAAAGATGTGACCAGCAACTTGAAATGAATATCTCTACACATACATACTTTCCAGCTAAAGCTAATGCTATCTCCATATAGTGTGAGATTTACAATTTTGATAAAAGATTTGAAAGTACGAAAACATGATAAAGTGACATTAAATTAGTCCAGAACCATATTAGTACGCAACAAAATCAAACAGTTGACTTCATTTTGTAACTAGAGTTCCAAAGGAATGCAGCGGAAGCATTCTCGTACTATTAGAATATTTTCAGTGTCCGGCTGTTGAAGTTCTGCTGTAATGTGTGAAACCGAAATGAAAAACCGATTAGCGGGAAAGTAAGAGTAACCGGCTAGTGATCCTAAATGCTTAAGTTCACTTTTGAGAATTCGTTTACGAGAAGTAAATGTAGTTTAACGATAGAGTGAACAGGCTCGGTAGATCCCAATATGTTTCCATATTCGGAACTTTAAACAATCTGTGAAGGACTGTGTTTGGCAACCCCTGCTACCTTCTCCCTCTAGCCCTGGCGACTGTCATTCTTTTCACAGTTTCCCGCTTCCAGCAGCAGAAGCTCCCCGGATTTGCATTCTATAATACAGCAATGTGATGGGTTGTATGACAACTTGTCAGCCTGCCTGAGGGGACCGAAACGAATATTTGTGTTAAGGCCGATCCCAACGAGTATTATATCAGTTCTTTTAAGAATTTGCAGGCAGTAAAACGGGTTCTAATGAAACACGCGAAACCTGCACTGCTACTTTAATGCACAGCGGTGTCGACAAATACTTTATGAACTACGTGTTATATGTTCATCTTATTTCGGAATTAAAAGTCAGATGGCAACTGGTCTTTATTTCAGTTCATTGCGAAATAATTGCTGAGAAATCGTTAATGAGGAGACGGGAATATTTATACTTAAATAAATATTAATTATGAAGATCGTTTACAATAGATCATGTGGTTCGCCTTGAACATTTTTACGGCCCGCGAGATTCACCACACTTTTACGAAATATATGGGTAAACTAGTGAAAACCAATGTATCGAAAAAAAAACACATTATTTGTTCATTCGAAAATATGGGAAAAAATTAACTTTGTTTTTAAAATAATACTCTTGTGAATATATGACAGATACTGCCCGTTTTATTTATGAGTTTACAGTAGAGTTCACAAAATAATTAAATTATATTCTGCGAATTCATGATGCGCGCGCATCTTGTAACATGTAATATTATAGGTTCTACGTTTCACTCTTAAGTGTCCTAATCTAAATCTAATATCGGGTTATATAACTTTATATGCGGCCCGCGGAGTTATGATGCATTTCCAAAGTGGTCCGCAAGATCATTTGGGTTGGCCACCCCTGCTCTAAATGAACCCCGAAAAGTAAATTTCAAGCTTCTTCCCAGGAAAGATGGTTCCAGTGCCGGAGTCTTCTCCTGATAAACAGCGTATCGCAGAAACATTAGTTCAATTTCGATTTTTATAGAATTTCTTTAAAATCTATATGCTTTGTTTTACGTTTTTTTATCTAGAAAAAACATTCTTGAAAAAGTAGGTAAAAAAGATGAGTTACAGCAGAAGCAACCCCTTACAAATAATAGAAAATTGTGATTGATTTAACTTTCTTTTTTTTGCAAAAGCTGTAGAGAGAGAGCAATACGTTTAGCGGCATGAAGATGTTGCGCGGCTGCCTCTCAGAGATATTGCGGTCAGCTGGGAAGGCGCTTCAGTGGCCCTCATACGGACAGACACACGGCGCGGCGGTAACAGAATATAAGCGGCAGGCCGGCGGCCGGTAGGGAATGCATAATGCAGCGCCAACAGCCACAACATGGGACCCAGGAAACTGGCGGACAAACACAGGCTGCCGGCACCACATACGCTTCACAGTCAAATAACATATAGGTCACATGTAAGAAACATCGCAATATCAGGGCTAAAGGGAGGAGTATCAATATCAAACTAAAACTCTAGGTATAGTCAACCACTGCTTGGCAACAGCTTCTTGATATGACGGCGAAGGAACTAAGTATTCCAGGGCACCATCTTGCCCTTTGGTCGGGTGGATGAATCAGAAATGATTAAAGCAACGGATTTGCACAAAGCTATGGCACCCAATGCTCTAAAACTCAATGGACAGCAGATAATTTAATCCTCTAGGTTTAAATTAGTGCGACTAAAATAACTAAACTGTAAGCCGCAGATTTTCATCTACCATCCTGAAAATCTTCTCGCCCTCCCCCCAAGAACTCGTTTTGTCAATTATCATTTTCAGAACTTGTTCATTTCGTTTTTCATCTATGCACTTCACTTTGACATCGCTCTATAGCTTTACCCTCCAAATATCTTGTGTCCCAGTTTTACTTTCAAACCGTATACATAGCTACCGAAAATTCTTTCATAATCTTAAGGAAATTTTTCACTAAGACATTCCTAAGTTTTATTCCCATTATTTACAATAAATATGTTGTTTTCTTTCTGCTTGAATTCTAATGGAGACCAACTCAGGTGAACGTGTTGAATAATCGTCATGAGAGTGAACAATTAACAGATGAGATATTAATAATAATAAACAGCCAGACCCCCTTCATAAAAACTATACAGTTTGTCAAATGTTATGATCAGTAAATTAAGCAAATCTTTAATATTTTTTTTTCCACAGGACGGCGAGGTGTACGGTAGTGTTGCCAGTCCTATGCATTCACCGTTACACCTTCTGAAGTTGCTCGCTTGGGCTCTAGTGGCACTTTTTTGCTATTGACTACTCGCCCGCTACGGACCGAGTCATCGGATCATTATCAGATCAAAAATTTATGTCTACAACCATGTTGCTATTCGGCGAGCTTCACGTTTGCTTCTATGTGAGCTAGGTGCGTGAAAGAGTGCTTCATTAGGCAGCAATGTACGTGATCTGTTGTGGCCACGCCCTACTGGGTCGCGGAGCAGTTTGCGCCGCTACAGCCAAGGGGCTTCCATCTCCATTACAACAGATTAATCAAATTAGCGCGCACGCGCATATATCAGCTAATGGAAACATAATAGCCAGTAACTTGCCACTTTATCTCTCACTCTCTTTCCTACCGGTGTGCAACCAAGAGAGATCCAGTACAGACAGATTTTGTGTATTGTGATTTCCTATATAAAAAGACTAGCAGTTAAGGTAACATCTAGCAAAAAGTAGAGGTTATCAGTTAAGGTTCAATCAGTATCCCCTGTCAGTCATGAAAGAAGTACTCAAATCCAATGCGCAACGACCAAGAAGAGAACATTTTATAGCCTATTTTAATGAACGTCCCACTTTAGGCTGCAACGGTTTCAAAAGACGAATTGAAATGTACGAAGTAGTGGCAAAGAAGAAGTTCTCATTTTTATAAGACTGCTACACTGGAACAATTAACAGCATACCTGATAGTAAGACACATCCAAAATTTTATGAACGTAAAAATGAACAATAACCCGTCAATGTGGCCGCGCGCATTACAGAACCACCACAATTAATCCAGTGGAGAAAGGGGGAGGGGA
Organism: Vandiemenella viatica; assembly: GCA_031002005.1. Classification (NCBI taxonomy): domain Eukaryota; kingdom Metazoa; phylum Arthropoda; class Insecta; order Orthoptera; family Morabidae; genus Vandiemenella; species Vandiemenella viatica. The sequence continues at coordinate 368,539,000 of CM061920.1, read as the reverse complement.
GGGGGGAGGGGAGGGGGGGGTAGGCGTAGCAGCCATCCTATTTATGGATTTTACGCGGTTTTTCGCAATCACCTAGGCAAATGTTGAGACGGTCCCCAATTTCCGCTACATGAACTACACATTTCACAAACACAAATATACCTGCCGTACGGAGAACATAAGTTAGATGAATCGCAGAAAGATGGCAACACCTACGCTTCCCTCCATTAGAATAAGTTTTTTCCGGCAGACCACCACTGAAGCAGTCGTGGTGACTATCCCATACCAAGAATAGAAAAAGTATACTATGGTATGAAACACACTGACTTACATGGATTGGAGAACCGTTCACTGACTCCGCCTACTGTTGTTTCCACGAAATATAAGGGCGTCCACGATCCTTTGATGAAGACACAACCACAAATGAAATTTATTCGTCCACTACGAGTTTTGGATTTAAAGATATGATTCCAACAGCATTTCTCATGGCACAAGTTGTTGACTTTCGTGTTTTCACAGAACGTTTTACTTACTACATACAGTACATGTAAAACAAACGTTGGGCTTACTTATTGTGTTCTGATTTTGAATGAAGTATGACTGAACACTCTATGGTCAGTCTCACAAGCAACAGCTCTATTCATCTTTTGTTCAATGCTTTACAGTATTTTACATAGTTTTATGTTAGGGAGCCAATTATCACGCCATCGACGCGCCCTAAACAACTACAATAACAAATAAAGAAACACAAGCATCTAAATTATATAAACGTTGCTCACCTCGGAGGAAATGGGGGAAGAAACAGCCATTGTAATAAATTTAAAAATCTAGTTATAATACTTAAGGGGTTTCATTTAACGTTAATGCAAAGTATTCTAATTAGAACTGACTTCGTGTACGCTTGTGTTGGAAATATCGTACAGATTCTCAGACTATGAATTTTGGTACACCCAGTATTAGCAGAAATACAGAAGGTACAAAATAATTACGCAATGCTCTGGTGAAAATACTAGCCAAAATATTATGTACACAAATACTGTTTTGGAATGAAATCCACCAACCAGCCAAAGTTTGAGATAATTTTTAAACAATTTACTGTTTTGTGCAACTCGAACTTCTTGCTGAATTCTGCTGCTGGTATCGTTCGAGTTGTGTAAGCACAATCACAAACACAGCTTCCCCCGATTGCAGCTAATGAAATGACGTCCGTGTTGACGTGCATACTACTGATCTGCAATGTATATTCATGTAAATTACTATCAGCACGTGTCGTCATTCTACGTCAATATTTACTGGCCTCGGCAAACAGTTCATCCACGTTCGTATGGTATACGGGTAGAATATCCGCACTGTTATCTCAGAAGAGAGTAAAAAACTAGTCTACAACATAAATTTTAGCTCCACTACTTCAAATGGTTCACGTATTATTCAATAAACAGAAATTTCAAAAGATTTCATCCAACAAGATATGACCGTCATTTCGAATGATTTCTTGTCGTACCGTGATGTAATTACTCTGTGATAAACCTTTAATAAACAACTATTGATTTACTGAAGATTTAAACTTAAATATCTGACAAGTAAGTTATTTGGAGCCATACACAACGAACTGACCGGAAAAGTTTAAATGTGTCGTGCGGGTACAAGGGGAAATAACTAGTATGCCGCATTTGTTACAAATTGTTCCTGTTGGCAGATCAAATGATAAGATTGAGAAATTAATTACAAATCTTCGGGAGAAGAATTCGGACTAAATATAAACCAGACTAACACCATGGAGTATAGCAAAAATGGCAACAGTAAAAACTGAATAAATATAAAGCTAGGAAAAATAATTTTTATTTCTTTTCTTGTGAAGCAACTGATGGGCAAATAAAAAAAAAGTTTCGTCACACAGAGAATAAGTTTGGTATCAAATGCTAACATAGGATCCGGAAATAAACCTTAACATAAGGACTTGGAGCACACGATAATGAAAACTGAAAAATAGTGTTGATAATCGAGTGGACGAATAAAGTATTCTGGAAATGAAGGATGAAGAAAAAAGCTTATTGAAGAATATTTCACAAGGAAAAAGAGGACGGTGAGTCACATTCTAACACCTGTAAACTGTGTTAATTTGCAAGTGGAGGGTTGCAGAGGAAATCAAATATAAGAATACACGAGGGCGAAGATTGTAATGGGTATGTTAAGACGAAAAAAAAAGTCTACAAAGCTCTCCTCAAGGACTACGCTATCGACAAACTGCAAAACTTGAAATTTCGCTAAAGTTTTGTTTACCCTTTATAAAACAAATGAATGTTTCTTATGACAGTCTGTAAATTAATTTATTCTTTAGCCGGAGGCCAATTTACGAAAAAGATACTGTCGGAGCTTTGTACATATTAGCGAAGAAGCCACAAGCTGGGAAAGTAATAAATAACGTATGAAATGGTATAAGACAATACAGTTAAAAAAAATCAGCTGCAATAAGACGAAGAAAAATATAAAGCAACTAGCATTTACCCGCTGCTACGCACGCGCGGATCTTAGCGTGAGTATAAATGCGGGTTGTCTGCCTCTTTTTCCATACAACCGAAACAGGTACAAACATTTAGAAATTTGGAGTAACTGCATCCTCAAAATGACTTCACGTATCGCATTTTCCTTTTTTTCGGAAAAATTGCCGCATATTAAATTAATAATGCCGAAATATGGGACTCTGCGCAACCGCGAAATGTTCCCAGCACTGTAAAAATGACACAAAAATTGTCGGTGCATGGATCATATTAGCATAAAGACTCGTTTTGTCACAGAAGTAAAAAAAAAAAAAAAGTTATGAGAAATTCTTTCTGCGGTATTCAACTCGGAAAATGGGGATTTGTTTACAACGGAAGCAATGGATTATCTCCGATGCTTGTATCGATTCTACATCTGCGACAAACATTTTTCTATTTGATAATTTCGTGCGACTTCTTTAAAACGGAGGAAAGCGGAAACGGCAAGAAAAAATTACAACAAAGGATTTAACTAACATTTCAAGAGATTTTTTTTTTATATTAATTTTGCATCACCTTCGGTATCTAATAGCTAGGCGTCTCTCTCATATTTATCATTTTTAATTTAATTTGTGGCGACTTCTTTGAAAAAAGCAGAGTGCGAACGAAGTAGTTAAACCAAATTTCAAATGGTTTGTACCAGTAGTTGGCAGCACTCTCCCCCCCCCCCCCCAAATGCTTTAACCTTTCCGTTTTAGTATCAAATATTAATACAGAGAAGCAAAATATATAAATTTCATTTTAAAAATTTCGGTTCTTTCAGTTATTACCCGAGATTCGGTTTTCATACCGTTGTTCGAAAGTTTTATTTTGTTTGTTTGTTTGTTGGACTTGTATTTGAAAACAATATCACATATGAAATGTAATAAGCTAAAGCTACGTGAAACATTATCACAAACGGTCCAGTAAGGGCGTACCGAAAATTAATTGTCCTTCAGGTCAGAAATTTACTGAGGACAGACCTTTCCGATAAAAAAGTGCATGTTAAAGATAGATGTTAGATAGAACGCCTCACGAAAGTTACTGTCTGCGATAGTGATGGCGGTACAGGCGGCCGCCAAGGAAAGCATTTGCAGCAACGTATGGATTAAGATCGGTGGCAAGATGTCGTAATTCCATACGAATACATTCCTACAGCTAGAGTAGTAAGACGTATTTTTTTTTCTTAGCAACTTCTATGCAACTATCCACATTTCGAGCCATTTTTGTTCACGGTATCATAAAACTGAAGTGGCTAGATTGAAATGTACCCTGGACCAGAAACAAATTTTGCAAAAGCCATCAGAAAATACACACTGAACATGCAAAATAGGTATTTTGTTTTCGGGAGTAGCTTACTTCGCAATACACGTCATCACTAACATGGAATTTCTTAAAACACCTCATCAATTACTAACAATAATTGAATTCCTCATGCCTTTGGTATCTGCAAGAACATTCTGGGTCATTTCAACCCATCCACAACTTATAACGTTATTGCCGTTACAAAAATGAACATACACTTCAACACATCAAATGTTTCAGCAACTACAATTCGAGTAATGACGAAATTGTCTATTTTAGGATTCGAAATACGCATAGCGTAAATTATAATAATTAATTTTTTAATACACTTTCATTTTCAAATGCAATAGGGCTAAAACACGCGCAACAATAAATCTACTGTATCACAATGTAAAGTTAGCGGTTGTGGTTAGGTTAAAATGCGGTCCGGATTTCACAATCAAATTGCAGCGACAAAACACCCTTTAATATTTATATTAAGCATTAAGTAACTTACCGTAAATATCACAATTCTTATTGAAGATTTGATATATATATTATATATATATATATATATAGTAGTATTTAATATATTATAGTTTCAATATTTAATTCCGAAAAGCAAGTAATTACAACCAAAGATAAACACAATATAAACAATTCAAAGATTAGTATATTCATCTTTGGTCAAAGTCTTAAACTCATAAGTTTTACAGTAAATTATATATAAGTAGTGATCATTACGTTTTATTAAGGTGTTCCGTTTATTTACTGCATTCTAGAAAACTGAAAAACTATTCGAAGTCAAAATATTAATCCGAATCATTAGCTAAGCTGTATGAATTTTCGTCAGTTTATGCGAAAGTAGTGCATGTCTGAAAGTGCATTATGGTCATGGCCAGCAATTTTCCTTATAAAAAGATTTTTAATTGCATGTTTCTTCCCATGGTCCATATAAGTCATTAGCTATTTTCCCAGATTTTGACTGGCATCATTAGCTCTAAAAACTTGAAAACAACATCCAAATTGCTGCGGTACTTATTGCACGATACCCGTTCCAGTAAAGAGACACACGCATCTTGCTTACAGATATATAATAGTATAGAAGTGAAAACGAGACGTCTATGTCTTTTGCCGCTGTAGCATGTGATAACTGAAATCGATCATGAAATTAGAGGAATTTGTGTATAGAATCTTTGATAGGATTTAACAAAATTTTAAATTCGATATTCATTTTTGCGTCAATCAAAATACTCAAATTTGAAGTTTTCACAGTATTCCGTATATTAGTTGGAGGCCAGAGAGAGGAGCGAAACAATAGTGCCCGTTATCCCTTCCAGTATGGAACCCTGTAAATTGAGTTTCACAACAGAATTCTTCCAAATCTATACCAATATTATAAATGCGAAAGTAATTCGGTTTCCCTGTCTGTCTGTTTGATACGTTTACAGGGCTAAATGGCTAATCCAATCGTGATGAAATTTGACAAGGAGATGCTATTTTCCTTTCGGAAGTACTCAGGATACTTTTTTCTGTATAGATAATACATACTGTCACGGAATTATGAAAAACTAACTGAACTGTGAAAGACAGACGCATAGCACGTATACGTCTCTTTAATCCTTACCAATGCAGTTGGTTGATGGCACAGATAAGGTGCTTGCTTTCTAAAGTTCCACATATAGTATTTGTGTTCAAATCCCGCTGGAAGAAAAAAAAATTAAGAATTGTTTTTGATTGTATGAGCCACGCCTGGAAATTCGGTTGTAAGCGTTCTATGTTAAAAGGTAGTTCCTATAAATTCAGGGGTGCAATGCGTGGCAAATCGTAGGCGGCCGTACAGTGCCGTATGCGTTTACTTTATTCACGCTATACTGGTTCCTCAGGCTTTGTTTCTCTCGCAGGCAGTATGTGTGTGATCTATACTAATATTATAAATGCGAAAGTATCTCTGTGTCTCTGTTTGTTATATGCTATTACTTTCTGTCTGCTTAAAAGTTTCTGGCATCAGTTTATTTTATCTTCTTTTCTGACATGGTTCGCAGGCGTATATAAGACCTAAGGTGTAGCTCTAGCAGAGCACGAGCAGCTAAAGTTAATAGAATCCAAGAATCTGATGCTTATCCTGAAGAAAGAAGAGAAGTTGAAATTGAAGTTGCTCTCAGTTAACCCCTCCCCACCTCCCACCACCTTCGTGTTTTTCTGTTTTTAAACATGTTGGAAACTGATTCTCTTTATGAGACAGGTTCGACGGTAGAATGGGATAATGATGGCTTTCCGTCATATTATGCCGACTCGGTGTTGTTTGGGACAAATCTTACAGCTTTCTATATCCAATTCTAGCAATGCAATTTTAAGTCCAGGCGGGTAGCAGCTAATTTATTATATAGATGACAGCAAGGTATGAAAATAAGGCTGGACTACTATTAAAAAATTAAAAAAAAAATGAAGCAGAAGAATGTGAAATCTGCTGAAAATTAAGTGTAATGTTTAAGTGTCAAATTAGCATGCAGAAGAAACAATTGGAAAAGGAAATGAATTTATGGAAGAATATCATAATAAGAAGAGAGAGGTAGATGGTCACATTCGTTAAGTTCTTAATAAAATGTACAACAATAGCGAAAAAGTGTCAAGGAAGGGAATATATGGCACTGAGAACGCGAAAATTAAGAACCTAAAAATGACTGGAATAGGTAATAGCAACTCAAGACAACGATAAGAAAGAAATGACTGAATGGAGAGTCTGTTGCTAGTTTACTGAGCTAAAGACCAGTAATTGCCAGACAGCCCCGTGGAACTTACTCTGTTTTTGTTCATTGAAACTATAACGAGGGTCTCAACACTGCAATTAATCACGCTGGTAACATCTAAACTCCAACACAGTACACAACATGAAGAGAGCCAACGGATTTGAAGGAGTCGCTCTGAAAATATTTCTTCATTCGAGATCTGACAGCAGACAAGGAAAAACAAGTAGGAAACGATAAAACTGATCAGCTGATTGATTTTAACAGGCATAAATGAGTAGATTAAAGAGATCAGGTCACCAACTTAAAAGCATCAAACCTACACTATTGTCAAACATTGTGAGGAACTACCAGAAACATGAGGATAAGAACTACGCATATATTTGTGCCAGAGGAAAAAAAAAAAAAAAGGAAACGGGACAAAATTTCATTTATTACACGGCTTGTAAGAATACACAGACTCTTAGTTTTTTTTAAAATAATTAATAATTAATATGTGTGTGTTGCTAAAAGTGTTTTATATCGTGTTATTATTATGTCTTAAGTATTGCATCCAAGAATTTCAAGCATCGTTATTACCAGATGAAAAGTACATTAAAATCTCTGGACAGTACAGGAGGAGGAAGATCTTGGTCGTAAATAGCAGAGAGAAGGAAGCAGAGATCGTGTGGAGTACGGAAGTTTGGATGTAATTGAGAATTGTGTTGTTAATGTAAAATAACAATAAAAGAAATGAAAGTTTAAAATAATAATAATAATTTTACAGGCTTGATGGCTATTGGTTATTAATCACTGAAACAATAATACCAATTTCGTTTTTATGACATTACAGGGGGAAGTTCTTGGGTGAATACGTCAAGCTTCCCGTTTGTCTTTCACCTTACCAGCTTCTAATTATGTAGTAAAGTTCAACCAGACAGCGATCTTCAATAGCGTCATTGAAGAAATAAGTATATTTACATTTACTAGTCAATATAGCCAAATTTCGTTGGAAAGTGTTACAGCTTTCGCAAAGGTTGTTGCGTTCTCCTCATTCAACCAATATGTAGGCGTATTAACAGTTCTGCAGCTTTCTGTGCTTTTAGCAGAGCGGGAACCAGTTCCTGCTAGACGTGAATTGCTCGGATGCATTCGAATTGAGAAGACGCGGATTTCGTAACGATCGAAATTGCTGCTAACGTGGCGAACAGAGATGCTTCCCCATATAATGGAATTTCACCTCCTTTCCCCCCGTGCTATCTCACCGAAGGCTGATGGAGCAACGAAACGTAAAAGGGGTGAGAGAGCGGAGAGATAGCCTCGCCATTCATCCGTGAAACTGTCCCATCTGTTCTAACCAATACACGCAAACATAAAACTCTGTGACGTTAATTTTTAATGATTTATCTGCTGCGCTATTCCAGCATATTAAAGTAATGGTAACGTTGTTTAGAGTTGCATTACGAAATTCGGTTATTCGATTCCCAGTGCTACCATCCAGGATTCGGTTTAAGTTTTCCCAAAATCAAAAGAGGTAAAATAAAGTAACAGTAATTTTTAGTACACATTGTAATACATAAGTAAAAATAATCATTTTGCATAGAAAGTAGTTTACATTCTCAAAATTCTGATTTAAGATTGTCAACGAAACTTGAAAATAATATTCCGGAATCACCTGAAGACAAAGCATTCATAACACGATATCTCTATAACATATTGTTCCTAGGTAAAATGTCAATAGTTAATCGTATTATGGTTAATATAGGTCATTAGTCTCAAAAAACGGCTCCTCTAAAGTTGTTTAATTAAGTTGGATACTGGCAGCCGAATATCAATATAACCGCACTTCCTTAAAATTTCATATTTAGCAAAAGCATTCCATAAAGTCATATTCCTCGTACATGACAAAATATTACAGTTTTATATTTGTATATCAGGATTGATATTATTAGTGAGTTGACGTTTGCTTAGTAAAACTACGTATAAGTTTGCAGCATTTCTACTTTTGTCCACTCATTGTCTGGACTTCTGGTTCGTCTCGTGAAACAATGAATGTTTAGTCTACAGAGGCAAAAGGTCGCAGAAGCTCAGTTGAATTGCTTTCAGACATGTCTAAGCACTTCTGAGCAAAATTCAATCCAACCCGTTTTTGAGAAAACCAACTGCCCTGATAGCATTATCAAACGCAAATTTTCGTGTACTGGTTACGCTTCTTGGACATTGCCAACGTTCACTGCTCAGTTAGTTCATGCGCGTGACTAAGAAGCAGAAGTTCCTCGGTTCGAATCCCGATATCGGATGAAATTTTTGCAGGCTTTAAAATTTACCTTAACCACTGGAAAAGCTTAGCTTAATGTGAAGATGTTAGGACACTCCCTGATCCGGAATCCATGTTAAACTGTAGGTCCCCTATACCAGAGAGGATTACCATGTTAGTTTCTGCGGCTACGATAGGGGCGCACTAAGACACTGCACTAGTAGATCTTTGAGACCGCACAAAATAATAATAATAATTGTTGTTGTCGTTAAAAACAGAATACTGGTTAAAAAAAAAAAAAACATCCGTAGCTGTTTGTATGGCTGGAGCAGGACACAAAACTTATACACGCTGTGCTTGAAACACCACGGTAAACTATTAAACGTATATGTTTGTAATTCCACGATACGCTCTCTAAACAAACAGACTTGTTATTTTGTAGTGTCAGCGGAATCTCGTGCTAGGTTAAGAATTTTTCGAACATCACTTTTATACAAGCAAAATATTGGTGGCTACATTCACTTCCAGTATTCATAACAGATCGTTGTAAACGAACTCTGGAATTAGGAGGACCATAAGGCCAATTTCCATAAAATAATAACACGAGAAGTGCGGTTCGTGCTTTGCGCAATTACCGCTCCGTACTGTAATGATTAAACACCCATCGCACATATGGTAGGTCAGCCGGCAGTAGTTTTCCACAAAAATCAGTGCTTGAAACATTTTCAGGTTACATAATGGACTTCACCCCGGCGCCGCACAAGGGAGCGTCCACAAATTACGTAACTCGGTCTAAAGAGGGAGGGGGGAGGGGTTGGCTGGAAAGCCACGCTGGGCTACGTGGGGGGAGAGAGGGGGTCCGAGCCAGGCCACGTAACTTCCCATTCATATTATTTGTCACAGTTAAAATGAGTTACAGAACACAACAGCATGTAAATATTTATTTCCGTCATTTAATTATTTCCGTATGTAGTTTACAAAGAGAAAAACGTACAAAATGTCTTCTGGAATCAAAAGGGGAAAAAAGCTACGTTATATGTGGGGGACGGGAGGGGGGTAGAGGCAAAAGTCACGTCGGGCTACGTGGCTACTTGGGAAAGGGGGGAGGTGTTCACAGAAGGCCAAAATGAAGCTATATAGTTTATGGACGCTCCCCAACACCGCGAGCTCTGCAAATGCTATCGTTCAGTTACAATCGAATTTATCACAGGTATCTTTAAAACGCAATGCACTTTCAATTTAGAGCATTTTAAGTAAAATTATTTTAGTATAAGGTAAACAAGCCTTAAAATAAAGAGTTTTTATTTTTATTTTGCTAAAAAATTACAAGATATATTAGATATATATACTTTTAGCATTTTTTTTTACTTAAATATATGCTACAATCATTATTGAGGATACATTTTAAGTTTATAGATAATACCGTTTTTGAATGGTGCAAAACTGATAATTTTGACAGTCAGTTGTGTCTTTATTTTCCCTTCCTCTAGTTGACGAGCATGCCCGCCCCATTGGCTTAGTTGACTGCGGCATCATGATGGTAACACGTAATTAGCTGGTTCGAGTCCTGATAGTGAAAGAAAGTTTCATCAGGACTGCCCCGGCAGGATGGTGGTGCACAATTCCTTATCACCAGATTGTGTGCTCAAGTCCTGGGTTAAATCCCAAACCTCTCCGCTGTGCGTATGGAGTGAGGGCATACGACGCAGTTGACGCTGATTCGTCTATCGAATGAGGACGTTAAGCCTTAGGTGTCTTTCGGGATAGTAGGCTCGAATGGGCCGGCGCCCGGTTCCATCGTCTACCTTCTTCATCTCTCATTTCATATAACACAAACAACACTCTATACTGAACATACACACACACTATCACGATCATCTACAACTATAATAACGCATACTAACACACCCCGTGGAAGGCAACGGGGAACAACCACAGTTCATCTACCCCTATCGAGGTGTACATCCTCCGTGGAAATCGCCTAAGCCCGGAATTGGGTATGGTATCATAAGAAGAAGATTTTACGTGCTGTAAACGTCGATATTTATTTTTTGGACCTCTATTATTTTATTTTTATGTATTTCCGGCATTTAATTTCACTAAGTTTTAAATGCTATAATAGATTTAGCGAGAACGAAATACTTTATAGTTTCAATGTCTCCCATTCATTAGTATATGTTTCGCATGCCTGTGACAGATGAATAGACAATGGAGCGTCAGCAATAAGGCTCCGTTCCACCTTAGTACCAAACCCTAGAAAGGAACCAGAAAATCATTCTAAAAGTGTCCCAGTTGATAGTAAAAAAGCGCAATATCGAAATAATGATAGCAGCTATGAGAATAAACCCAGAATTTGCGTTGAGATTTATCACCCTGAAGGTAGCCTTCGAAATAAAGAGGTGCGAGGTTTTTTCCTAAAATGTGCTACCTTGCTTGTGGAACGAGTATTGGGAAAAAAGGTCGGGTCAGCGAGACTATGGGAGAGAATGAGTTCAGGAAATAAGTGTTTTAAGGATTCGTCTACTCTGAATGCTAATAATGCCTGCTGCATTACTATGACTGTCATAAATTCATACAGAGAAAAGTGTTAATTACGTCCGTTCTAATTACTTAATGGTTAACTAGCTTTGCAACAGCCATATAAACAGCACAAGCTATAGCTGCATCGGGCCGAATGCAGTCACAATAGCCGAATTCCAGCCAAGCCAATTCGGCAATGCGTTGCGTATGAATAAGTGTGACTGCGACACGGGAGGTGCTGGTAATTGGTAACTAATGCGTCGGCATTAACTCGCATTACTGCACAAAGGGCCGGCCGCCACACGGCGTTCACAAACGAGTTGGGCGCACCTGTGATGTAAGCCACACACAGTTACCGGTCAGGACACACACCCTGCTGTGTGTGGGAAGTTTTGTTTTGACGTGAATACGTCCTTGGGCTTAGCTTGAAAGTCTTTACAACGAAAACAGGCCATTATTCCTGGAAAGTCTTTGAATAATTATTCCTCACAATTAACACTAAGGTATGATTGAGTAGCTATATGATCACGTATCAGGCACTGTAAACAAAACTCCGCTTCCGTCTCTACGTCTGTAAACATCAAAAAGTCCATCACATAACGATTTTGTGTTCCTTCTAATGTCATATCATCAATGTGAAAGTTTTATCTCCGAAAAAGAAATGTCTATCGGTAGTATAAATTCTCTGCTTTCACTCTGGAGTAAGATGGAGTGGAAAAATAAACATAACTTTGCTGACATTAAAGGAAAAAAATTTCCTTTAATTCAAGAACGACTCGTCGCATGGCTAAAAACTTCAAGTCAAATCGATGCTATAAGAGAATGGAAAATGTCGGCTGAAACAATAAGTGCCTACTCGAAACCTCTTAAAGAAAAAAATATATTCATGTGCATGAAGGAAACGAGGTGCCATATTGATGTCTATATTATTTCTTCTTCCGTCACGCCGTTAAGTGTTTGAATGTACAGATGACAGATAGATTGATTAGTCTTGGTTTGAAGCACTCTCGACCATCCAAGATATTGTGAACAAATGTAAAAAATAAATCCCTTACGCCCATGTTTATGAATAAAGTACATACATATTTAGAGGCTGCTATTACTGTTTTGTGTTTAATCTGGAACTGACATAACAAATGTTCCATACTGTTTATATTCTCTCCATTCCTCCAAGTCTTCTTCCAGTTTCATCACCGTTTCTCCATTTAGGACTTTAAAGATGGTTCATCATCCGGAATTGTCGACATACTGTTTCTTCTAGTACATAAAATGTAATACCAAATTTCTGTTTCTCCAAAATATTTGTTCTCTCCCAGATTCTCATCAATAACTGTTCATTTTTCAATATTTTTTTATCCATTTCCCGCTATAACAACCATCTTCACAACATCTAATCTTCTTCTTTTCTATAAGTCATTTCTGTACAACCATATCCCAAGCCAAAATATACCATCATTCTTTATCTGAATCTCTGAACCCTAATCCTTTATCGGTAATTTGACGTAGTAATTTCAGTTCTTCCGTTCACAGCCTTACAAATGACTGTCAATTATATATATATCGCTCAGTACCCTGTGGAAAACTAACGTTACTAGGAGAAGACATGGTATTTCCACCTTTATGAGTCATCGACAGCGTCATCATTAGCGTGGGGAGAGGACTGTTGACAAGTCTGGGATGATTTGGGAAAATCTGTATGGCCGGGCAACAGACAAAACCCTGATCCCTCAGGCCTGAAAATTACCGCTTTCCCACCAAGGCCGGTGGCGGAAGATGAATATAAATCGGATAAAGAAATATAAAAAACGGCGTGGGAGACAAGATAGCAAACAGAGCAGATGAATAAAACAGTGAGTTTTGAACAGACCACCAGTGTTATAGAGGAAAATATGCAAATTCGAAAAGACGTCAATAAAAAGTCAGACAACATAACTGTTCACATTCGGAGGACAGAAGACCCATAACATTGTGAGTTCTATTTGCCAGACATATTACCTGCTAGCATTAATACACGGTTCTGAAAAGTGGAAGACAGGCACAGAAACAAGGGCAAAGATAAAGTTCGTCAAATGATAACACTGTATGCAGATAATTACTAGAAGCAGCGAGAGAAAAGCACCAATACAAGATTCTAAGGACACCCCATTACAATGAAAACAGGTTCAACTGGTACGCAATGATGCAAAAATGTTTAAGAACGTGTAAAACGAGTGGTTTAAAATATAGAGAAAAGGACGTACACTATCAATGGATGTCGTTTATTTGAGCAGTTCTTTAAAACTGGAACCAAAATGGGCTTAACTGAAAATTGTATGACATCCGAAAATACTGTCAGTGGTACCGATAGATCGTCACTCCTTTCCAATCGGTAAGAGTTTTTAATGTCCATTAAAGATTTATAGTAAATATTTGTTTATTTTAATATAAACGGTATTTGATTCTGAGGGATTTCCCAACTACAATACAGGAAATGAATAACGTCTCCAAGGTATTGCAAGTGAGCCTATTATAATTCTATATACATAGAACAGTTTCAAGTCGTCGACGAAGACGACGACGACGATCCTCCTCCTCGAGGGGTCAGCTGCCATTGATCAGTTTATTCGTCACTGACTCGGTCAAATTTGTGCTGACGCCAACTGCCAGATCGTACTACGTCCTAATGAAGGAAGTGAAGTGTTGCCATCTATCTGCCAAATGTATAACTGTGTTGTGTGATAAGTGTAATTTTTTTGTGTGAAATGTGTCGTTTATGAGACGAGATTTTGGACCGTCCCGGTATTCGCCTTGGTGGCTGTGGAAAACCGCCTAAACACCGCAGTCATTACGCGGGTTTTCGGACTCGTGCCCGGCCCCGTTGTACCTCTGCGATCGAGTATGCGTCGTCTCAACACAGAAACACAGAGGGGTGTAATTTTAATTCTAGTTTTAAAAAAATGCTCCTCTGGCTCAAATAAATGACATACATTTATAGTGCACTTTCTTTTATCTCTCTTTTATCACTCTTTTTAAACGTTCTTAAACATTTTTGAATCAAAATTATATCTACTATGTATCATATGCTCCTGTCTAATTTCATAGTTAAAGGATAAATGCCATTTTTTCCAGTTTGATAAAGAAATACATAATAAACGTCGGAAGTTTAGACCCTGAAAGATCGATTTTTAGAACCAAAAAACCACTTATAGACGTTTTGGAGAAATATCCCTAGTCGACCGAGCTAAGCACGGAATAACTGTGAACATTTATTTAAAAGTGATGAACAATGATTAAAGATCAGATTCAAGAATGCATATAAGGAATATAAAAAATAATTATCTTAATAATGCAAAACATATTGATGTTACTAATCATTTAATGAAGCGCAGTTTAATATTCAAATTATATTTCAATATTCTGCGTCGGATAAGTTGCCATCTTCATTTTATGATAAATTTCTCCGCAATCAATTAAAGTTTAAATTCATGGCTATTGATGACGTTGAAGCATAAAAGTTTCTGTTTTGTGAAATTGTACCGATAATGAATGATGGTTCAAAAAAAACTTGCGATCTTTTACTTACATATCACGAACAGTGATAAAAGGTCATGAAAATATATTTAAAAAAATGTATATATCAATATTTTTATTACAAATTTCAATCACGGTAAGGATTGCGATTACAAAGATAATCCTCTGGAAAATATAAAGTACAGTGGAGGTCAACAAAACTTCATATGGCCCGAATCTTTCACACGTCACATCTGCACTAACACCACATTTATACATTGGTATGTAATTTCTTCCTAAAGACTAGATTATATGAGCACACCTTAGTTTAACAACACGAGCAGGGCGTTTGTATTACATGATCAGAAACAATTAAATACAATATTTTCTGTTGTTTACCCTCCATGTGTCGCCGAGTAGTTTGGACTCTGTCTACCTAATTTTGTAATGATAAGACGTCATTACATCCTGAAAATCAATTTTCCCGAAGATGAGACCCTTTCAGATCGATTTCTTGACTCAAAAAAATCGATGATTTTCATCGAAATCCTTAGTGCCGTTTTCGACAAAGCCAGTACAAATATCAAGATTTACGCGTTGTACGGAATAAGACTTCATACGATGGAAAGAGCTGTCCCGTTCAAATGAATGATATACAATGGGAAGTGGTGGCGCATGGTCAATGTTTTTCAACGGCGGACTCCTCAGAGATTAGCTAAGAACCCCTTATTAATAGTAATAAAAATTATAATAGGAAATTTGCTGTTATAGAATTGTCATTTAAGAGCCCGACTCGCATCTCACACATTGTGGCCAGAATTAGCATGTTCTTCCGCCTCTATTTATGTTTTCTTAATTGTTAATTTTATTTTGATTTTGTCCACGGACCCGCTGGGATAGGTCTGAGCACCCCCCGGGAGTCCACAGAACACAGCTTGTGAAACACTGGTCTAACTCACTCTAACGAGTCAAGTGAACGACGACCAAAATTAACACGTAGTTTAAGACAAATTCTCTCCATTGAGATTTATTTCTCGAACCGCCTATCCTCAATGCACATCACTCCCTTTCCGAATTGAAACTATCTTCAGAAAATCATTAAAATCTGTTCTTGATATTGTGATGGCATGTCAAATTGGTGCTAGCCACAGACTTTGTTTCTCTGCCCACTGTTTTAAGTGCAAGCTTATGCAGCACCTGAACTGACAGGTCGCACACCATCAGCAATTACATAACGCCCAGAAATAAACTACAAGCCTTTACTGCATAGATGTAGGTGCAATAGATCACGACGACTTTCACCGAGCGTGGTGCGAAAATAAGCCCGGTAGATGCAACTCTAAGAAACACATAAAAGTAATTTGATACAATCAAACTCTTTAGAACAATTAATAGTAACAGTGGTAGGGTGGTTAAGTGCTCATCAAAATATCAGCAATTCGAATATCAATAAGACTAAAACATTTGCAGGTCCTTAACTTTACCTTCATCTAAGGCAAAGCTTCCTCTACTCCTGGCTCAATACGACTAAAGACGTGCCTTAAAAAACAACTTCCTAATTTTACAATCCTATGTGCCGAAGTGCACTGAAGGATGCAAAACTGAAATTCAGGAGTGAAGCAGTGAACTCGAATTACTGGAACCAAGAGCTAAAGTAAACGCTTGCCGTTCGTGATGCTGCAATTTGGATCATGTTTAACAGATCTGATCAGCATCTCCAGAACCAAGAAAATGTTTTCTAAGGACTCATGTAACCGTCGCAAGTAAGTTACGAAAATCAAAAGTATAAAAAGTAATGACTACAAAACAAATGAACGAACGATCACAAATGAACGAATGACCCACAAATTCCCATGTACAAAATGTTGATAAAGATAGAAGAAAAATAAAGTTAAATTTTCAATAAATCTGTCAACATCATTTAAAATACAGGACTGACAGTGGAGACCAATGGTGAACGATAAAAAGTTACACGTCAAATAGCTTCCAGTGTGATATAAAAGGTAAACTCGTGTGGTCGTAGTGACCTAGTGACAGGATTTATATCCACCCCTATTGTAGCCGCCTATGCTAACTCGGTAACCCTGCCGGGTATAGGAGACCTACAATTTAACGTGGAATCCGAACGACGGAAGAATTCTGGTGTACTTCACATTACACAGCAAGCTGTGCCAGAAATGAAGGATGGGTTAAGGGCCTATAAAAATCCCCTCCGGACAGGAATTCGAACCGGGCACCTTTCGATCTCCAGTCAGACGCCTTAACCATGAGCCACAAGACCGTTCTCCAGTGTAATAAGTAGAGTAAAGCATATCTATTGATCCATGACTGATCAATTAAAACTGCCGATGGCATTCTGAGTTTTCTGGAAATCTCTTCGAGTAACAGCAGTCAAGCAAAGATAAGGCATAATTACTCAGTTTATATGAAACTGATGAAAGGCTTGTAGGTATCACTGACAAACGCTGTAACAGCTTGGGGCAGCCGGTACCAATCAAAATGTTTGTATAGTTTTTGCAGTTCAATCAAAAGTGACAGCGAGTGTCAAGCAATGCGTATCTGCGCGGTAGTAAATTAAGGTACCCCGCACTTTGTGTGGACAGAGAGAGAGCCAGAATTGCAGAGCACATACAGTAAACTGTCTCGGACGTTTGGGTATTCAAGACACCAAGGAAACTTCTTTTTTTTTTTCCTTTCGGGGTTTACTCCTCGCTGATATCGACTTCATTAGAAGCGGCGGCAAGGAACCAGGAATTCGGCTATAGCTTTTTGAAGGGGCCAACCCGGCTATCGTCTGGAGTATTCGTGAAAACCCAAACCTGTAACGCCCAGATTCCAGGTCAGAGCGATATCTCTAACTCATCGAGTTTGGTGGGGCCCTTAGCAAGTTGAAGATTCCCAGCCGGCACTAGCAGTGTGCTGGCCTCGCATTGTAAGGGTCACCGGTTTCGAATCCAGCATCGGGAATGGGTGGTTTTAATTAAGTGCCATGTTTGCCTTGTCTTCATTATAGTGTTCGCCAATTACATTAGCAATGCAATACAATAGTAAGATAAATATAAATTAGAGTTGGATAAATGATCGTAGAGACCGATAGCCTTATACAGAGTCCTTCCTCCACTCACCCCAATAGACGGACGCATCCACGATATTAAGCGCTTGACAAATTGATTATTCATGATATGTTCAGTGTTTTTCAGATCTTTCAAATAATATGTTTTGTAGAGTATATGTGAACACTCCTTTCTAATCAATGAATCATCACATTCCTTCCTGTATTCTATTAATATTGAGTGGATTACAAGGAGGGAGCATCAACAGCCTACCATCTACGAACTGTCACCAAAAAGTGAGAATAGAGATTTAGCGGCGGAGCTAGAACTATCGGCGCTAGATGTCCCAGCTGAAAGCGATCTGGCCGCAGACTGCAGGCCAAATACTTTCTCCGAAAGAGCCAAACTTCACGCTTCAACATATGCGCTGGCAGTACCTTGTTGCACTTGGAACGACAGTCGATATCTGACTTCGCCAAGTGATTTTCGCTAGTCAAACGAACATTAATTATTCAAAATTATATACATAAAGTAACCCCAGTCTCTAAAGACTGAATTACAAAAATTTCCCTAAATAATAATTTATAAAAAATCTAAATCAATGAAAATCATACTTTTATGTTTGATTTAACGGTCCCTCTTTCTTTTATTTACTTCCCTCCCCCCATTCAATTGTATGTTTAACAGTTCATAGTTTATAAAAAGTAATAATTACACAACAAAAAGCTACTATAATATTTAAGGCTTTAAACAGAAACGAAATATGGTGCAAATCTGAACAGTTACCATGTATATAACTTTTTATTTTATTTCTATTTATACATACTAGACGACCCGTGCGAAAATTTCGCGAATAAAATGCGTTGAATAGTGAAGTTGAATATGATGTCACCAAAGCTTAGTCATCACTCTTCATACTCCTACTTCATTTATCGCTTTTGGTTAGAAATCCAGTGAGATAAATGACTCAAAACACAAAAAAACCAATTTTAGAAATATTGACATTTTTTGCCCTTTAAGGGTCGAATTACGAAAAATTAGTTTCTTAAAATACAATGTTACCACGGCGGAGACCTCAGTCTTTAATAATATACCTCATTTATCTATATCGGTTAGATATCAAGGGAGAAAAATAGCTCGTGACACAAACATGCGTTGTAGAACCATTTATCCTTTTTCCCTTTAAGCGTCGATTTCCAAAAACATCTTTCTTAAAATATGATTTTACCAAAGCTGAGACATTATTCTTCATAATAATACTTGATTTATCGATTTTGGATAGATATCCAGGGAGATAAATGGCTCGAGATACAAAAAACGCATTTTAGAAAAATTGACATTTTTGCCCTTTAAGGGTCGAATTACGAAAAATTCCTTTCTCAAATTATAATGTTACCACGGCGGAGACCTTATTCTTTAATATGATATCTCATTTATCTATATCGGTTAGATATTAAGGGAGATAAATCGCTCGTGACACAAAAATGTGTTATAGGAAAATTTATACTTTTTCCCTTTAAGGGTTAAATTCCAAAAACATTCTTTCTTAAAATATGATGTCACAAAGCTGAGACATTACTCCTCATAATCCTACTTCATTTATCGATTTTGTATGGATATCCAGGGAGATAAATGGCTCGAGATACAAAAAACGCATTTTAGAAAAATTGACACTTTTGCCCTTTAAGGATTGAATTACGAAAAATTCCTTTCTTAAAATATTATGTTACCACGGCGGAGACCTTAGTCTTTAATATGATTCCGCATTTATCTATATCGGTTAGATATTAAGGGAGATAAATCGCTCGTGACACAAAAACGAATTGCAAAAATATTAATACTTTTGCCCTTTAAGGATCGAATTCCGAAACATTTCTGTCTTAATATATGACGTCACTAAAGCGGAGATCTTAACCTTTAAAATAAAACTTCATTAAACGATTTCAGATAGGTATCCAGGGAGATGACTCGTAACACAGAAAACAGCATTATAGAAATATTAACATTTTCGCCCTTTAAGGGTCGAATTCCGAAAACTTCAGTTCTTAAAATATGATGTGACCAAAGTAAAGTTCATAAGCTTTAAAATGACACCTCATTCATTGATTTCGGTTACGTATGAAGGAAGATACAGGCTTGTGACAAAAAAATACCTTATAGAAATAATATATATGATATATACTATGTGAAAAACAAAAACATCATATGATGAAGTAAGTTATGTGATTGAAAAATAAAGAGTCCTATTTATTCACTAGTTTAAGTTTCATTGAATGAGATTCCATACTGATTTAGGAGCCACCCAGCCTATCGCTAGATGTTTAGGTCAACTCGCGAGTAGAATGTACCCAAGATAACTTGTTCATTGTTGCAGCTTTGATTCCACGATTAAAAACTGGAGCAGATCTATCATCGATACTACGAAATGTTGCACAGCACGTAAATCGAGCAAGGGCAAAGCCAACGAGAGCTGGGGCAAGCAACCCCCCGAAATATGACGGGAAATTAACAGCTCGCCCCCTCGGGCTAGAGGCTGATGGGCGGATCGAAGGGCGAGTGAAAAATAACGCGAGGAGCAGGCGGTAATCTGATTGCTGGGAGGACATGCTTCAGGACGAGGGACAGGTATTGATTGCTGACGAGCATCCCTCAGGACGTAATTAGTAGCATGGAGGGTGAGGAGGGCTGAGCATTATTGTCCGAGTTCTGTCACCTGTCACATTGTGGTGCGGCGCTTTACAGAAAGACGCAGATCGCAAAACAAGTGGAAATCAGACAGACAACGCACTAGCTACAGCCGCTTCGTGAATACATCAAATGGACCCAAAACCTTGTGCAATCGCTGTAGGGACACGGTACTTTTTTTCTGCTGTTATCTGTCTCTCGACTGGTTTGACACAATCCTCCATCCCTTCGTATTTTGAGCTAACTTCTTCATCTTCACATATCCCTTACAATCCATGTCCTCAGTTACCTGCTTCATATATTCTAATCTCCGTCTTCCTCTACAGTTCTTACCTTCGACTGTTCCCTCCACTAACAAATTAACCAACCCAACATGTCTAAAAATATGACCTATCAGTCTGTCTCTACTTTAACCACGACCTTCTTTCCTCACCCATCATTTCCAAAACTCGTTCATTTCGTACTTTATTTGTCCACTTAATTTTCAGCATTCTTCTGTAGCACCACATTTCAAATGCTTCAATTTTCTTTCTTTCTGGTATTGCTAAAGTCCATGCTTTGCTATCATAAAGCATATAGTTTTAAAAAGTTATTTCTAAGTCCTAGATCAATATTTGAACTAGAAGATTTCTTCATGCTCTTTTTTTGTCAATCGGCCTGTAGCCATTCAGCCAGCACTCAATGTATTTTTTATATATCATCAATGTTAATGAAGCTTTCCAACTTTTTTATGTGAAGGCTAAATTTGTAGGACAACACAGGACACATACAACACAAACTTAACCTAAACACCCATGCCCTCTGCCGGACTCAAACCGGCGACCATCGGTAGGTGGAGCTAGCACTCTAGCCCCTACGCTACCGACACCGGTCATGCTCTTTTTGCTAGTGCTACTCTGCTTTTAATATTATTCCTGCTTCGGCCATCAGTTGTAAGTTTACTCCCTAGGCAGCAGAATTCATATACTTCTCCAGTCGCATCCGTTCATATTTTTATACCGTGGTGGATATCATTTTTGCTTAATTTCATCACTTTTGTATTGCTTCGGTTTATATGTAGTCCGAAATCTTCCTTCAGTATTTTGTTCATGACGTTCAGTAACTTCTCAATATCCTCAGCCTGTTCTGCTAACATGACAATGTCGTCAGCAAAACGTAGGATATCGATTTTTTTTTCTCCCTTAACACTTATGCCACATTCAATTTTTTCCTTCACTTCCTTTATTGCTTCCTCTACAAACAATATGATTAATAACAGGGATAGACTACAACCTTGTCTCGCACCCTTTTTAACTGATGCATGTCTCTCGTGATTCTCTACTTTTATTACAGCCACGTGATTCTTATATTCTGTTACCTCGGTATTTTAGACCTGACTTCTTTAAAATTTTGAACATCTTGTAGCACCTAACATCATCAAAACCATTTTCTAAATCAGCAAACGCCGTAAACGTATCTTTTATTTTCTTGATCCGCCGTTCAAGTATTAATCTTAAGGCCAAAATCGCTTCTCTAAGACCGCGGTTTTTCCTAAACCCAAACTGATATTCACCTACTATCTCTTCTACTACCTTTTCAATTCTTTTGTATATTATTCTGGTCAGTAATTTTGAAGCATGTGATGTTAGACTAATGGTGCGATAATTCTCACATTTGTCGGCTTGTGCTTTCTTTGGAAGTGTGACGATGATATTTTTATTAAAATCAGTTGGAATTTCTCCTGTTTCATAACTTTTTGATATGAGCTTGAATAATCTTTCGATTCCTTCCTCTCCTAGGGATTTAAGAAGTTCTGCAGGGATCTCATCAATTCGAACTACCTTATTTTATTTCAAATCATTCAATGCTCTATCTAATCCTGTCTTCAAAACAGAGTCATCAATGTCCACATCGCCATCCTTTTTACAGTATACCGTTGTTCAAATCAGCCCCGTCTTATAGTTTCTGTATGTATTCCTTCTAGCGGTTAGCTCGATCTTCCGAGTTTAAAAGAGGTTTACCAGCAGTAGCTTTAATGTTTATACTTCTTTTCTTAATTTCTCCAAAATTCTATTTGATTTGAGTAGATGATACATCTACTTTACCTACGACCATTTCCCTTTCTACTACTTCGCACTTTTCTTACAGCCATTTTTCTTTTGTTATTTGCATTTCCCGTTTATTCGATTTCAAAATTGTCTGTATTGGTCTCTTCCTGCTTCATCCTGAGCATTTTTGTGCCTTCTCCTCTGATCCATCAACTCCAAAATTTCTTCAGTGATCCACGGTTTTCGGGCAGCTTGTTCCCTAAAACCTAATGATTCTTTACCAGCTTTCTTTATTTCTCTCTTCAATGCATTCCATCCGTCGTCAGTTGAGCTCCTTTCAGAGTTACTTCTTAGAAACACGTTTACCATTTCTGCGATTTTTTCTCTCGTGTCAGATTGTTTCAATTTATTCTCTTCCAGTCTTTTGTGCTTGTATTACTTCGCTATTTTCTTCAATTTCATCCTGCACCTCATAACTATCAGATTATGGTCACATTCTATGTCTGCTCCTGGGTCAGCTTTACAGTTTAGAACTTAATTCCTGAATCTCTGTTTCACCATGATATAACCTAGCTGATATCTTCCTGTATCCCCTGAAAGTTTCCTGGTGTATGTCTTTCGTGCATGGTTCTTAAATGGTTTGTTCGCCACGACAAGTTTATATCTTTCACGAAATACTAACAAACTGCTTGCTCGTTCATTTCTTTCTCCTAGACCAAAACTCCCTATACTATTCCCCTCTTCTCCTTGACCCACCACCACATTCCAATCATCCATGATAATTAGATCCCCCCCCCCTCCTTTTTCACATATTGGATTAAGACCTCAATTTCAGCATATATTTTCTCTCTATTTCTTCATTATCTTCTAGTGAGGTTGGAGCTGGCTTAGTTTCTACCATCATCATAATAATCCTGTCACTAAACTGTTCATAATAACTCACCTGTTTTCCTACTTTCTTGTCCATTACAAATCCTACACCAGTAACCCAACGACAGCTTTTGTGTTAATCATTCTGTGTTCCATCTCCCTTTTTAAGTTTTCTAGTCGACTTAGCGTGTTAAGACATCGAAAATTCCACGCTCCGACTCGTAGAATGTTTCTATCTCTTCTGATGACTTCTCCCTGAACACTCGTCACCCGGAGATCCGATTGGGAGTCTATTTTACCTCCGGATTATTTTACCCAGGAAGAAACCATGATTCTATATGTAATTTGAGAGGCTCGCATGACGTCGGGATACCCATGGGGTCTTTAATGCAGTGGTTTCCCGTTGCTTTCTGCATCCGCATGCCGTTGATCATTTCTGATTCATCTGCCTTTATGGGACGTTTCCAACCCCAAGGTCAAGAGGGTGCCCTGAACCACTACTCGCTCTGCCGCCTTTCTTTAGGAGGCCGTCGGTAAGCAGCGGGTGATTCCTCATACGGAGAATCATTCTGCTGCCAGTGCGCCAGAGCATCGTCCGTATAAACAGGTTCCACCACACGAAGGAGAGCTTGACATTTGGTTGGAAGAAGCTAATATAGTCTCTCCCAAACAGACACAGTCCTACCACAGACAAAATCATGTAGCTCATCCAGTCCAGTAGTGCCCCGATATTCAAAAGGCGTAAATTTACTGTACATCCAGTTTCTTTGTAGGAATCTCTGTCATTATTTTAAACCAGTTTCAGAAAATCATTTATTTTTACAATTTTTAGGGTTCCGTACCTTCTGCATGAAAGACGGAGCGATTACGGAATCACTCATATGTCCGTCTGTGACAGCCTCATAATTTCAGATCCCTTACATCTGAAACTTGTGTAACTGTGTGCTATTTTAGTTCTTGGTACCCCCATTACGTTAAGATAGTTTCCGTACACTTCGAGAGCAAAGTCAATAAGTGACAGTTTTGTTTCCATTTATTTTTGTCTGTGCTTTAGGTCGATTGACGATAAATTCATTACAGGTGAAATTGGGATCCGAGGAAGAAGAGGTAATATTGGCCATGGCAATAAGAACTAATTCCGTATTTCCGGAAATCATTGAAAACCGAAGTGGTCCTTGGCTCAGTGTTTAAGGTGTCTGACTTGAGATTCAAAGGCTTCCCTTCGAGTCCCTGTGTTGGCAGGGATTTTCAACGGCCCTTAATCCGATTATCACCTCTGGCACAACTTACTTTAGGCCTAGTATACGAAGAAGGCCAGAACGCTTCCGTGATTCGGAATCCACGTGAAACTATGGGTTTCCTTCACCTGGTAGTATTACCGGGTTAAACTAATTACCCACGATAGAGGAGCATTTGCAGCAAACCGAAACTCTGTTAATCGGTCGAACTCTTCTGGGATATTCCGGCCAATAAAACCAAGCCTATTATTTTTATTATTGAAAACTGGAATTTCTCAGGTAGTAGCAAGATTCGAACGTTAATAGTGCCAAATGCGAGCTTAGATTTGATGGAGTTATGTGGCGAGAACAAACAAGGATATTTAATCCATTCTGGATGAAACAAAGGACAATAGTCGTCATTCCAAACATCGATCAATGAAATGATAACTGAGAGAAAATAATTTATAGGTGGACTTATATCTTCTTTTCCGCTGTAATTACTCGTGTGCACTATGAATCTTTTTGGTTTTGCTTCCGACTACACGCCTCGTCGATGTGGAGGTGATTAGAGACATGAGAGGACTGGGCACAAAGATTGGGAAGGAATTCAGCCATTGCATTTCAATGAAACCATGCCGGCAGTCGCCTGGACTCAAGAAAACATAAATTAGGATTGCTAGTCGGGGATTTGAAACCGCGTCTTCCCGAATGTCAGACCAAAACGGTACCCATCTCTCACCAGGTTCTGTCTATGTCGTTTAGACACACTAGTTTTCCAAATCTCTCACAAATTTCTCAGTTTATATATTAGCAGAATCAATACAATATGGTAGTAGTCAGCCAAATGTAATAAATATTAATTTTAAAAAAAAACAAAGCTAAGCCAAATTATGTGATCACAGTTCGAAAAGAATCAGGAAATTTAAATTGACAATCAGGAGACTGTGTTGCAGGAGAACGAAAATCTCTAATACTATTGGTTTTTAACAAAATTAACCTTGCGTGGAGCACAAAGAATCTTAACTGCTGTTCAGAAACCTCAGCCATTAGCCACATAATGTATTGAAACGGTAGCACCTATCTTGGAGGCCCTAATACATAGCAGTAGTTTAAATCTGCTAGACATCCTGAGAGCTATGAGACAGTGACTAATGTTCGCAGTTACAATAGGGTCGTCAGTTACGTGAACCGCATAACAACACCGTCAGCGTTCCCCAAAGGCCTAACGAGACGCGGGACTAATGACAGCGCTGACGGCAATTTAAAAATTATCCCAAGGAACGTGGTGATTAATCCGGACACTGTTTTGGTGGCGTCGACCCTTACTCGGATTTCAGCTGAACTGGGGGCATGATAGATGGTAGGGAACACCGACATGAAGCCATACGTACGTAAACTAACACCTTTTAGCATCACAGCGGTTGTTTATCACAAGGACGGAAGCAACGACTAAGAAAATCAACTGAATCATCAAATTATTTTCTTCACAATACAAACTTTTCTCTCCACACACCAATGTGTAGAGAAAATGAATGATATAAACATTCAATTCTATTAACTCCGAATTGCTCAATATATTTCCATTCCTCCGTTATCTATTCCGGACCGAATGCATACATTTCTCAGGTCATTAATAAACAGTTGCAAAATTTAAAGCAATTTACAGTAAAATTTCGGGTACAGCAAACGTAAGAGAGAAGGGATGTCTAAGGTGCATAAACTCCAACGCTATTATTAACAACAATACGTTACTACTTTTCATTTCCCGTCTGTCAACAAACCTGATCACCTGCTTTGATAAATACGTAACTACCCTCAAATGGCAAAATTAAAAACAAAAATACTAACCCCTAATTACGAAAAATGCCTTTAAAACAATCTTAAAAATAAATTTGCTGAGATACATACCTTCGGGTCAATTGATTAGTACGATAATTCACAATAATTTGGGCCAGTTAAGTAAACTAAAATTTGCTTCTATGAAGACATTGTAGTCAGACAGAATGCAACGTTTCTTTATTGTTACATATGAGCTTCTTTCTCAAGTCAGTTGTAAAAACCTACATAAACTGCACAAATATTTCCAAGAACTGAGCTGAAATACTGTTTAAAAAAATAGAACTGAAGATTATATATAAACACGAAAACTGCGCAGCTGATAGGAAAAATTGTCAGACAAACAAACAATATCTTCCAGTAACAGTTCGCTGATTAGTTCGAGTTAAGTTTTTATCATTTTTTGTATTTCGAAATGTTTAATTTTTGACATGTATATATTACAAAAAAAAGAACTATGACTATGGTAACAGATGAAAAAACGAAGGTTAACAAAAAGATGTAAAGTTTCATCAACCTGTCGTTGTTAGTTTAACCACATATGCTAGTTGATTGAGAGTAAACAAAATTATTTCTCAAATACTAATTCACTACTTCAACTAAATGAGAAATTTTGTTCAAATATCTTAAATTATATTTTTAATATTATATGTAGTCAACAAAAATTGAAGCGCGATCTAATATTGCCATTCTCGCCGTTTCTAAAACAGGTCCATAACAAATTGGATAGTTAAATTAATGACATACAAAAGACTTTTTTTTTTAATAATTGGCATTCGGCCGTTTTGTAGCTATTCAGCCAGCAACTGTGTTTCCTTAATATCTAAAGTGTATGTATATATAATATTCTCGTGTTATTATTGATGATAACAAATAAAAGGACAACACAGGTCGGACACAACACTTAATTAAAACCACCCATGTCCTGGGCCGTACTCGAACCGGCAACCCCTAGAACGTGAAGCCGGCTCGCTAGCCCCGCGCTACCGGGGTCGGCACGACTGGCTTTAATTACCACCATAAGACAAACACTCAAGGAATTATATTTTTCTTTGTGTGAATTAGAGCACATGGGATTTTTTTCTTTTTTGGGGCAACGAGAAAATTGACTCTTTAGCGAAAATTACAGCCAAACAAGAGAATCTAGAAAAATTATTATTAGCCATTGATCTGATTTCCATAAGTATCATGTAGGTGTAGAAAGCTTTGTGGAACGTCACAAACTTAGAAAACGGGGGAACCGAAGAGTTGTATAACAACATAAACAAAAAATACGTTGGTATGTTACAAACATTGTCACAGGATAGGACATGTCTATAAATTCAAAGTACGATGAATTCACAGGTAACATAAAATGCGGAAAGTTATCCGCTGTGCCAATGGGAAAATTATCAAGACGACATTAACCACCTTTACCTTGAATGCAGAAAATATAATGATAATACCGACACTTTTCTAAAAGATCTAAACAAACATGGAATAAGCTATACAGCAAAAGTAACATATCCCCTTGCTGTGAAACAAGCTATTATCTGCCAGATATAACTGTTTAATCTCATCTATTTTCCCCTTAATTCATTCAATTTTTAAGTGTAACGTCGAAAATATTATTGTGCCCTTCTTTGTTAATCTTTGATGAGGCAATGGACTATGCAGCA
This sequence comes from Vandiemenella viatica, assembly GCA_031002005.1. NCBI lineage: Eukaryota > Metazoa > Arthropoda > Insecta > Orthoptera > Morabidae > Vandiemenella > Vandiemenella viatica. The sequence goes on along the minus strand of CM061920.1, from coordinate 368,510,880 downwards.
CTTCGCGAGTTGCTCAGAATGACAACGCGTGTAGATTTTAAATACCTACTGTATTTTATAACCTTCCTTTTCATAAATGCTTCCGTTGTAAAAATGGAAGCAGCAGCTGGTAGAGTTAACTTCCTTCACTCTCTAGTTGTCTTCCAAACATAAGCTCCAGTGTAAAACAACTGAATCATTGTCTCTTCGTAGGGGATACACTCTATGCAAATCAATTTCTCTTCGGAGTGATAATGAAGCTTGAGAAACTTTTTGCAAAAGACGTTCAGTATGGGGTGTGTTCTTTTTAAGGAATGGGGTGAAGTCAGTAGTACCATGACTCATTGCTACCTCTCCAGCCAACACTCTTACTTTCTGTCAGAGGATGCATTGAAAAGGAACCGTATTTTACATGAAGAATATACATTTTAAAAAAAGTATGAGAAGCTATGTAACATCAGAGGCAAAGTCAACGAGCTTCACATTTGTTTCAGCGGCCCTCTCATGCATGACTAGTCTGAGTTGCAAAACCGGCCCAAGAGTTTAGTAGTCGGTAGATGAGCTCGTCGAAATTTGAACTAACACCTAATTTGTGGTTTCCTGTTGAAAGAAGACCCCGCACTCTATCGCCAGACTTTAAACGGATATAGCTCCTAACTTTTATTCCAGGTAAGATTTGTGCTTAGAATTCCGACCAGCTTTTGCCACCGCATTCATATTTATTCCGAAACATGTCTTACTGCGGTTCTTGCAGCACTGCGAAAATAATAATATGTGGAAATAGAGAAACTTATCTCAAAAGCCAGTACGATGTCAGCTTTATCCTGATTTTTTTTCCAAAGATCTCGATTACAGCCTACAGGTATACAAGTTGAATCGAATTTCTTTGTAGCCTTTAGTTTTACAGAGGAATACTTTGATCAAAAGTATTCCTCAGATGTAATCATTTGCTTCTTATACTGCGAGCTGAAGGCAGTATGAAGAATGGGAAAGAGTAAAAGTGATTATTTAATCTTGCCCATAAGCGGTAGTATTTATATTATAAAGAGCTCCTAGTAGCGGTGAAACTGAAAATAAACGTGCCACTGGAACCACTGTTGTTCATTATTCTAATGAATGATTTCGTTTTCGGTACACAGTCAGAAATAGGTTGTGTATATGCTTAGATAAGGCGATATTTTCGAGAAGCGCAACAGATCTATAAAGGATACTTAGTTGGATACACAAACTTGAAATGACACAGAAAAATAAAGGCTTTTTATCATTTTACGTATGGCTTTATGCCTCGTCGACGTCGAGATCATTATTGGCGGGAAAGGAAAGGGAAGCAATTCTGCCATAACCTTTTGAGGGAACCATCCAGGCATTCGCCTGGAGTGATTTGAGTAAACCAAGGAAAACCCAAATCTGGATGCCTGGACGGGGCTTGGAATCCGGGTCCTCCTGAATGTGAGGCCAGAGCGTTAACCGCTCATCCACCACGTTCGGTCATTGTTTACAGGAGGCATAAAAGTAAGTATCATGAATCATTTTGCCATAAAGTCAGCTTTACACGAAATACTGGTAAGGAGATAAGAGAAGCTTTCAAATTCCTGCATTTTTTTAGAGAGGATATACCAGGGAGCTAGGTTGCAATAAATTGTTAAGGTCGTTACTCGAGTGTTGTGGGTAGTAAGGGACTCACAATGTCCAAGGGTTGACAGGGTGCAAGGGACGGCAAGATTTGTGTTTTGAAATTGCTACAGAACATTCAGTAACGATAAACGAACTGAGTTGTTAGTAATTGGAAGACAGGAGAAGGGCGAAGAGGGTGGTGGATAGGCATATTTTGGCGATGAGTCGTGGATGGATATTGGACGAAGAATTAGCAGTAACATTTGAAAGCAAAGAGATGACCATGATGATAAATTGGCGCTTGAATGTAGGTACAAGGAGTGAGAAAACAAGGGGTAAACTACTTTTGCTTAGGACTATATGCTTCCTCCGACAAAAGTGGGAGGATTTCGGCCATGGCCTTTTTTAAGGAATCTAGTGATATGGGGAAACCGGGGAAAACCAAAATCTGGATGACCGGATCGGGATTCGAACTACCGTCCTCCCAAATGCGAGGCCAGAGTGTTACCGCTCACACACCACGCTGGGTCGTAAGTTAGGGGAAATGCTAAATAACTTACCTCAAACAGTGGAAGAATTTAAAATAAAATTTAAAAGTTTTGTCTGCTCAATCGCAATTAGCTATGACGACGATAAAATTGGTTGTCACGTCCTACAATTAATGTGAAATCCGTGCCAAACTTACGGTTACGCCGTAAGTTATCGGTTCTCCTGCTCGTTTTACGGTTGGTCGTAGGAACGGTCTCATAAACCAAGTGTGCTGAGGTGCGGAAATTTTTAATATTGCTTCTCGTTACGCCGCAAATAGACTTTGCCGCGGTTGGTTGTTAACTCCGGTATTTTTTTTTATTATTACTTTTGCAGCCGATATGGGTTTTGCGCAGTGCGATCGTTTGGACTGGCAGACCGCCACTGCGGAGGTTCGTTAAAGCCATCTCAATTGGACTCCGCGAGCGCCGTAATTAAATGTAGATTCGATGCCCGTTGTCCGTCTCTGACTGAGGTCGATTTCATGGCGCTGCAGAGAATTTAATCCCACTACCTGCTACGTATATCGCTTTACAATATTCTGCTGCCCGCTGCTCATAACTTTTGCATATATTACGTTTGCCACTGAAATCTTATTTGTATGCCTGCACAAAGCGCAATTCCATTTCCTACATGGTTGCAATTTTAGTGGCTGTTGGCAGCATGAATGGCATGGTATGCGGCTAATTACATATCTGACTTGTGACATAGCGGAGGTGGCTCAGCTGCACGCAGTGTGACATACCGGGCCACCCCACTGCATGCAAGACGTAGGCGAGCCACACACACAATGCACCAAACAGGATACATAACCACAGTACCCTAAAAGTCTTTCACTAACCATCTGTTTCTCTAAAGCAACCAGAAACTGATACAAAATAGGGCATTTTTGCAGGTAACACCAGAGGGAATTTTTCTGGTAACATCAATAAAGAAAGAACTTTTCCCTATTGACGGACATTTCGGTATAAGGTATGGTTGGATAGCGAACAATAACTCTCCAGTTAAACTTTTGAGCCTCACATTTATACTTTCACTAACTGTAACCCACGACTTCATACGCATGAACTTAAAATTTATTACATTAACTGAATGCGAGAGAAACAAATCCTGAGAGATCAATATAACATTACAGAAATTTACGCACGTTATCCGTCTGTGGCAATTCGATTGGTGTTCAAAATTTTATGACAAAATATATTATTTATCCAGAAAAAAGTATCCTATGTCTTCCTACTGATACACAGTATTTCTTTGTCAAATTTCATGAAGATCAGTTTACTGGTTAGTCGTGAACACGTGACAAAAAAACAGACAGATTTATTTTCGCATTTATAAATTTAGTGTATATGCAAGAATAAACCCATCCACACATCGGATTCATATCACCAGTTAATTCCGATCATCGATGATTAAATGCATCTTCCGATCTACGTAGAATAAGTTAAAACCGATAATCGACATTCGCTAGTTTTCGTCTGATGTTAGAGAGGTTCAAACAATACCCATTTAACATTACTTTCAGTGGAAGTAATTTCATTTAAAAATAGCGTGCCATATCATCAAGAATAATAATAAATCCGACTGACCTAACACCACTCGATGGAAAAGCTTGTCGTGTATTGAAAGATAACTCACAGACTGCGCCGGAAATAAAGGATGCCTATAGGAAATGTCTTAAAAACTGTGTCGCCGGAAAAAATTGCTAAAAGGATTCCGGAACATCTCTTATGACCATGTCTGCGACTATAGCCTGGTCTTTTTTCTTTATCTCCTAAATGTCTGTAAATGTTGATAAATATTCAACAGTTAACATTAATACGCATGTCTTGACCATAAGCTAAATTAAATTATTAAATGGCATAATCTATATACCGGATATACACTTGCCGAAAAAAAATTATAAAAAAACTGAGGCACCCAAAAGAAATTGTCGGATGTCAATTTAACTTCGTACGCACACACATCATTGGATGTTAAGTAAATGATTAAAGCTGCAATTATCCGTAACAGGTAGAACGGCCATCAGAGTGCACTAATGTAGTTCGTGTTTAGTGTTGTGCCATGCCTGGTGTGGTATTGCTGATGAATGGCGTCGCATTGTACTCAGCGATTAATCGCGATTCTGCACTTAGGGATGTAATGGATATCCTCATCCGCAAGTGCGGAACTTTCGCGTGAAATCCTACCTCCGCATCCGCAATTTTTATTGCGGATGTAAAGCGGATGATTTGTTTATATTGCAATATATATTATTTTTTCTCTTTATACGAGATTCTGCCCATCGTCGCTTAACTAACAACCTGTTTCTTCTTTTCTTACGATCTTGAAATAAAAGTAACAATGAACTGAACGATGTTATTACCTGAGCGACGAATTTAGAAGTTTGGATTTGCGTGTAAAGTAAAGCGGCCTATCCACGGTCCAACTTATATGACATCCTCGTAGAACTACCGTAGGATGCGCTCACCCATTCACGCTACTTGAAGTAGTCCGGCAATGTTACAAGCAATCCTTTCCACTCTTACTTTCTCTCCCCACACCAGTGTCCTTATCGCACAGTCTCAGGGTGTTTCCTGCAATCATGATCCGACGCCATGTTGATTGTTGGGAGTCCAACAATATCCAATAACAGCATTTCACGGTCCGACCAAGAGTCCTTTATCGGAAAATCTGATAAACGTAGGTCCTACAAGTTGGACTGTGAATGGGCCACTATAGCGGTGGAAAGGCGGGTGACGGGCACGGAGATGTGCGTTGGCGAGGCCTTGTGCTTGACGTTTGAATTAGTTGAGCTGCGAACTCCGCAAAGTTCATACGACAAAGATTGTTTTTTTAGACGCATGAGTAGTTATGTAAATAATTTAATTCACTTTTAAAATCATTCCACGTTTCTTTCGTTGTTGAAAGATGAGGCAAAAAATAAATCACTAAGGCAGTATTATACGGAAACAGACTTTACTTATGAAAAAATGTAGAATTTAGGCATAAAATTACACTTTTTTATTTTAAATTTATTTTTGTTAAAATATTGAAATCTAAATAATTATAAATTTATTTTTCCACCTACGCATCCGCAAAACTATTCGCAAAGATAACTTCAATCCTATAATCTGTACTAGCTCGGATGACCATCGTCGGCAGGTATGGCGGCGATCTGGGAGGGGTCCCGTTCTTCCACCGTTTTGTAGAGATACAGCTGGTGTTACTCGTGGCGTCATTGTATGGGAAGCCACCGGGTATAACTTAAGGTCACAGCTGGTAGTTATTAAGGCAACTCTTGCGGCACAACGATATGTCACAGACATCCTGCGTCCTTAAGTGTTGCCTCTCATGCAACAGTTACGTGATGCCATTTTTCAACAGGACAATGCACGTTTGTCTATGAACTGTCTGCGTGATTTTGAAGCTACTCCCGATGGCAATCAAGATCTCCAATAGAACATGTGATGGATCAGCTCAAACAACTGCGTCTCCAGTGCCTTGTCAATATCCAGGGATATCAAGGACAAGTTACCACGGTTGAGGACCAGCTTGCCTCAGAGGATACGACGGCTTTATGACACCTTTTCCAAATGAATAAGTGCACGAGTCCAGGTCAGAAGGGCTGCAACGTCATACTGATAAGTGGACTCATACTGCGAAGTTCTTTGTAAATTTGACTCGTTTTTCTAATCACTGAAATAACATCACATACTATTTCGACACGTGAAGTTTCACTTCGTTTCTTCCTCCCCTTCTGGTTGCTTCACTTTTTTTTGTCAGGCAGTGTTTACGTATCACCGTGGAAGTATTTCTGATTGCAACAGCACAGCTTAATCCCATACCAGTGTAGAAATTAACACATCTACGCTATTGAAAGGCCAATTTGTGTACGATGCACAAACCATGTGTCGGTACCGTCGCTTCCATAACTATCAGTACTGGATTTTACTTGAAAGTTGTAGGGCAGCTGTGATTTTCCTTCAAAATAAACAAAATCGGTCTAATTTTGCATGCGGCGTTTAATCCTAATCCATCATTCACAGCAGGAAGAAATATGACGAAGGATGGAAGGTTGTTACACTACTAAAGTAGATAATGTTCTAACGTCGTCTTTGAGAAAGAGTAGCGCATATACTCGCAAGTAAATCGCCTTTAATAGACAAAATATGTTACTAACCCGAGGCTAGAAGCCTGATACCCTTCTAAGTGCTGATCTTACAAAAGCGGTCTGTGCTCCAAAGTTCGCCGCCATTATTCGAAGCATTTCAAAAAGGAATCTTTGTGAATCGCTTCCAGTATGAACCAAAAGTCCCTTTCGGTGCAAATTTTATCCATTCTCGATGTCCAACGTTATACCCCCACTGCCAACATGTGTCTACAGGAAAAATGGCTTAACGTTGTAAGCACTCTTTTGTTAGTTAAGTGTTAGTTTCTTTGTGAAACGTGAAATTTTGAGGCTTATATTGGAAATCGTCGCAACGTTCCTCGAGCAGATTACAGAAAACTGTTTATACATAGTAATCCGAACTGTTGGTATGCGAGGGCCATAGTATTACCAAACTTAAGGGTTACGAGTCACTTGAGTTACTGCTATTCTATTTCCACCAAGATTAATGATAAACGTTTCCAGACTAAAAGACGCAGAAGAAGTCTTTTAAAAAAGCGGAATTTTAACAATACCTGTGACTGGTTCAATTATGAACTACGTGCAGAAGTATATCAGTAGGCTGCCAGTGATCTCAGCGCCACACAAAATGTGCAGGAACTGAATGCTACTTACTGTATGTCGCAGCTCTGGATACTTACCTGAAACACAAGAAATGACTCATTAGCAAACACAGACATTAACAATTAGACTGCGAGATGTAAGATTCAGATAAAGGTCACAGAAGTAAATGTCCAAACCTTAACAGTAGGTACGACAAAAAAAAAAAAAAACAAAAAAAAAAAACCATAAGCGCTAATGTAAAAACATCGCAAACTACACAATGGCAATATGATTTTGCTTCTTACTCAAAATTTGACGCAAATCAATCTTTCACACTTCATTATTGTTTCATACCTTCAAAGCTGATGAAAACAGTGTGCCACAGAGATTTAAAAACTCTAGCTCCCCATCAATTTTCATAACTGGAGGTTAACGTCATGAGATTACTGAGGACATTAAGGACGGTCTGTTAGATGTTACGGATGCAAGTTTCGTCATCTGTCTGCGAAACATGTAAACTTTGCGCTAATGTGTTATTCTATTTATGAAACGTTTATTTTTTTTGGCGTCAGCACGTAAAATACAAACTTTCTTTCAGGTTAAGACGGAAAAGCCTAAAAACAGCAGTTGGCCGCCATGGAGGAGGAGATTCTTCGTTAAGTACAGTACGACAGCGGATTACCATGGTGACATTTAATAAACATCGCGTGTGCTGCTTTCCTGACAACACCCACAGCATTTTCCGCGTCGTAATCTTGGAACATGTTTTGAGAGGATCGTATAATTTTATTACAGTGTGACTACCAGCTATGATCCGACATCCATAAAATAACCATCTCGATAGAATTTTTTTTTTTTTTTTTTTTTTTTTGCTTGTAACTTTACGCCGCGTCGACGTCGAGTTCAGTAGAGACGGAAACAACTGGGAGCAAGTAACTGGAAGGAATCAGGCCATGGTGTTTTCAAGGAACCATCCTGGCATTAGCCAGGAGTGATTTAGGGAAAACATGGAATACCTAAATCTGGATGGCCGGGCTGAGAATTGATAGGAAGGGCAAAGTACTTCAAGATGAACGCCAACCTCCTGTGAGGGGGCAGTTCAAGAAAAAGCAGTAAAAAGATTACATGCGTGATATCTTGGCAACACACTTATCAGCAATAATTATTAATCAGGCCAGAATTCGAACTGACGTCTAAGTGTGAAAAATATCATGGAACTATAAAGAAATCCAGCGATCATGAAATACGAACTGGTGTAATAAGAACTAAAAAAAAACTCGGTCCAAGTACATCGCAACGACCGTGACTGTCTGATTCCCATGCTGTACGTACAGCTACACCTTTCAATTTTACTTACATTTGACATTCATAAGAGGAATTCCTCAAAAAAAGTTATTGAGAAGCAAAGTGAAAATGGTTTTAAATAATGAAATCTAAAGATTAATTTTGTACCACGAGTGCGCACACTATAAGATACAAGCAACCTTTTAAATCAGAAAGCTTGAGATGTTCTTTACATTTACTGAAGAAAAACTTTCAACAATATAAAGTGGACTGTTCGCATAATATTCACAAGGAACATTTAAGTCACAAATTTCACATAACTAGGTCTTAGTTAAACTCCGAGGAATCTCTCGACCACTGGCATAGAAAATTCTGGAGGTATACAAAGATGCTCATACGTCATCCAGAACGCCAAACACTGTCCCGCACAGCAGGTTATTTTCCAAAGGAATTAAAAATTACTTAAAACTACTTGTAACAAAATGAGAAATTAATTTTCGTGAAATTTTAAACGATTTGAAGAATATTGACAATACTTTGAACACGGTAAACAATTTCCATTCATCAAAAACGCTTAGAAGTATGGTATTTGGCACAACATTACATCTTAATTAAAACTTTAGATATAGCACACTTAAAAAGTCTGACACCCATTCGCATAACATACAGAACTTTTTTTAAAAAAAACACACACAATAACAGAACAGTCTTGCGTAACTACAAGAAATTAATAATTTTCTTTATTTTTCATAGGTTTACTTAGTTAAAGGAAAGGTAAATGAAAGGAAATAAGTCACAGTAATGTTACAAACTGTTATATACCTTAAAAAATTGGTTACTGGCCACTTTTCCGCAGTTAATACTAAACCAATGATAAATTTTATTTTATTTCGACTTCTAATTTTTTTTTATACCAATGTAGAGGTGTGTATAAGCGCTTCTATGTTTTGTGTGTAGCACGCTCTGCGCATAAATTCGAAAGAAATGCCTACTTTTACGAAAGTTACTCAATCCCATCCGATGAACTAGTAACTGTCAACAGTGTCCTATGGGTTTACTGCATAAGTGCTACATACGAGTTTGGTAATTAATGCACAAAGGAGTAATCATCACTTGTATCCGGTAGACCAAGCATGACATGACACAAATTTCTGGCACCAGGTAATACTTGGTCAAGAGTCTAGCACAGTTACTGTGCTCTAGCAATCTGGGTCACCAGAGTGTATACTATTGTATGTGATTGAATTCAAGTGGAATGGCTCCAACAGAAAGTGTGAACTGTTAAAGGTATAAGCAGCCAATAAGAGACCTGGAGGTGTTGATGGAGAGGTTGTAAGCGATCCGCTTTAACCACATCCCGCCGTCCATTGTTCTCCTGGCCTGGCATTGTATCAAAACAAGAAGACCCCGAGCCGAGCCGGCGGAAACTTTTAATTAGACTGCGAGACAAATCTGCAGCGGACCCACAGACAGCATCACCGCGCCCTGATCACACCGACGTCAATCCACCCTACACACGATGAGTAACATGCGAAATATGTTAGAAGGAAAAAATAAAACGTACACAAAAATCTCTAGAAACTTTTCTATTAGAAAAGAACTAAAAAGTCTTGGATAAAAATTAGTCTTCACTGCTGAGTGTTGTTCCCAAAAGTTTACTATTATATTAATAAAATTGCGTGTGCTGCATTATGTTTGAAAGAATTTCAAGTTTTATCTTCTACTATTAGCGTACCTAACAAGTACTCCAGTAAAATAATCGACGATTTGCAACTTATGAAGCGAAACAGCAGCAGTAATCGCTTCTAAGCAACAAATGCTGTCTCACTTTCCTGTCTGACCGCAGACTGGGTGCTTGAGCCTAGCGAGTGTTGACGCCTGGCGATAAGCAACCGGCACGACACAAATGAACGATTGTCTGCGCACGTCTAAGGGGCAACATTTATTTAACCAATGAAGTCAGCTGCCAACACAGCAGAAACAAAACCTACACTGTTTCCAACAGTTTTGGAGTGAAGCTTCTTTAAGCGAACTAATGACTTCTAAAAATCGCCACGAAATTGGTAACGTTTTCTATGCAAGGGTTTTGGTGACGTCCCGACCCAATACAACGCAGGAGTTATAACCAACCCCGTTTCAAGTAAGAGATTCACCGTCCTAATGACAGCTTTTAGATGAATGGGATGGTCAACAAATTCTGTTTAAAAAAATCTACGCAATCGGCAGGCTGTTTCTGTACGCGTTAATCTCTCTTTACACACTCTTCCCTATCAAACTAAATAGAAATTCTTCAAATTTTGCAGAGTGTTCCCTTAGGATCAAAAACAGATCATATTCGTATTTCAACCAGATGCGATTGAATGATCAAGACCGTAATCATTTCGTTAAATTCAAACAATAGCAAAATTGTCTCTATCGGTATATAATAATTGTATTAATACTTCTAACTTCCTTCAAACTCAATCGAAATACATCGCACTTTTCTGCAAGATCGGAGATCGTGACCTTTGACCTTTTACTATACAGTGCGATGTCGCTTTCCGAGAAAAATTTCTGTCTTTATTTACTACTTCTATGTCCCTTAAGAGTCAACAGTCTTGAAATTTTGTAGAACGAAATACAAGTCAGGTTTGTGTTTAATTCATTTAGGGTCAATTGTCCATCACCTTTGACCCTAAACAAAAACTAATCTAGACCCGTGGCCACATTCAACACCTAGTTACGCAAAAGTAACATTTTTGACACACAGCACAGCTTTCGGACATACTAAGGACTGTGGTATTATGGTGGCTGGCACGTGTCAAACAGCATCTTACCGTCCTACTGCCACAGGAATGCACGGCGCACAACGTTCACGCCGCTGATTCTCCATTAGAACTACAGACCACAGCGTACAAGGAACAAGAATCAGGCAGACAAATGTAAGTTTAAGTGACCGAATACGGATCTGGTATTAATTTTTCCACTTCTATTGTTCAAAGTCAAATCGGTGGCTATCGAGATATAAGCAACTAACACACACACAATATCGTTGCAACTTATAATAAAATTCGAGTCTGCTAAATAACTACTATAGTCAGTGTCGGAAAAGGTGCACTAAAAACCCGACGCTTTAAGAACGAACTTAATGCCATCTTAATCAGTCCATTTCAAGTTAGAAGCGTGCTAACGTAGAGTCAGACGTTGCTTTAATCGACACTGTTAATTAACACCTGTATCTACAACAATAAAATATGTAGTATACACAGACTAGAAAATGACCTAGAAGTTATGAAAAATCTGAAGTCGTTATGTGCAAGCAATTATAAACGTACAAACAGACACGTTTCATGTTATAATACGTAAGTATTCATAGTTTTTTTTTTTTTCTGTGATACCAGTGACTTTTGTATGGGCTATATAACATTTGTGAATTCATAATGAATGATACAGTGTATAAAGTCATGGCTTGATGTTATTCGTAAATTTTGCAACAGTAAAACATTATCGTCTGGTATAACTGATAGTTTTTCATTACGAAACAAATATCAAATATTACTGTAATCGAAATAAATGTTACGTATTCCGAAAGCTTAAGAATCTCTTACAATTTGCAACGAAATTTTCATAGCCTGGAAGTGTCAAGACAAAAAGGAAAACGGACTGCATGTTTAGATTATTCAAATGTACACGTCTGGTGCAGCTAAAAAAAGCAGAATTTAAAAGAAGAACTTATAAAAGTATCCCAGGCATCATGCATGCTTGCCACAGAACTATACCACCAAGCAGTTGTATTTTTTAAATCTAATTTATTTCAGTATTCCTTGCTCTAATCATTAAATTTTTTGTTTCAAATTATACATGGAACTATTAAATATTCGTTTCAAAGAAGCCACGACCTAATGAGGTCCAATATAAACACAAATGTTACTAGATTAGTAAATCTTGGGACACGAAATGGGTAAAGAAAAACATGTTGTATAATAAGTTTTTTTTAATGTCGGCTTATGAAGCATTAACCTGGAAGGAAATTCCGTAACAAAATAAATCAAAACTGATGTGGAATTTCGCATTCATCCGCTTCATTTTACTACGCACCAGAATTGTTGGGATATCGATTCTGCAAAGCTTGTTTCGCAGAGTTTGCCTACAAACACCATTACGAGTTTACCGTGCAGAGCGATAATTAAAATTCCGCTTTAGAAATTGGAAGGTCTGGTTTCTACCTCAGTTAACCAGATTTGCTGGAGTAATTGGCTTGGGAGCATGTAATACAGTGTGCGCGGAATATCTTTTTGTTTCACTTTGTCAAATATTCCGAAAAGAGTTCACGTTAAAAAACGTTAGATCTTTTAGTGGAAAAATTGTGTGATTATGAAGCGAAATATATGAACTGGTATGACATCAGATTAATGGATTCTTAAAAACTGTCGATGAATGACGAGAAATAAGAATATCATCAATTTATTTAAAGCAATTTGAAAGGGAAGAAACGGAAATAACTGGATAACAACATGCTAACACACTGAACTGCTTCAATACCTATGACACTACAAACGAAGACAAGAAAATAACGGTGAGGTAGAGATATATTACTATACGCACTGATGAGCCGGAACATTGTGCTAACTGCCCACTGCGAGATCGAATGCAGTCTTGCAGCGTTGTAGGTACGTCATCGGAGCAGAGAGGCATGGAGAGTCATTCTAGCGACGATAAGTGTGTCAGTGCGGAAACCCACTGACATAAGTGACTTTGACACAGTGCAGATTGTTATGTCCCGGAGTCTTGGATCGGCAAAGACGAGGCTGGTCGGCAAAGACGAGGCTGGTCGGCAAAGACGAGGCTGGTCGGCAAAGACGAGGCTGGTCGGCAAAGACGAGGCTGGTCGGCAGTTCGCTTGTACTGTAGTGAGCATCTACGGAAAGGTGTTGAAGGACGGTGAAACCACGAACAGGCGAAAAGGTAGTGGGCGCCCACAATTCATCACAGAACGTGGAGATTGGAGGCTTCCCCATTCTACAAAGCAGGATAGGCGGCGATATCTGCGAGAGAACTGACGGCACAATACAATGGTTGTGCAGGTACAAGTGTTTCCGAATACACGGGTCAGAGCACATTGTTGAGCATGGGGCTTGGAAGTAGGCGGTCTATACATGTTCCCATGTTGATTCAAAGACATCGTCAATTATGATTGTAGTGAGCACATGATCATCGAGATTGGACGGTGGCTCAATGGAAAAGTGTCACCTGGTCGGATGAATCACGTTTCTTACTACACCAGATCTATCATGGTGTCCGGATACTCCAACTTCCAGGCGAAAGGCTGCTCGAAAGGGAGCGTCCATAAACTATGTAGCTCCCTCTCCCCCAAGAAACCCCACGTGGCTTTTGTTTCTACCCCTCCCTCCCCTCCTCCCACGTAGCACGTAGCTTTTCTCCCCTTTTGATTCCAGAAAACATTTTGTACTATTTTCTCCTGTCAGACGATTGTAAATTACATATGGAAGATAATTAAATGAGAGATATAAATATTCACATGCTGTTGTGTGTTTTGTACTTAAACTTAATTGTGAAAAATTATATGAATGGAAAGCTACGTGGCCTGGACCGGAAACCCCTCCTTCTCCCCCATGTAGCGCAGCGTAGCCTTCCAGTCTACCCCTCCCTACACTAGACCGAGCCACGTAGTTTATGAAGCACCGCGACACGGACGCAAGTCGGTAGAGGGTCATTAAGCTATGGGGACTTCAATGAGACGTGTGATAGTGATCGTAGGCACATTGATAGTTGTGGAGTGTGGACTATGTGAAAATTATTGCGGATCACCACCTGCATCCCTTCATGCTTCCTGTCTTCCACGACGGCAATGGCGTGTTCCAGCAGGATAACTGTCCGTGTCATAAGGCCATAATGAGCTACAGTGGGTTGAGGAGCGTAATAGTGAACTCACGTTGATGTCTTGGCCACCAAATTCGTATTTCGTCGAAAGACAACAAAAAGCAGCAATGCGGTTAACTCGTCAATATGTGAGTGTCTACAGCGAAAAGACCCTCAATTGCCTTGTCAATGAAAATTGTACCAAGACTCTCATATTCTTATATTCAATTCAATCTGAATGTGATTTATTAAAACTTAATTGCATTTCAATTAATAAAGCCCTTAATTTCTGATGTTTTCGATATCAGAAGATTGGATATACAAATTTTATATCCATGCATTCATAATGCCAGTATAATCATTTTAATTTATAAAGTCTGCTATGGAAATAAGGGCTACCTTTAATATTAATATAATAATAGTTCATAAATAATCTTCCCATTTCTCTTACAATTCACGGTGGAATAACATTCTTAAAGCAAAAATTACAAAAATGGAAATTGTACGATTTTTTTAAAATTTGCAGTGAAAGAAAGTCTCTGGTATCGCTAGCGGAGGCGATCAAGTGCCCACGAGTAATATTAATACAAAAACAAAAATAGTTTTCTACAGGATATAGCAAAACGCCGAAGCCTTCGACTCAAAAAGGAACTTTGGCACGAAGAGCTAAGTATGCCGCTATTAAATAGTATGGCTGAACTTTGTACTTATACAGCAAGCCTTCTTCTGGAGGTTTCTCATATATTCCAGAAACTTAAAAATATGAAAAAATAAATTAGTTGAGTTTTATATTCCGCTGACAGATAATATGGACTATCTACCCAGATGTGTTGGTGCAATGTTCTGACTTGCCAATTTAGGCAACGCGAATTCAATTTTACAGGTATTTCTTTGTGTATCACTAGTGTCCTTAATTTGTTCTAAACATTAATTCGAACGTAGATACACATACGACACTGTTCCACTTTTAGTTAACTACTGCAAGTGTGTTTCTCATTTGTGAATAATTGTCTATAAACAGTTTTCACTGATAAGCGTCAGTATGAAACTCTTGTGATCGTGCAATTGTATACTTCATTTAGAGAAGTATTCGAACCGCCTCTTATAAGGTACTTCGTACGGAAATTGAGATGAAACGTTTTATCAGTTCTAATTTTTTGTCATTTGGGCTTAACGTCTCTATGTAAAGATCTGGATATTTAAAACGACTCGGACGAAGAGAGATAAATAAATCCAGCAATCCGTTTGGAAACTCTTATTTTTGTCCCGATACGAGCTGTATTATTCTCTTCGTGAATACTTTATCTGTTGAGAGGAAAAATTCTAGAATTCATGTAGAGTATTGCAAAAAATGTAATCAGAATGCCTGGCAGGTAGGCAATGGCTAGATTTGAACTGGTCAGAATCTCCCCTCCCCCCCTTTTTTTCCCTCCCTTCCTTTCAATAAAGTCCACTGAAGTGTTGGTTTATTTCTTTCAGCCAAATGATGCATCTTTAATGCAAACTGAATTTCTTGTAATTCCATCTAATACGACGAATATCAAAGAAGTTGTAACACTGAACGAATGAATCGTATTGAAACGCCTTTAACAGCGCCTTCCGTAATTCGCCCCCTCCAACGTAGGCTACGAGAATCACACAGCTGAGCACCGGTAGGTCAAACTCGCAGGCGGAGAGAGCAAACGGAGCCAACAGAAAAATCGCGTATACAACGATGATTATGAAGGGTTTTCTCGACTGTTTTTTCCTTGATATGTTCGTTTCACACAATGTCATACGAAACAGATTTTCAAGTATTATTCACCAATGACGAATCCTCCCTCATCTGTGGCACAGAACATTCAGGGCAACATCGAACTTGATACATGTCTCACATCACTTTGAGCACTTTATGATACTTTTGTAGTGACGATAAGAGATCACTTTGAAAACTCTACCGAGTCCGAATTTCACAGAATTAGTACGGGCAGAGCTTTTCGGGATCGAAATATCGGAAGTAGTTAGCTTAATTTTTATAAGGTGCCTTAAATTTGTGAAGGGTAGATTAACATAAAGCTTAAATAACATCAGACGGCTTACTGGTTCCTGAAACATCTGCAAGATAAGGTTAAAGCCGTTTAACAAATATTAGAATTGTTCTCTTTTTGGTAAAATCGTGTTACAAAGTTTAAAAGCAAAACGTCTACTACATATGAAATTTCATCCAAATCGCTAGCACCTCATAAATGGCTTCTAAAGCAAAAGGCTATTACTATGTTAAATATAAGCCCTAATGCTAATCACAGATTAATTAATGGTGCAAGATTAGTGCTAATTCACTTAGACGAGTACAGCATAAGTGATAAATTAAGTCACTCCGATAAAACTATGCTCATACCTTGCATTAACCTCACTCATCCAATCGTGCCTTTCCAAATGATAAGAAACAATTCCGAATAGAATTAACCTTAGCTATGAACATTAATAAATCACAATGTTAGACGCTTCAAAAGGCAGGATTGTAATTATCAGAACCTGTTTTCGTATGGACACCCGTACATGGCTTTTTCACGAGTTTGTAGATCAATTAATATTTATTTTTGTGTTAAAGACACAAATGGTAAAAAAGTAAACGATAATCACATTATAACTGCTAATATTGTTTTAAAAGAAGTTTTGTAAAATAAAGAAGATTGAAAAAATGACATTCTTAATAAGACATATTTCTTAAATATCTACTTTTTAAATGTTTCATAATTAAACACTTAATATTTAATGATAACGACTTTTCACATTAAAAGTGCATTTATTGCTACTCATCGAAATAAAATATCTTTCATTAATAAATACTTGAATTTACTTATTTCCGCATTATTATATTGCCATTCAGTGACTGATCACGACTCTGTAAAAATATACGCATGGGTCAGTTAGTATACATGAATTGTTCGTTTAAAGGTATAAGAGTTCCTTGTTCGAGTCAAAGAGAAACGTAACTAACATCAGTAAGCTTACTAGTGCCTGCAACATCTGCGAGATGGCGGTAGAGCCGTTTCCGAGATACCAGACACAAGAATTGCTGATGTTTTGTAAAATCGCGTTTTTGCAGTGAAGACAGCTATTTAGGTAAACTTGAAAAACAAAGCGTTATCTAAATACGAAATTTCATCCAAATCGTTAAGATCAGTTTCTGAGATCCCAAACATATATATATAAACAATAATTGCTCGTTTAAAGATATAAGATAAAACAATCGAAATGTTAAGCATACCTCTGAATAACCGCTCTTCTTCACCAATGTCTCGTTAATCGTCTTACGGAATTAATACTAACTAGCAATGACAGACTATCATGATACCTCAGTATCAGTAGTAGTATAGAACATTTTGTGATAGATCCCATGTGTACGCACTACAAAATTGATGGTCACACACCGGCGCAAAAGTGTCATGGAGATTAAATTCACGAGAGGTGTACCGCGTCAATGTAAACGCATTAACAGCCTGCCGAACTATCGGCAGTTTGATTGGGTTTCGGCGCATTACAGTGACGTCAATAGCACACAGGACCCATTGGATACGAAGGCGAAACAACTCTACAGCCTCGTCAGTGGGATCGTGATGTTTATAGCTCAACGCACTCTGTCTGTGTGTGAGAGAAAGAGAGAGCACATGTAATGGTTTTTCTATTTGTTCCACTGTAACTTTTGTAATATTATTTCCACTTACATAAAAAAGTTCTTGTTGCTTATAGCCTAATGTATTATCCCTATAGCTTGAACTGAAGAGCGCACAGACGACTTTAGTCCAAATCCTGTAATTTCAAAAAATTATTCTGATCAAATCTTAAGTGCAAGTATGGAGATTAAGTATTTGTAATAATGGCCTTAATACAGAATTTCATCAAATACGTAAACAAAATTATCTTTAACCAGCAATTACCCGCGACTTCGTCCGCTTGAAAGTGTTTTATGGTATAAAAGTTTTTGTTATTATTCAAAGTACGACCAGCAGAAAAATTTCTTCAGTTGAAAATATGGTTAACTGCTTCCTTGTAATTTACTCTTCAAAGAAAAGTGCACCGGAAAGCCGGGGAATAGATAAAAAAAGGTGTAACGCGCGCCGAAAGATACTGTTATGCACATTACTCACTTGGCGGCAATAGACGTCTAGAGTCGATTCTGACGTCATTATTGTCAGAATTCGGCATGACAGCCATCTTCTGCACTCCAAATCCACTATGCACGAAGGAATATTATGAGGCATTATAGTCCAGGCTGAATTTCAAACCAAGTGTGGTGGGTGAGCAGCAACGCTATTACAACGCACTCGGGAGGAAGCGGGTTCGAAACCCTGATTTCGTTTTTCCATGGTTTCATCACTCCAGGCAAATGCCGGTATTATTCCTTGGCCGAATTTCCTCCCGTTCCTAGCTTCCAGTCCTTTCCATCCTCTAATGTTCTCAACGTCGACGAGGCGTAAGGCCATAAGTAAAAAAAAAAAAAAAAAAAAGGAATTCAACCTAACCACAACCTTCGTTGACACAGCTCCTTGAAAATTAGCACTTTTTTTGAACTTTGAAGTTTCACGTATATTCTGATATATATATTACGAACGGATTTACTGTGTGATAACAGAGGTGTCATACTATTTCATAATCGCAACTAAACAGATCTCCTTGTGAACTTACCGACAGCATGACATTAAAAAAAATCAAGATTAGGTACAGATTTATATTTCCTGCTCCGGTACTATTATTATAAATCTTTTGATATAATTTCCGAACAACACGATACAGAACGTCACTAATATGGAGCTCATGAATGCAGCTTAAATTATTAATAAAGTTTCAGTTGTCGTTCTGGTCCAGGCTGCATTTCAACCAACTCACAAACTCCGCTAATAATTCCGTTATAAAATCAAAGCTTCTATCAACCGCACATTAATACATATTGCATGTTAGTGGCGTCAAGAATGGCGATAAAACTTAACCCATAATTTCAGATCGCTGTAGCAAATGAACGTGAATATGGTGTTCGTAAAAGCGAAGTAAATTAAATACTGAATACGTGTGGAGTTTGCAAATTTATAACCGCAATTTCTGAAAGAACTACAGATATTTGTTTTTGCTGGATAAAAACTATCCTATGTCACTTCGCACACAATGTACTGTGTGCCAAATTTCATTCAAATCTGTTGAGCAATTATGGCGTGATTGAGGAAAGTAGTATATCAAATCATACCTCCAAACTTTCTAATTTATATAGAGATAGATAGATAGATAGCTATAAGAATAAAACTAACGCCATTTTCTGTGTCATATATCACGATATTCAATACAAAGGTCTCTAAAGCTCAGGAAGGCATCAGAATTAAGAGAAGAAAAGGGAAGAACTAAGTAGTAAGCTCCAGTCAATATTACTCAGAAGATTCAGAGCTGTGATTATAGGGGGACAGAAAACACTTATCAGAAGCATCACTATCACATAACATTTAGAAACGGCAAGACTCATAAAATTCGGTAAGTGCATGGTATAACAACAAAAATACTATTCAGGGAGGATTCATCTAGAACGACAACAATACTGTTAAAATGCCGACTGAAAACTAGTACGTCATAAAAATAATGGCGAATGTGTAGTCAAAACAAACCAGTGGTATTAATCTCAAAGATTATAAAAGTCCAATGCTTGCAAAAAAAATTAAATATCAGAAAAATATCTTTGTATAACTTGAACCATGCTCCTTCAAATTATTAATCATCGATTCTTAAAATAAGCTGATGTGCTGAAGAAGCATCTGCGTTACGGACTGGGTATTCGGCCAAAGCCTAGTAAGATAAATGCTGACGGGAAGGAGAATTTATATTTTAGTTTTCGTTGAGGCGTCTCGTGCAGTGCCGCGTATCAACACACTTTCTTACTCATGCGCGCGAGACGTCCATCCAAGCAAGAGCCAGTTCCGCACAGCCGGCGATGGCAGTGTAGGTGGGTAACACGCTGTTATCGCATTGTAAGACACGCCGTTTCGAGTCCAGCCTCGCGCACGGGTGATTTCAGTTAAGTGCTGTGTTCGTCTTGTGTCGCCCTCATCATTGCATCTCAACATTGTATGAGAGCAGCCTGATATAATACTTAGTTAAATATAAATTCAAACTGGCTAAATCGTCGCGGAAACCGAAAGTATTTTTTAATTTCTCGTAAAGTTTCACACAAGCTTTAGAATCAACACGTAACACATCCGAACAATCATAAATTTCTTTCCAATGTTTTTATTTCAGTCCACTAGGGATCATTTCTCCTTCCATATAAAGTTTACACGTAAAAATTGATATACAGTAGCTAAAAAATACAATACATTAAATAACCGCGCCCGCGGCATAATTTTTTTATTTTTTAGGGTTTTTAGATTGTCTGGTTTTCTGACAGGTTTAAAGGGATCAAAACTGGTTAGGAAACTTCGTATTATAGGCTACAGTGAGATTCAGATATAATAACAAACTTTTTTTATTACAACACTTAACGTATATAATAGCAATGTTATACAGGTCGTATAATTCCACCATTTCGAATTATCAAGGTGAACAGTGCGAGCTATCTTTTGAAGTGGTTAATTAATTAAACTCATTAATGACAACACGATTCAAAGATGAACTGGCTTCCTGGTACTCGCACTCCAAAAAACATAAAAAGCACGCTGAGGATAAAGTTGTTGATCCACTTTATCACAAACGGATATTAACTGCCCCTTACCTCATTACAAAAACAGTTAATTAACTCATAAAGCACATGCAGAGATGAGATAGGTATTGCTACTACCATGACAGATGTTCATATTTTCACGTAAGGGGTTACCAACGGTCAAACTGAATAGGTGAAATTTGAAATTATCAAATTTCTAAAATACTGGAAGAATAAAAAAAATTGAATGGTCGAAGAAATAAATGATGTCTAGTTAGTATAAACACAAAATATTTCCGACGCACCATTCGAAGAAACTTCCTGATAAACGACCTCTAAAAAGTCGACGAATTTAGAGACGATCACCATATGGGGGATGGCGAGGACGTTCATAGTGTTACTAACGACGGAGACCGAGTTATGACACGTCTTACGCAAATAAAACAAACTCTAATTCTTTGGAAAATTAGAAGTGAAATTTTTACTTCAGAATTCAGCTGAGAATCTGGGAATAGTGGATTTTATTGCATGTTAGAAACTAATCGTAATTAACAAGACTACAACGAGAATGTTATTGTAAAATTTCAAATAATTATTCTTTTTTCTTTCCGGATTTTATAAAATGTCGTCGTCGAAGTTTTCGAAGAAGATCTAATGTAAGAAAAGATAACACGTTTTCCCATTTGTATGCAAACCACGTAACCTGTGCGCAAAAGAGTTTTGAGTTATTTTGTCGTGTAACGTTTAATTGCCGAGACGAGACTGGGTATTCAGTTACCAGCTTCAGCTTCATTGTTACGGAAAATCGTCAAAACATGTGTACAGTACAATATCGTTTGAAAACTGATACCTGGGTTCAAACCGGGGTCCGTATTATTTACCCTGTCCTCGTCCAGTAATGCTCCACTTTATTACTTAAGGCCAAAATCGAGGGAATTACCTATTAATGAAAGGTTGGAGACAAATTTCGTGTAACTCGGTTGCATCACATGTGTTATTAAAGAAAATACCTCCAATAATACGGCTTAGTTAAACGGTGACTGACTGTATCTGAACGTATATAAACCTATTCTATTTCATTGTTACGGTATCAAACGAAAACTACAGAACAGATTTGGACGTGGTTTTCACAGTTTTAAGGCTAACTTAAAATCTCCGGCATGTCGATAGACGAAAATTTTCGCCTAAATATTACACATTTGACGAAGAGAACAATGGTTCGCGAAGAGGAGGCGGGAACCAATTTATGAAATTGTGTTTTTTCTTAACGTCTACGAAATGCGAGGCTTGCAAAAATATTTAGCAAATAATTCTGATCAGAGCTTCATTTCAACATATAATAGTCTCCGCTTGAAAATACAAGCATCTACCATACCGTACGCGTACACCTAGATCCATTCGGACGAAGTTGCCGGTAAATTACTATTATTATCCAGTCATAGATAAAACCAACACGAAATTCCTTGGAAATTTCATCGTCAGTATGCGCATCATGAAGAGCTAACTAAAATATGTTGCAGCTAAACAACATTTTGTGCAGGAAACTTTTAGCACAGTTTTTAATTTGGGCTCATTAAGTAATGGAGTTGTTGATCCATTGATTGCAGGTTAGATCGATCGCCATATAAATTCCACTTTCACCAGTCTCTTTCTTAAACAGTGAACCTGCTAAAAATTAAAATTTAGTTCAATATATTCATCTCCACTTCTATTAGATCGTCGAATGTTCCCTTGTGCATGGAACAATTGTCTGTACAGTTTTACCAAGAGACAGAGAAATAATAATTCCGTACATTTAGAAGCATAATAAGTATATAAACGAATACGGAATTACTATATCTCACTTACGAGCCTAGCAGATTAATAGGATACTGAGTATACGTGCATAATCGAACGTCACAATGAATTTTTCGAAACAGCCGGAGCTTTTACTGTGGTAAATAATATAACATTGTTAATCTGCTTATTAAAATTCTATTAATTACTATACACTTGTTGAAACGATAAAGAAATGTTTAAAAAAATAATTTCAATCTATGGCCTGAAAGTCTAAATACGCTAGTATTATGTTTGCGTTGCTTCATAAGTAACAAAATATTTTAAAAATACTTTATATAGGAATAAAAGTAGATCTATTTTAGAAGCTGCCAATAACTTTCCGCTATGCCGGAACGCAAATACCGATCCCAAACAGAATCTTTAATTTTCATCCCTGTATTATTTTCCATACAATATCCGTTGTGAAGGATATGAAAATAAAAGGCCGCAATGTGGTCGGACCTCTGTTAGCGAATAGTATCAAGAAGCAACAGCAGCACTCAACAAGGGGCACGAGCAGAAATAACCGAGCGGCCCGCTTTCGTGTCAACTGGTGTTTAGGCGTCAAGGTGAGACCTTGGTGGAGCAAGTCAATACTGGGGCCTCACGCGGAGACTGATGTGTTTCTGCTAATGTATCTCCCCGGAGCCGGCTCGCAGGCAATCCCGGAACCAATCACGCTGCGGTCGCTCTTTGGGCGATCCCACGATTGCGTCCGTGTCCGGCGGTGAGAAGACGTAACGAGGCAATCGCTCCCCCTCTGCAAACACCACTCGCAATCAGTCCTATCTTCCTCGACCAGCGTGCGCACGATACAACAGAGTGGCCTCAACGTTTTCATCACGAACCACCTATTTTACAGGAGAGAATTCAGTTAGCCAAACGAATACAATATTATTATGATCACAGTAAAACTGGTACTAGCACAGTGAACAGACACACATGGCTGCCCCAGCCAATCTTCGGAGGAATTTGGCCGATCAGAATGGCCATAGTATCACAGAACTGGCAATACAGAAACAGAACTAAGTTGCTAGCTCCGGCTCTTAGCACAGAAGAAATTGGCTAACTAAAGTATCAAGTAAATGTTTACTCGTTCCGTCATTAACTATCTCGCAAACCTTGACTTCCGATTTGTGAATGTGTAATAACTGTGGTCACAGATGACTATTACTAGTACACCACTTTGCAATTTTATGTTGATTTCTCACCTAGTATTTCAAAAACTGTCTCAAAACAGCATTGCCAATACAAATCATTAGTTTGGCTCAACTGGTTAACGTAATGGAAAGATCAACGTAGTTCTAGTCATGCCGTTTAAGTTTTTAAGATAATATCCTATTTTTACGCCTAAAACATACTGCAGAACGTGGCAACGATTCATGTTTGTACAGACACGTAGGAACATACTAAAAAAATAATGTGTTCACAAACAGACCTAGTAAGTATTTAGTCAAAGACTAAATAATATTACTGACAGAATAATACCCTTCGCACCAATATGCCACAGATAGGTTGTTATGCTTTGAATAATCAATAAGTGTCTTGAAATGTGCGCCAATCTGTAAATCGAATATTTTCATATTCAAAATATTATTTCGGAAGACTTCTATGCTGCTCAAACAAGCTTGAATGTACCGTATGTACGAGTAGTGTGACGGGGAGCGAGCGGCAAGGAACACATGCGGGAAGCCCATGTGGTGTCCACGTGCGGTACCACGCCGGCTGGTACGGTCAGCTTCCACTTTAGCGTCTATATTCTACTCTTCTCGTAACCATAAATAGTTTAGAAAATCAGCATTTTTAACTTAATTTTTTAAGAATAACTTTCATCCCGTTTGTTCCACAAACAACTAAGGAAGCCGGATGATTCCAGGAATTCCGGGTATGATTCAGATACACTGCTGACTTCTTGAAACTCAAGCAAATCGTGCTGAAATTGAAATAGCAGTACATCATTTGAACACATACTGGTGATCTGACTATGTCAGGCAACCATGCCAAAGTGTATTTCCCGAACCACCAAGAATCACAAAATATCAGACTCTGCCGCAATGTTTGTGTTTCTCGGCTAATTTCAGTTCGATTTACAAAACTCTTAAGCGGTATTCCAGCTGCATGTACAATCAGCGAGATATACAAGCAACAAGTTTCAACACGTAACTAACTAACTCCAGTTTACTGGAAATAAGAAGTATAGAGATATACAGAAACAAACATTTTAAAGTTGATAAATCTTTCGCATCTTCTAAAACAGTAACTTCTCATTTGCTGTGAAACCACGTAAGATCATTTTCACTGCGTCAGTAATTTCACCGTGCTAAAATTCTGGTTATACCTCGTACCGCACGTAGGGCGCTGAGATATCGTTTGCTACACAAGGAACCTCGGTTCGGCATTCAGTTAAGACACACATGCATGGACCAATCAGTGTGACTGATTGCATTACTAGAATCAAAACGCTTGGTGCGCAATCTGGTATACTAGTCGTCAGTCCGGCAAAATTGATTTTGTTCATGAAATGTATTCTCCGTAAAGCAAAGACCCCGAAGGTTTGTTCGGTCGCCTGGTGACAATTTCAATCTATCGCGCAATCCGTCTATGTCGTTGTTATCCTATCCCAAGTGGTAAATACCGGGTGAATGGGACTTACAGCATACTCCGCATGAGCAAATCAAAGCTTTGACAGAGATGAAGTTAAAAGCTAAGAGCCCATTAAAATTCCGGCTGAGAATGGGATTCGAAACGGAGAATTTTTGATCCCCCTTCAGCTGCCTTAATCAAGCCTCTAAAGTCTAGACTGTTTATTTCTTCTTAAGAAGAGTAAACCATAAAACAAGACAGTAAGTGTCCCAGATGACATCATGCTCTACCTGAACGTGAAGTACACTTGCAAACTAGAAGTTTAGTGGGTGTAGAACCAAGTTAAATCAACGAAACTAGATCACAAATTAAACTCGGGAGTCGGTATCGCCGGAGCACATACGGAACTGAAAACTTTCTTCGGATTATACCATTTTAATGGCGACATTTTTTGTCATGTATTTTTATCTTCCTTTTATTTTACCGTATTTACCTCACTTTCATTCAATTTTTTCGTTATTAATGCCTGTATGACAAAATAATTTCACCTCTTTTGCCTCAGACCGGTTTATATAGACTCAAGTTGCAAAATGCTTCTTTTTCCAATAAATATTTTTTCTCTCTTCACATAGTGGCTGTACCATTAACGCCTCCCCTTTGAAATTTCTTAGAAATCCTTACCTCTGCAATTAATTTTGCTTATACTTTCGTACCTTACCCTGTCTAGTCTAGCGTTTTCCATTATCCAACTCATGATTCTCATTTTTACTACTTGCAAGTTCATTTTGTATTACGTCTTATTGCCTCGAATCATTGCTAGTACCACTCGTGACTCGAAAAGTTTTCCATTCATTTCTCCTTTATTACACTTGTACGAAAACACCCTATCATATGCTACCACTGCTTCTAACCATTAGAAATTCTAAACCGACCGTGGTGTGTGTGGGTGGTAAGGCTCTGATATCTCATTCTGGAAGACAAGAGTTCGAAACCCTATGCGACCAACCAGATTTCGGGTTTCCACACCGAGTGTGGTGGGTAAACGGTAACGCTCTGGCCTCGCATTCGGGAAGACGCGGGTTCGAATTACCGTTAGGCCACCAAGATTTGGCTTTGCCATGGTTTTTTCAAATCACTCCAGGTGAATCCTGATCTGGGACCTTCAAAAGGCCATGGCCGAATTTCTTTTCGTTCATGGCTCCAGACCTTTCTCGCATCGAATGCGGCGTAAAACCGCAATCAAAAAGATATAAAAGAAAAACTCTAATTTTTATATCTGTTTAGGTTTGCAGCGTAACCAGTTCAACATTCTATAGCCTATTACTTTTCTTAATCTAACTTCCAACCTTGTTTTATAGTCTTATCCCCCAGATTTTTTACGTGCCAATCCTGCATCTTCAATGACTTCTTCAGCCATTCAGTTTCCCACCCTCTACTGTAAATGCCAAAGGCTGTATCATGTGAAAAAAATACAAACATTAGGAATTCTCATCATTTGTATGTCCAGTTAGACAAGTCATAATCTAAGATTTGGTCACTGATATAATCTACATACATGAGGAAGCCTTTTGGGTTCCGTACACATGATCCGATCATTACGACAAGTTCGTCGTTCCTCGGTCCGAGGCTGCCGAGACGTCTCAAGAGGTTTGTTCCACCCTCCCCCCTTACGGACTAAGCTGCTGTAATTGGTGGCAAACCAAGGCGGGGTCCTTCGCCACTTTAATTTTAATCACTTTCGTGGGTTCGCCAAAAGTGCGACGTTCCCCCGAGGCCTCTCGAGCGTTTCAAAAATCATTTAATTAGAGTAATTGGCACCGCTAGGTGTGGGGGAGACAGCCTAGTGTCACAAATTAATTTCCGCCTTCCTGCGTGACGAAGTCTGCATTACTATGCGCAGCCACGACTCCTCCACTCCAAGAGCTTGCAGGTGATCGTCCATAGCACCATCAGACGGCAAGAGCCTGAAGAACACGCAACGCACACGTCGCGCGGATCTACTTGTCAAGAACATGCTCACCAGCCGCTCCTGAGCGCGTCATTTAAAGATGTATCACATGATTTGTTTCATGCCATTTATACCAGTAGCAAAAATAGAAACGTATTTATTCAATAAATGGATAAATTTGCTTCTCCTGGCACTTAATGTGTGAATTATCCGCATTTACTCACATTAGGAAAAGATAAAGTGGATTGTTTTTCCCTCTCGTTACAGTCAGTATGGATTACGCAGACACCGGAAACCTGTTTTCACAGGTATCTAGTTGCCTGGAGACTCACCGTAGTTAGAACTGGATTTGTTGGATCCGCAGAGTGGTCTGGTAGCTGAGTAGTTAAGGTACTCGCCTATAAAACTCAGGGTCCCGGGTTAAAATACCAGTGGGGTCAGGAATTTTTCCGGGCTTTGGTTTGATCATATTAACTTGTCAGGATGGACCGTGGTTCGGATACCACGTTGAAATGTAGGTTCAGTCACGAAAGAGGCGGAATGCGCGACAAATCTAAAATCTCTCATTTGGCGGCCGAACTTCGGAGCCTCCCGGCCAACAGTGCAATACGATTTTTTTTTAGGTCTGGATCATTTAGCCTCGGGGGAGGAATGTTTGTATTGCCATCTGTCTGCGAAACGTGTGTCTTTTTGTTTATGAAATTTGCGGTTTACAAAGTGATCCAGCATTCGCCTGCATGCGGGAATTAGGACGGCCAGTACGCAGGATCCAGAACTATTTTTACCTTATCCCGTTGTATCTCCCAATCCAGTGAGCTGGCGCCTTAAGGAGAGCAGCCTGGAGGGTGATAAAGAGCTACCGTGTAATACAATAATTTTTATAAACAAGGAAACTCCAAACTTATGCAGATTTGTTTGTTACAAAATGATACCAGTGTATTTTGAATTCAAATCAGTTCACCATCAACGAAGCAATGCGCGCTGAGTGGATGAAATCAAACTGTGACAAAGTAGTTCCAACCCAAGACTATATAAGACAGCTTTCGGCGTTCAACCTACTCAGAACATGGTGAATAGACGTTTTAGGTGCACAAGTGTGGAATATTTGAGAAGTTTCCTTGTAAACAATCTACTACAATACCATGAAATACTTTTAGAAGTTACAGCGCCACTATCCAGCACCAACTGCAGTGGCAACTGAATGACAGCAAACTCTGAATATCAATTTGTAGTACAATTATATATTTTTGTTCTATTTCAAATGAATTATGTGTGTTATATATTTACTTACACAAGCGAGTTTGAAACGGTAAGTATAATTTTATTTAATTGCTGTCTTTAACTGTGACCGTACCCCGTACGAACCAAATAACAAAGAACATCGAGATTAAAAAGTTGTCATGGAAAATTTATGTTTAACTCTTCACAATTCCCATAGTTATTTCATTTTTGCTCTGATTGTATTTCCAGCAACGACTACATACGTTACCACACAACGCAAAGTCAGCTGTAAGCAATAAAAATAATATGTGAAAGAGCGCTTTACTGGCACACGCAACAGTGCTCATTTCTAGCCCTGAGGTTCCTCTCCTCCACAGACAGTTCAGTGTTACCGCTTCTGGGCAGTGCCGTCAACGAGAGAGGACGCGTCAACATTCCTCACGGCTTTACCTGAAATAATTTTGCACGCTAAGCACATACCCACATGCGAAAGATATTACAGAAAAAATTTAAGTGCCTGTCTTTAGTTCAATACTACTAAAGTTCCACAGAAAGCCTGCAAATTATGGTAGCATTCAGGGGCGTATCCAGGATATTGGTTTGGGAGGGGCTTGAGCGGACTTTGGTTTGGGGGGGAGGGGGGGCTTGGCTTAAGTGGATTTTGTTTTGGGGGCTTGAGTCACTCTTTATAGTCTCCTAGGGTCTCGAATCCGTAGAGCTAAAAAAAAAAAAAGTATCCAAAATCACAATGCCGGTGGAGGACCTAGATACTTTTGGGGGGTACCATGGATCCGACCCTGGTAGCATTTTAATCAAAACTAAGAATATATTCATAACGCGGGTTATTTAAAAACCAACTAAACAACATTTGGATTTTGACCTATAAAGATGGGAATCAAGGCTGCATTGAGGCTTTATAGTTGCACTGTTTAATCCATATCAAGCTATGCAGATATACTGCTTCAGTTTGGCGTACAAGGAAATTAAACTTAACTTCTACGTGTGGTGTGAGCTACATGTGTTATGACAATACGCTAATAACGAAAGAAAAAATTTTAGAAACCAAAACACAATTAGCTCCAATCGACTAACAATAGTTGCACGAACGTCTTCGTGAGTTTCTTTCCTGACCCATTTCTTATGAAGCCAATGATTCTACATGGCTTGTGAAACAGTTTTAACCAGCATCCGTTGTTTCGCAACACGAGTTAACACGTCGTGACGCTGGAGAAGAAGTTAAGCCAAAACAAAGCATGAATGTTAAGAATGAACAGTAGGAAACGTACATCCTACTGCTGCGGTGAATGTGACCTCTTACATGGGGAGGGCACGAGCTTGGGATTTTATTTTGGGATGAGACTTTGCGTAATAATTGTACCCCTTTAGGATGTTTACCTCCTGCAATCGTAAAACGCAACGCTCAATAGATTCGGAGAAAACGTCATTTAAAAATTCAAGCTCAGCTTAAATACTAGTGAAATTCGGCTCAGGCTAGCAACGCAATCGCCTAGTCAGTAACGAATCTGCGCCAAACCTGGGCGCTCTGGGTTCGAATCTCGATTCCGTCTATTTTTTTTTCTTTTTTTTTCTGTTTTTACTGTTAAATAAGTTTTTATTCAATTTTATTGATTATTTAATTTGAATTTTAAATCGTAATATGAGTATAATAACTACCCTACAACTTACTTAAAATACTTTAAAACTATAATGGTTATAATATTCTTTAAATATAATTAAATTTTAAATTATTTTATTAACAGTGTTATAAGTTTTATTTTGGAATTACCATTGTTCTAGTAAAAATTCCGCTTTCATTAATTGTGCTGGATGCTAAAAAATTTATTGTTTTAAATGTTTTTATGATGATTATCATCCCACCTCACATTTGTAATAAAAAATTAAATAAAATCAATAATAAAAAACACAATGAAAGTTTTTTACTTATGAATAAATATTATTATTATCATAACCATTC
>CM061920.1:368415717-368479720 GCA_031002005.1 Vandiemenella viatica | reverse complement strand
ATATGGATTAAACAGTGCAACTATAAAGCCTCAATGCAGCCTTGATTCCCATCTTTATAGGTCAAAATCCAAATGATGTTTAGTTGGTTTTTAAATAACCCGCGTTATGAACATATTCTTAGTTTTGATTAAAATGCTACCAGGGTCGGATCCAGGGGGGGGGGCTAGGGGGCTGAAGCCCCCCCCCCAAAAAGTATCTAGGTCCTCCCCGACATTGTGATTTTTGAGACTTTTTTTTTTTAGCTCTACGGATTCGAGGCCCTAGGACCCTAGGAGACTGTAAAGACTACCCCTTGAGCGACTCAACCTCCCAAAACAAAATCCACTTAAGCCAAGCCCCCCCCCCCTCCCCCTCAAACCAAAGTCCGCTCAAGCCCCTCCCAAACCAATATCCTGGATCCGACCCTGAATGCTACCATAATTTGCAGGCTTTCTGTGGAACTTTAGTAGTATTGAACTAAAGACAGGCACTTAAATTTCTTCTGTAATATCTTTCACATGTTGGTATGTGCTTGGCGTGCAAAATTATTTCAGGTAAAGCCGTGAGGAATGTTGACGCGTCTTCTCTCGTTGACGGCACTGCCCAGAAGCGGTAACACTGAACTGTCTGTGGAGTAGTGGAACCTCAGGGCAAGAAATGAGCACTGTTGCGTGTGCCAGTAAAGCGCTCTTTCACATATTATTTTTATTGCTTACAGCTGACTTTGCGTTGTGTGGTAACATATGTAGTCTTTGCTGGAAATACAATCAGAGCAAAAATGAAATAACTATGGGAATTGTGAAGAGTTAAACATAAATTTTCCATGACAACTTTTTAATCTCGATGTTCTTTGTTATTTGGTTCGTACGGGGTACGGTCACAGTTAAAGACAGCAATTAAATAAAATTATACTTACCGTTTCAAACTCGCTTGTGTAAGTAAATATATAACATACATAATTCATTTGAAATAGAATAAAAATATGTAATTGTACTACAAATTGATATTCAGAGTTTGCTGTCATTCAGTTGCCACTGCAGTTGGTGCTGGATAGTGGCGCTGTAACTTCTAAAAGTATTTCATGGTATTGTAGTAGATTTTTTACAAGGAAACTTCTCAAATATTCCACACTTGTGCACCTAAAACGTCTATTCACCATGTTCTGAGTAGGTTGAACGCCGAAAGCTGTCTTATATAGTCTTGGGTTGGAACTACTTTGTCACAGTTTGATTTCATCCACTCAGCGCGCATTGCTTCGTTGATGGTGAACTGATTTGAATTCAAAATACACTGGTATCATTTTGTAACAAAAAAATCTGCATAAGTTTGGAGTTTCCTTGTTTATAAAAATTATTGTATTACACGGTAGCTCTTTATCACCCTCCAGGCTGCTCTCCTTAAGGCGCCAGCTCACTGGATTGGGAGATACAAAGGTAAAAAGAGTTCTGGATCCTGCGTACTGGCCGCCCTAATTCCCGCATGCAGGCGAATGCTGGATCACTTTGTAAACAGCAAAGTTCATAAACAAAAAGACACACGTTTCGCAGACAGATGGCAATACAAACATTCCTCCCCCAAGGCTAAATGATCCAGACCTAAAAAAAAAATCGTATTGCACTGTTGGCCGGGAGGCTCCGAAGTTCGGCCGCCAAATGAGAGATTTTAGATTTGTCGCGCATTCCGTCTCTTTCGTGACTGAACCTACATTTCAGCGTGGTATCCGAACCACGGTCTATCCTGATAAGTGAATATGATCAAACCAAAGCCCGGAAAAATTCCTGACCCCACTGGTATTTTAACCCGGGACCCTGAGTTTTGTAGGCGAGTACGTTAACTACTCAGCTACCAGACCACTCTGCGGATCCAACAAATCCAGTTCTAACTACGGTGAGTCTCCAGGCAACTAGATACCTGTGAAAACAGGTTTCCGGTGTCTGCGTAATCCATACTGACTGTAACGAGAGGGGAAAACAATCCACTTTATCTTTTCCTAATGCCATATATTGTGAGTAAATGTGGATAATTCACATATTAAGTGCCAGGAGAAGCAAAATTATCAATTTATTGAATAAATACGTTTCTATTTTTGCTACTGGTATAAATGGCATGAAACAAATCATGTGATACATCTTTAAATGACGCGCTTAGGAGCGGCTGGTGAGCATGTTCTTGACAAGTAGATGCGAGCGACGTGTGCGTTGCGTGTTCTTCAGGCTCTTGCCGTCTGATGGTGCTATGGACGATCACCTGCAAGCTCTTGGAGTGGAGGAGTCGTGGCTGCGCATAGTAATGCAGACTTCGTCACGCAGGAAGGCGGAAATTAATTTGTGACACTAGGCTGTCTCCCCCACACCTAGCGGTGCCAATTACTCTAATTAAATGATTTTTGAAACGCTCGAGAGGCCTCGGGGGAACGTCGCACTTTTGGCGAACCCACGAAAGTGATTAAAATTAAAGTGGCGAAGGACCCCGCCTTGGTTTGCCACCAATTACAGCAGCTTAGTCCGTAAGGGGGGAGGGTGGAACAAACCTCTTGAGACGTCTCGGCAGCCTCGGACCGAGGAACGACGAACTTGTCGTAATGATCGGATCATGTGTACGGAACCCAAAAAGGCTTCCTCTTGTATGTAGATTATACCAGTGACCAAATCTTACATTATAACTTGTCTAACTGGACATACAAATGATGAGAATTCCTGATGTTTGTATTTTTTACACATGATACAGCCTTTGGCATTTACAGTACAGCGTGGGAAACTAAATGGCTGAAGAAGTCATTGAAGATGCAGGATTGGCACGTAAAAAATCTGGAGGATAAGACTATAAAACAAGGTTGGAAGTTAGATTAAGAAAAGTAATAGGCTATAGAATGTTGAACTGGTTACGCTGCAAACCTAAACAGATATAAACATTAGAGTTTTTCTTTTATATCTTTTTGATTACGGTTTTACGCCGCATTCGATGCGAGAAAGGTCATGGCCTTTTGAAGGTCCCAGATCAGGATTCACCTGGAGTGATTTGAAAAAACCATGGCAAAGCCAAATCTTGGTGGCCTAACGGTAATTCGAACCCGCGTCTTCCCGAATGCGAGGGCAGAGCGTTACCGTTTACCCACCACACTCGGTGTGGAAAACCGAAATCTGGTTGGTCGCATAGGGTTTCGAACTCTCGTCTTCCAGAATGAGAGATCAGAGCCTTACCACTCACACACCACGGTCGGTTTAGAATTTCTAATGGTTAGAAGCAGTGGTAGTATATGATAGGGTGTTTTCGTGTAATAAAGGAGAAATGAATGGAAAACTTTTCGAGTCACTAGTGGTACTAGCAACGATTCGAGGCAATAAGACGTAATACAAACCGAGCGTGGTGGTGTAACGGATAGCGTTCTGGCCTCGCATTCGGGAGGACGGCGGTTCGAATCCCCGTCCGGGCATCCAGATTTGGGTTTTCCATGGTTTCCCCAAATCACTCCAGGTGAATGCCGGGATGCTTCCTTCAAAAAAGGCCATGGCCGAATTCCTTCCCATTCCTTGCCCCCATCCCTTCCCGTCTCTAAAGACCACGTTGTTAAAAAGGGACGTTAAACTGTTAAAAAAAAAACGTAATACAAAATGAACTTGCAAGTAGCAAAAATGAGAATCATGAGTTGGATAATGGAAAACGCTGGAAAAGGCAGGGTAAGGTACGAAAGTATAAGCAAAATTAATTGCAGAGGTAAGGATTTCTAAGAAATTTCAAAGGGAAGGCGTTAATGGTACAGCCAGTATGTGAAGAGAGACAACATATTTATTGGAAAAAGAAGCAGTTTGCAACTTGAGTCTATGTAAACCGGTCTGAGACAAAAGAGGTGAAATGATTTTTGTCATACAGGCATTAATAACGAAAAAATGGAATGAAAGTGAGGTAAATACGGTAAAATAAAAGAAAGGTAAAAATACGTGACAAAAAATGTCGCCATTAAAATGGTATAATCCGAAGAAAGTTTTCAGTTCCGTATGTGTTCCGGCGATACCGACTTCCAAGTGTAAGTTGTGATGTAGTTTCGTTGATT
Organism: Vandiemenella viatica; assembly: GCA_031002005.1. NCBI lineage: Eukaryota > Metazoa > Arthropoda > Insecta > Orthoptera > Morabidae > Vandiemenella > Vandiemenella viatica. Next base: position 368,475,689 of record CM061920.1, on the reverse strand, counting down.
TAACTTGGTTCTACACCCACTAAACTTCTAGTTTGCAAGTTTACTTCACGTTCAGGTAGAGAATGATGTCATCTGGGGCACTTACTGTCTGTTGTTGTATGGTTTACTATTCTTAAAAAGAAATAAACAGTCTAGACTTTAGAGGCTTGGTTAAGGCAGCTGAAGGGGGATCAAAAAGTCTCCGGTTCGAATCCCATTCTCAGACGGAATTTTTATGGGCTCTTAGCTTTTAACTTCATCTCTGTCAAAGCTATGATTTGCTCATGCGGAGTATGCTGTAAGTCCCATTCACCCGGTATTTACCACTTGGGATAGAATAACAACGACATAGACGGATTGCGCGATAGATTGAAATTGTCACCAGGCGACCGAACAAACCTTCGGGGTCTTTGCTTTACGGAGAATACATTTCATGAACAAAATCAATTTTGCCGGACTGACGACTAGTATACCAGATTGCGCACCAAGCGTTTTGATTCTAGTAATGCAATCAGTCACACTGATTGGTCCATCCATGTGTGTCTTAACTGAATGCCGAACCGAGGTTCCTTGTGTAGCAAACGATATCTCAGCGCCCTACGTGCGGTACGAGGTATAAACAGAATTTTAGCACGGTGAAATTACTGACGCAGTGAAAATGATCTTACATGGTTTCACAGCAAATGAGATGTTACTGTTTTAGAAGATGCGAAAGATTTATCAACTTTAAAATGTTTGTTTCTATATATCTCTATACTTCTTATTTCCAGTAAACTGGAGTTAGTTAGTTACGTGCTGAAACTTGTTGCTTGTATATCTCGCTGATTGTACATGCAGCTGGAATACCACTTAAGAGTTTTGTAAATCGAACTGAAATTAGCCGAAAAAATCACAAACATTGCGGCAGAGACTGATATTTTGTGATTCTTGGTCGTTCGGGAAATACACTTTGGCATGGTTTGACATAGCCAGATCACCAGTATGTGTTCAAATGATGTACTGCTATTTCAATTTCAGCACGATTTGCTTGAGTTTCAAGAAGTCAGCAGTGTATCTGAATCATACCCGGAATTCCTGGAATCATCCGGCTTCGTTAGTTGTTTGTGGAACAAACGGGATGAAAGTTATTCTTAAAAAATTAAGTTAAAAATGCTTATTTTCTAAACTATTTATGGTTACGAGAAGAGCAGAATATAGACGCTAAAGAGGAAGCTGGCCGTACCAGCCGGCGTGGTACCGCACGTGGACACCACATGGGCTTCCCGCATGTGTTCCTTGCCGCTCGCTCCCCGTCACACTACTAGTACATACGGTACATTCAAGCTTGTTTCAGCAGTATAGAAGTCTTCCGAAATAATATTTTGAATATGAAAATATTCGATTTACAGATTGGCGCACATTTCAAGACATTTATTGATTATTCAAAGCATAACAACCTATCTGTGGCATATTGGTGCGAAGGGTATTATTCTGTCAGTAATATTATTTAGTCTTTGACTAAATACTTACTAGGTCTGTTTGTGAACACATTATTTTTTTAGTATGTTCCTACGTGTCTGTACAAACATGAATCCTTGCCACAATCTGCAGTATGTTTTAGGCGTAAAAATAGGAGATTATTGCTGTAAGCAATCTTAAAAACTTAAACGGCATGACTAGAACCACGTTGATCTTTCCATTACGTTAACCTGTTGAGCCAAACTAATGATTTGGTGTTGGCAATGCTGTTTTGAGACAGTGTTTGAAATACTAGGTGAGAAATCAACATAAAATTGTAAAGTGATGTATTAGTAATAGTCATCTGTGACCACAGTTATTACACATTCACAAATCGGAAGTCAAGGTTTGCTGAGATAGTTAATGGCGGAACGAGTAAACATTTACTTGATACTTTAGTTAGCCAATTTCTTCTGTGCTAAGAGCCGGAGCTAGCAACTTAGTTCTGTTTCTGTATTGCCAGTTCTGTGATACTATGGCCTTTCTGATCGGCCAAATTCCTCCGAAGATTGGATGGGGCAGCCATGTGTGTCTGTTCACTGTGCTAGTACCAGTTTTACTCTGATCATAATAATATAGTATTCGTTTGGCTAACTGAATTCTCTCCTGTAAAATAGGTGGTTCGTGATGAAAACGTTGAGGCCACTCTGTTGTATCGTGCGCACGCTGGTCGAGGAAGATAGGACTGATTGCGAGTGGTGTTTGCAGAGGGGGAGCGATTGCCTCGTTACGTCTTCTCACCGCCGGACACGGACGCAATCGTGGGATCGCCCAAAGAGCGACCGCAGCGTGATTGGTTCCGGGATTGCCTGCGAGCCGGCTCCGGGGAGATACATTAGCAGAAACACATCAGTCTCCGCGTGAGGCCCTAGTATTGACTTGCTCCACCAAGGTCTCACCTTGACGCCTAAACACCAGTTGACACGAAAGCGGGCCGCTCGGTTATTTCTGCTCGTGCCCCTTGTTGAGTGCTGCTGTTGCTTCTTGATACTATTCGCTAACAGAGGTCCGACCACATTGCGGCCTTTTATTTTCATATCCTTCACAACGGATATTGTATGGAAAATAATACAGGGATGAAAATTAAAGATTCTGTTTGGGATCGGTATTTGCGTTCCGGCATAGCGGAAAGTTATTAGCAGCTTCTAAAATAGATCTACTTTAAATCCTACTTAAAGTATTTTTAAAACATTTTGTTACTTATGAAGCAACGCAAACATAATACTAGCGTATTTAGACTTTCAGGCCATATTTTGAATTTTTTTTTTTAAAACATTTCTTTATCGTTTCAACAAGTGTATAGTAATTAATAGAATTTTAATAAGCAGATTAACAATGTTATATTATTTACCATAGTAAAAGTTCCTGCTGTTTCGAAAAATTCATTGTGACGTTCGATTATGCACGTATACTCAGTATCCTATTAATCTGCTAGGCTCGTAAGTGAGATATAGTAATTCCGTATTCGTTTATATACTTATTATGCTTCTAAATGTACGGAATTATTATTTCTCTGTCTCTTGGTAAAACTGTACAGACAATTGTTCCAGGCACAAGAGAACATTCGACGATCTAATAGAAGTGAAGACGAATATATTGAACTAAATGTTAATTTTAGCAGGTTCGCTGTTCAAGAAAGAGACTTTGGTGAAAGTGGAATTTAAATGGCTATCGATCTAACCTGCAATCAATGGATCAACAACTCCATTACTTAATGAGCCCAAGTTAAAAAGCTATGCTAAAAGTTTCCTGCACAAAATGTTGTTTAGCTGCAACATATTTTAGTTAGCTCTTCATGATGCGCATACTGACGATGAAATTTCCAAGGAATTTCGTGTTGGTTTTATCTAGGACTGGATAATAATAGTAATTTACCGGCAACTTCGTCCGCATGGATCTAGGTGTACGCGTACGGTGTGGTAGATGTTTGTATTTTCAAGCAGAGACTATTATATGTTGAAATGAAGCTCTAATCAGAATTATTTGCGAAATATTTTCGCAAGCTTCGCATTTCGTAGACGTTAAGAAAAAACACAATTTCATGAATTGGTTCCCTCCTCCTCTTCGCTAACCATTGTTCTCTTCGTCAAATGTGTAATATTTAGGCGAAAATTTTCTTCTATCGATATGCCGCAGATTTTAAGTTAGCCTTAAAACTGTGAAAACCACGTCCAAATCTGCTCTGTAGTTTTCGTTTGATACCGGAACAATGAAATAGAAAAACACAGTTCGCTACAGGTTTATATATGTTCAGATACAGTCAGTCACCGTTTAACTAAGCCGTTTTATTGGTGATATTTTCTTTAATAACACTTGTGATGCAACCGAGTTACACGAAATTTGTCTGTGACCTTTCATTAATAGGTAATTCCCTCCATTTTTGCCTTAAGTAATAAAGTGCAGCATTACTGGAGAAGGACAGGGTAAATTTGTTCTCTTCGTCAAATGTGTAATATTTAGGCGAAAATTTTCTTCTATCGATATGCCGCAGATTTTAAGTTAGCCTTAAAACTGTGAAAACCACGTCCAAATCTGCTCTGTAGTTTTCGTTTGATACCGGAACAATGAAATAGAAAAACACAGTTCGCTACAGGTTTATATATGTTCAGATACAGTCAGTCACCGTTTAACTAAGCCGTTTTATTGGTGATATTTTCTTTAATAACACTTGTGATGCAACCGAGTTACACGAAATTTGTCTGTGACCTTTCATTAATAGGTAATTCCCTCCATTTTTGCCTTAAGTAATAAAGTGCAGCATTACTGGAGAAGGACAGGGTAAATTTGTTCTCTTCGTCAAATGTGTAATATTTAGGCGAAAATTTTCTTCTATCGATATGCCGCAGATTTTAAGTTAGCCTTAAAACTGTGAAAACCACGTCCAAATCTGCTCTGTAGTTTTCGTTTGATACCGGAACAATGAAATAGAAAAACACAGTTCGCTACAGGTTTATATATGTTCAGATACAGTCAGTCACCGTTTAACTAAGCCGTTTTATTGGTGATATTTTCTTTAATAACACTTGTGATGCAACCGAGTTACACGAAATTTGTCTGTGACCTTTCATTAATAGGTAATTCCCTCCATTTTTGCCTTAAGTAATAAAGTGCAGCATTACTGGAGAAGGACAGGGTAAATAATACGGACCCTTGTTTGAACCCAGGTATCAGTTTTCAAACCATATTGTACTGTACACATGTTTTGGCGATTTTCCGTAACAATGAAGCTGAAGCTGGTAACTGAATACCCAGTTTCGTCTCGGAAATTAAACGTTACACGACAAAATAACTCAAAACTCTTTTGTGCACAGTTTACGTGGTTTGCATACAAATGGGAAAACGTGTTATCTTTTCTTACATTAGATCTTCTTCGAAAACTTCGACGACGACTTTTATAAAATCCGGAAAGAAAAAAGAATAATTATTTGAAATTTTACAATAACATTCCCATTGTAGTCTTGTTAGTTACGATTAGTTTCTAACATGCAATAAAATCCACTATTCCCAGATTCTCAGCTGAATTCTGAAGTAAAAATTTCACTTCTAATTTTCCAAAGGATTAGAGTTTGTTTTATTTGAGTAAGACGTGTCATAACTCGGTCTCCGTCGTTAGTAACACTATGAACGTCCTTGCTATCCCCCACATGGTGATCCTCTCTAAATTCGTCGACTTTTTAGAGGTCGTTTATCAGGAAGTTTCTTCGAATGGTGCGTCGGAAATATTTTGTGTTTATACTAACTATACATCATTTATTTCTTCGAAAATTCAATTTTTTTTTATTCTTCCAGTATTTTAGAAATTGGATAATTTCAAATTTCACCTATTCAGTTTGACCGTTGGTAACCCCTTACGTGAAAATATGAACATCTGTCACGGTAGTAGCAATACCTATCTCATGTGCTTTATGAGTTAATTAACTGTTTTTGTAATGAGGTAAGGGGCAGTTAATATCCGTTTGTGATAAAGTGGATCAACAACTTTATCCTCAGCGTGCTTTTTATGTTTTTTGGAGTGCGAGTACCAGGAAGCCAGTTCATCTTTGAATCGTGTTATCATTAATGAGTTTAATTAATTAACCACTTCAAAAGATAGCTCACACTGTTCACCTTGATAATTCGAAATGGTGGAATTATACGACCTGTATAACATTGCTATTATATACGTTAAATGTTGTAATAAAAAAACATTTCAGTTATTATATCTGAATCTCACTGTATAATACGAAGTTGCCTAACCAGTTTTGATCCCTTTAAACCTGTCAGAAAACCAGACAATCTAAAAACCCTAAAAAATAAAAAAATTATGCCGCGGGCGCGGTTATTTAATGTACTGTACTTTTTAGCTACTGTATATCAATTTTTACGTCTAAACTTTAAATGGAAGGAGAAATGATCCCTAGTGGACTTAAATAAAAACATTGGAAAGAAATTTATGATTGTTCGGGTGTGTTACGTGTTGATTCTAAAGCTTATGTTAAACTTTACAAGAAATTTAAAAAAAATACTTTCGGTTTCTGCGACGATTTAGCCAGTTTGAATTTGTATTTAACTATGTATTATATCAGGCTGCTCTCATACAATGTTGAGATGCAATGATGAGGGCAACACAAGACGAACACAACACTTAACTGAAATCACCCGTGCGCGAGGCTGGACTCGAACCGGCGTATCTTACAATGCGATAACAGCGTGTTACCCCCCTACACTGCCATCGCCGGCTGTGCGAAACTGGCTCTTGCTTGGATGGACGTCTCGTGAAATGTTCTTGCGCGCATGAGTAAGAAAGTGTGTTGATACGCGGCACTGCACGAGACGCCTCAACGAAAACTAAAATATAAATTCTCCTTCCCGTCAGCATTTATCTTACTAGGCTTTGGCCGAATACCCAGTCCGTAATGCAGATGCTTCTTCAGCACATAAGCTTATTTTAAGAATCGATGATTAATAATTTGAAGGAGCATGGTTCAAGTTGTAGAAAGATATTTTTCTGATATTTCATTTTTTTGCAAGCATTGGACTTTTATCATCTTTGAGATTAATACCACTGGTTTGTTTTGACTACACATACGCCATTATTTTTATGACGTACTTGTTTTCAGTCGGCATTTTAACAGTAGACTATTGTCGTCGTTCTAGATGAATCCTCCCTGAATAGTATTTTTGTGATTATACCATGCACTTACCGAAATTTATTAGTCTTGCCGTTTCTAAATGTTATGTGATAGTGAAGCTTAAATATCTGATAAGTGTTTTCTGTCCCCCTGTAATCACAGATATGCATCTTCTGAGGAATATTGACTGGAGCTTGTTACTTAGTTCTTCCCTTTTCTTCTCTTAATTCTAATGCCTTCCTGAGAATTAGAGACCTTTGTATTGAATATCGTGATATATGACACAGAAAATGGCGTTAGTTTTATTCTTATAGCTATCTATCTATCTATCTATTCCATCGTGCATAGTGGATTTGAAGTGCAGAAGATGGCTGTCATGCCGAATTCTGACAATAATGACGTCAGAATCGACTTTAGACGTCTATTGCCGCCAAGTGAGTAATGTGCATAACAGTATCTTTCGGCGCGCGTTACACCTTTTTTTTTTATCTATTCCCCGGATTTCCGGTGCACTTTTCTTTGAAGAGTAAATTACAAGGAAGCAGTTAACCATATTTTCAACTGAAGAAATTTTTGTGCTGGTCGTACTTTGAATAATAACAAAAAAATTTATACCATAAAACACTTTCAAGCGGACGAAGTCGCGGGTAATTGCTAGTTAAAGATAATTTTGTTTACGTATTTGATGAAATTCTGTATTAAGGCCTTTATTACAAATACTTAATCTCCATACTTGCACTTAAGATTTAACCAGAATAATTTTTTGAAATTACAGGATTTGGACTAAAGTCGTCTGTGCGCTCTTCAGTTCAAGCTATAGGGATAATACATAAGGCTATAAGCAACAAGAACTTTTTTATGTAAGTGGAAATAATATTACAAAAGTTACAGTGGAACAAATAGAAAAATCATTACATGTTCTCTCATACACAGACAGAGTGCGTTGAGGTATAAACATCACGATCCCACTGACGAGGCTGTAGAGTTGTTTCGCCTTCGTATCCAATGGGTCCTGTGTGCTATTGACGTCATTGTAATGCTCCGAAACCCAATCAAACTGCCGATAGTTCGGCAGGCTGTTAATGCGTTTACATTGACGCGGTACACCTCTCGTGAATTTAATCTCCATGACACTTTTGCGCCAGTGTGTGACCATCAATTTTGTAGTGCGTACACATGGGATCTATCACAAAATGTTCTATACTACTACTGATACTGACGTATCATGATAGACTGTCATTGCTAGTTAGTATTAATTCCGTAAGACGATTAAGGAGACATTGGTGAAGAAGAGCGGTTATTCAGAGGTATGCTTAACATTTCGATTGTTTTATCTTATATCTTTAAACGAGCAATTATTGTTTATATATATATATGTTTGGGATCTCAGAATCTGCTCTTAACGATTTGGATGAAATTTCGTATTTAGATAACGCTTTGTTTTTTTTAAGTTTACCTAAATAGCTGTCTTCACTGCAAAAACGCGATTTTCAAAACATCAGCAATTCTTGTGTCTGGTATCTCGGAAACGGCTCTACCGCCATCTCGCAGATGTTGCAGGCACTAGTAAGCTTACTGATGTTAGTTACGTTTCTCTTTGACTCGAACAAGGAACTCTTATATCTTTAAACGAACAATTCATGTATACTAACTGACCCATGCGTATATTTTTACAGAGTCGTGATCAGTCACTGAATGGCAATATAATAATGTGGAAATAAGTAAATTCAAGTATTTATTAATGAAAGATATTTTATTTCGATGAGTAGCAATAAATGCACTTTTAATGTGAAAAGTCGTTATCATTAAATATTAAGTGTTTAATTGTGAAACATTTAAAAAGTAGATATTTAAGAAATATGTCTTATTAAGAATATGTCATTTTTTTCAATCTTCTTTATTTTACAAAACTTCTTTTAAAACAATATTAGCAGTTATAATGTGATTATCGTTTACTTTTTTACCATTTGTGTCTTTAACACAAAAATAAATATTAATTGATCTACAAACTCGTGAAAAAGCCATGTACGGGTGTCCATACGAAAACAGGTTCTGATAATTACAATCGTGCCTTTTGAAGCGTCTAACCTTGTGATTTATTAATGTTCATAGCTAACGTTAATTCTATTCGGAATTATTTCTTATCATTTGGAAAGGCACGATTGGATGAGTGAGGTTAATGCAAGGTATGAGCATAGTTTTATCGGAGTGACTTAATTTAGCACTTATGATGTACTCGTCTAAGTGAATTAGCACTAATATTGCACCATTAATTAATCTGTGATTAGCATTAGGGCTTATATTTAACATAGTAATAGCCTTTTGCTTTAGAAGCCATTTATGAGGTGCTAGCGATTTGGATGAAATTTCATATGTAGTAGACGTTTTGCTTTTAAAGTTTGTAACACGATTTTACCAAAAAGAGAACAATTCTAATATTTGTTAAACGGCTTTAACCTTATCTTGCAGATGTTTCAGGAACCAGTAAGCCTTCTGATGTTATTTAAGCTTCATTATGTTAATTTACCCTTCACAAATTTAAGGCACCTTATAAAAATTAAGCTAACTACTTCCGATATTTCGATCCCGAAAAGCTCTGCCCGTACTAATTCTGTGAAATTTGGACTCGGTAGAGTTTTCAAAGTGATCTCTTATCGTCACTACAAAAGTATCATAAAGTGCTCAAAGTGATGTGAGACATACATAAAAGCAGATACGTATAAAGTTCGATGTTGCCCTGAATGTTCTGTGCCACAGATGAGGGAGGATTCGTCATTGGTGAATAAAACTTGAAAATCTGTTTCGTATGACATTGTGTGAAACGAACATATCAAGGAAAAAACAGTCGAGAAAACCCTTCATAATCATCGTTGTATACGTGATTTTTCTGTTGGCTCCGTTTGCTCTCTCCGCCTGCGAGTTTGACCTACCGGTGCTCAGCTGCGTGATTGTCGTAGCCTACGTTGGAGGGGGCGAATTACGGAAGGCGCTGTTAAAGGTGTTTCAATACGATTCATTCGTTCAGTGTCACAACGTCTGTGATATTCGTCGTATTAGATGGAATTACAAGAAATTCAGTTTGCATTAAAGATGCACCATTTGGCTGAAAGAAATAAACCAACACTTCAGCGGACTTTATTGAAAGGAAGGGAGGAAAAAAAATGGGGGGGGAGGGGGGATTCTGACCAGTTCAAATCTAGCCATTGCCTACCTGCCAGGCATTCTGATTACATTTTTTGCAATACTCTACATGAATTCTAGAATTTTCCTCTCAACAGATAAAGTATTCACGAAGAGAATAATACTGCTCGTATCGGGACAAAAATAAGAGTTTCCAAACGGATTACTGGATTTATTTATCTCTCTTCGTCCGAGTCGTTTTAAATATCCAGATCTTTACTTAGAGACGTTAAACCCAAATGACAAAAAATTAGAACTGATAAAACGTTTCATCTCAATTTCCGTACGAAGTACCTTATAAGACGCGGTTCGAATAGTTCTCTAAATGAAGTATACAATTGCACGATCACAAGAGTTTCATACTGACGCTTATCAGTGAAAACTGTTTATAGACAATTATTCACAAAATGAGAAACACACTTGCAGTAGTTAACTAAAAGTGAAACAGTGTCGTATGTGTATCTACGTTCGAATTAATGTTTAGAGCAAATCAAGGACACTAGTGATACACAAAGAAATACCTGTAAAATTGAATTCGCGTTGCCTAAATTGGCAAGTCAGAACATTGCACCAACACATCTGGGTAGATAGTCCATATTATCTGTCAGCAGAATATAAAACTCAACCAATTTATTTTTTCATATTTTTAAGTTTCTGGAATATATGAGAAACCTCCAGAAGAAGGCTTGCTGTATAAGTACAAAGTTCAGCCATACTATTTAATAGCGGCATACTTAGCTCTTAGTGCCAAAGTTTCTTTTTGAGTCTAAGGCTTCGGCGTTTTGCTATATCCTGTAGAAAACTGTTTTTGTATTAATATTACTAGTTGACTAATTGCCCTTTTCATCTCTGGCACCGTGGGCACTTGATCGCCTCCGCTAGCGATACCAGAGACTTTCTTCCTCTGCAAATCTTAAAAAAAATCGTACAATTTCTTTTTTTTTTTTTTTTTTTTTTTGTAATTTTTGCTTTAGGAATGTTATTCCACCGTGAATTGTAAGAAAAATGGGAAGATTATTTATTAACTATTATTATATTAATATTAAAGGTAGCCCTTATTTCCATAGCAGACTTTATAAATTAAAATGATTATACTGGCATTATGAATGCATGGATATAAAATTCGTATATCCAATCTTCTGATATCGAAAACATCAGAAATTAAGGGCTTTATTAATTGAAATGCAATTAAGTTTTAATAAATTACATTCAGATTGAATTGAATGTAAGAATATGAGAGTCTTGGTATAATTTTCATTGACAAGGCAATTGAGGGTCTTTTCGCTGTAGACACATATTGACGAGTTAACCGCATTGCTGCTTTTTGTTGTCTATCGACGAAATACGAATTTGGTGGCCAAGACATCAACGTGAGTTCACTATTACGCTCCTCAAACCACTGTAGCTCGTTATGGCCTTATGACACGGACAGTTATCCTGCTGGAACACGCCATTGCCGTCGTGGAAGACAGGAAGCATGAAGGGATGCAGGTGGTGATCCGCAATAATTTTCACATAGTCCCCACTCCACAACTATCAATGTGCCTACGATCACTATCACACGTCTCATTGAAGTCCCCATAGCTTAATTACCCTCTACCGACTTGCGTCCGTGTCGCGGTGCTTCTTTGGGAGCGCCCATAAACTACGTGGCTGGGTCTAGCGTAGGGAGGGGTAGGCTGGAAGGCTACGCTGCGCTACATGGGGGGAGGAGGGGTTTCCGATCCAGGCCACGTAGCTTTCCATTCATATAATTTTTCACAATTCAGTTTAAATACAGAACACACAACAGCATGTTAATATTTATATCCTTCATTTAATTATCTTCCATATGTAATTTACAATCATCTGACAGGAGAAAATAGTACAAAATGTCTTCTGGAATCAAAAGGGGAGAAAAGCTACGTGCTACGTGGGAGGGGGGGGGGGAGGGTAGAGACAAAAGCCACGTGGGGCTACTTGGGGGAGAGGGAGCTACATAGTTTATGGACGCTCCCTTTCGAGCAGCCTTTCGCCTGGAAGTTGGCGTATCCGGACACCATGATCGATCTGGTGTAGTAAGAAACGTGATTCATCCGACCAGGCGACACTTTTCCATTGAGCCACCGTCCAATCTCGATGATCATGTGCTCACTACAATCATAATTGACGATGTCTTTGAATCAACATGGGAACATGTATAGGCTGCCTGCTTCCAAGCCCCATGCTCAACAATGTGCCCTGACCCGTGTACTCGGAAACACTTGTACCTGCACAACCATCGTATTGTGCCGTCAGTTCTCTCGCAGATATCGCCGCCTATCCTGCTTTGTAGAATGGGGAAGCCTCCAATCTCCACGTTCTGTGATGAATTGTGGGCGCCCACTACCTTTTCGCCTGTTCGTGGTTTCACCGTCCTTCAACACCTTTCCGTAGATGCTCACTACAGTACAAGCGAACTGCCGACCAGCCTCGTCTTTTCCGATCCAAGACTCCGGGACATAACAATCTGCACTGTGTCAAAGTCACTTACGTCAGTGGGTTTCCGCACTGACACACTTATCGTCGCTAGAATGACTCTCCATGCCTCTCTGATCCGATGACGTACCTACAACGTTGCAAGACTGCATTCAATCTCGCAGTGGGCAGTGAGCACAATGTTCCGGCTCATCAGTGGCTATAGTAATATATCTCTACCTTACCATTATTTTCTTGTCTTCGTTTGTAGTGTCTTAGGTCTTGAAGCAGTTCAGTGTGTTAGCATGTTGTTATCCACTTATTTCCGTTTCTTCCCTTTCAAATTGCTTTAAATAAATTGATGATATTCTTATTTCTCGTCATTCATCGACAGTTTTTAAGAAGCCATTAATCTGATGTCATACCAGTTCATATATTTCGCTTCATAATCACACAATTTTTCCACTAAAAGATCTAACCTTTTTTAACGTGAGCTCTTTTCGGAATATTTGACAAAGTGAAACAAAAAGATATTCCGCGCACACTGTATTACATGCTCTCAAGCCAATTACTCCAGCAAATCTGGTTAACTGAGGTAGAAACCAGACCTTCCAATTTCTAAAGCGGAATTTTAATTATCGCTCTGCACGGTAAACTCGTAATGGTGTTTGGAGGCAAACTCTGCCAAACAAGCTTTGCAGAATCGATATCCCAACAATTCTGGTGCGTAGTAAAATGAAGCGGATGAATGCGAAATTCCACATCAGTTTTGATTTATTTTGTTATGGAATTTCCTTCCAGGTTAATGCTTCATAAGCCGACATTAAAAAAAAAAAAAACTTATTATACATGTTTTTCTTTACCCATTTCGTGTCTCAAGATTTACTAATCTAGTAACATTTGTGTTTATATTGGACCTCATTAGGTCGTGGCTACTTTGAAGCGGATATTTAATAGTTCCATGTATAATTTAAAACAAAAAATTTAATGATTAGAGCAAGGAATACTGAAATAAATTAGATTTAAAAAAATACAACTGCTTGGTGGTATAGTTCTGTGGCAAGCATGCAAGATTCCTGGGATACTTTTATAAGTTCTTCTTTTAAATTCTGCTTTTTTTAGCTACACCAGACGTGTACATTTGAATAATCTAAACATGCAGTCCGTTTTCCTTCTTGTCTTGACACTTCCAGCCTATGAAAATTTCGTTGCAAATTGTAAGAGATTCTTAAGCTTTCGGAATACGTAACATTTATTTCGGTTACAGTAACATTTGATATTTGTTTCGTAATGAAAAACTATCAGTTATACCAGACGATAATGTTTTACTGTTGCAAAATTTACGAATAACATCAAGCCATGACTTTAAACACTGTATCATTCATTATGAATTCACAAATGTTGTATAGCCCATACAAAAGTCACTGGTATCACAGGGGAAAAAAAAAAACTATGATTAGGCCTACTTTCGTATTATAACATGAAACGCGTCTGTTTGTACGTTTATAATTGCTTGCACAAAACGACTGCAGATTTTTCATAACTTCTAGGTCATTTTCCACTCTGTGTATACTACATATTTTATTGTTGTAGATACAGGTGTTAATTAACAGTGTTGATTAAAGCAGCGTCTGACTACGTTAGCACGCTTCTAACTTGAAATGGACTGATTAAGGTGGCATTAAGTTCGTTCTTAAAGCGTCGGGTTTTTAGTGCACCTTTTTCGACACTGACTACAGTAGTTATTTAGCAGACTCGAATTTCATTATAAGTTGCAACGATATTGTGTGTGTGTTAGTTGCTTATATCTCGATAGCCACCGATTTGACGTTGAACAATAGAAGTGGAAAAATTAATACCAGATCAGTATTCGGTCACTTAAATGTACATTTATCTGCCTGATTCTTGTTCCTTGTGCGCTGTGGTCTTTAGTTCTAATGAAGAATCAGCGGCGTGAACGTTGTGCGCCGTGCATTCCTGTCGCAGTAGGACGATAAGATGCTGTTGACACGTGCCAGCCACCATAATACCACAGTCCTTAGTTTGTCCGAAAGCTGTGCTGTGTGTCAAAAATGTTACTTTTGCGTAACTAGGTGTTGAATGTGGCCACGGGTCTAGATTAGTTTTTGTTTAGGGTCAAAGGCGATGGACAATTGACCTTAAATGAATTAAACACGAACCTGACTTGTATTTCGTTCTACAAAATGTCAAGACTGTTGACTCTTAAGGGACGTAGAAGTAGTAAATAAAGACAGAGATTTTGCTCGGAAAGCGACATCGCACTGTATAGTAAAAGGTCAAAGGTCACGATCTCCGATCTTGCAGAAATATAAACGGTGCCTGTACTGTAGCCTAAGAGTTCGCTCAGAAAAGTGCGATGTATTTCGATTGAGTTTGAAGGAAGTTAGAAGTATTAATACAATTATTATATACCGATAGAGACAATTTTGCTATTGTTTGAATTTAACTAAATGATTACGGTCTTGATCATTTAATCGCATCTGGTTGAAATACGAATATGATATGTTTTTGATCCTAAGGGAACACTCTGCAAAATTTGAAGAATTTCTATTTAGTTTGATAGGGAAGAGTGTGTAAAGAGAGATTAACGCGTACAGAAACAGCCTGCAGATTGCGTAGATTTTTTTAAACAGAATTTGTTGACCATCCCATTCATCTAAAAGCTGTCATTAGGACGGCTGATAAGTGAACCTCTTACTTGAAACGGGGTTGGTTATAACTCCTGCGTTCTATTGGGTCGGTGACGTCACCAAAACCCTTGCATAGAAAACGTTACCAATTTCGTGGCGATTTTTAGAAGTCATTAGTTCGCTTAAAGAAGCTTCACTCCAAAACTGTCGGAAACAGTGTAGGTTTTGTTTCTGCTGTGTTGGTAGCTGACTTCATTGGTTAAATAAATGTTGCCCCTTAGACGTGCGCAGACAATTGTTCATTTGTGTCGTGCTGGTTGCTTATCGCCAGGCGTCAACACACGCTACGCTCAAGCACCCAGTCTGCGGTCAGACAGGAAAGTGAGACAGCATTTGTTGCTTAGAAGAGATTACTGCTGCTGTTTCGCTTCATAAGTTGCAAATCGTCGATTATTTTACTGGAGTACTTGTTAGGTACGCTAATAGTAGAAGATAAAACTTGAAATTCTTTCAAACATAACGCAGCACACGCAATTTTATTAATATAATAGTAAACTTTTGGGAACAACACTCAGCAGTGAAGACTAATTTTTATCCAAGACTTTTTAGTTCTTTTCTAATAGAAAAGTTTCTAGAGGTTTTTGTGTACGTTTTATTTTTTCCTTCTAACATATTTCGCATGTTACTGATCGTGTGTAGGGTGGATTGACGTCGGTGTGATCAGGGCGCGGTGATGCCGTCTGTGGGTCCGCTGCAGATTTGTCTCGCAGTCTAATTAAAAGTTTCCGCCGGCTCGGCTCGGGGTCTTCTTGTTTTGATACAA
Organism: Vandiemenella viatica; assembly: GCA_031002005.1. Lineage (NCBI taxonomy): Eukaryota > Metazoa > Arthropoda > Insecta > Orthoptera > Morabidae > Vandiemenella > Vandiemenella viatica. The sequence goes on along the minus strand of CM061920.1, from coordinate 368,460,012 downwards.
TGCCAGGCCAGGAGAACAATGGACGGCGGGATGTGGTTAAAGCGGATCGCTTACAACCTCTCCATCAACACCTCCAGGTCTCTTATTGGCTGCTTATACCTTTAACAGTTCACACTTTCTGTCGGAGCCATTCCACTTGAATTCAATCACATACAATAGTATACACTCTGGTGACCCAGATTGCTAGAGCACAGTAACTGTGCTAGACTCTTGACCAGAAATTTGTGTCATGTCATGCTTGGTCTACCGGATACAAGTGTGCATTAATTACCAGACTCGTCTGTAGCACTTATGCAGTAAACCCATAGGACACTGTTGACAGTTACTAGTTCATCAGATGGGATTGAGTAACTTTCGTAAAAGTAGGCATTTCTTTCGAATTTATGCGCAGAGCGTGCTACACACAAAACACAGAAGCGCTTATACATACCTCTACATTGGTATAAAAAAAAATAGAAGTCGAAATAAAATAAAATTTATCATTGGTTTAATATTAACTGCGGAAAAGTGGCCAGCAACCAATTTTTTAAGGTATATAACAGTTTGTAACATTGCTGTGACTTTCATTTACCTTTCCTTTAACTAAGTAAACCTATGAAAAATAAAGAAAATTATTAATTTCTTGTAGTTACGCAAGACTGTTCTGTTATTGTGTGTGTGGGTGTTTTTTTTTGTTTTTTTTTAATTCTGTATATTATGCGAATGAGTGTCAGACTTTTTAAGTGTGCTATATCTAAAGTTTTAATTAAGATGTAATGTTGTGCCAAATACCATACTTCTAAGCGTTTTTAATGAATGGAAATTGTTTACCGTGTTCAAAGTATTGTCAATATTCTTCAAATCGTTTAAAATTTCATGAAAATTAATTTTCCATTTTGTTACAAGTCGTTTTAAGTAATTTTTAATTCCTTTGGAAAATAACCTGCTTTGCGGGACAGTGTTTGGCGTTCTGGATGACGTAGGAGCATCTTTGTATACCTCCAGAATTTTCTATGCCAGTGGTCGAGAGATTCCTCGGAGTTTAACTAAGACCTAGTTACGTGAAATTTGTGACTTAAATGTTCTTTGTGAATATTATGCGGACAGTCCACTTTATACTGTTGAAAGTTTTTCTTCAGTAAATGTAAAGAACATCTCAAGCTTTCTGATTTAAAAGGTTGCTTGTATCTTATAGTGTGCGCACTCGTGGTACAAAATTAATCTTTAGATTTCATTATTTAAAACCATTTTCACTTTGCTTCTCAATTACTTTTTTTGAGGAATTCCTCTTATGAATGTCAAATGTAAGTAAAATTGAAAGGTGTAGCTGTTCGTACAGCATGGGAATCAGACAGTCACGGTCGTTGCGATGTACTTGGACCGAGTTTTTGTTAGTTCTTATTACACCAGTTCGTATTTCATGATCGCTGGATTTCTTTATAGTTCCATGATATTTTTCACACTTAGACGTCAGTTCGAAATCTGGTCTGCTTAATAATTGTTGCTGATAAGTGTGTTGCCAAGATATCACGCATGTAATCTTTTTACTGCTTTTTCTTGAACTGCGTTCATCTTGAAGTACTCTGCCCTTCCTATCAATTCTCAGCCCGGCCATCCAGATTTAGGTATTCCATTTTTTCCCTAAATCACTCCTGGCTAATGCCAGATCATAGCTGGTAGTCACACTGTAAAAAAATTATACGATCCTCTCAAAACATATTCCAAGATTACGACGCGGAAAATGCTGTGGGTGTTGTCAGGAGAGCAGCACACGCGATGTTTATTAAATGTCACCATGGTAATCCGCTACCGTACTGTACTTGACGAAGAATCTCCTCCTCCATGGCGGCCAACTGCGGTTTTTAGGCTTTTCCGTCTTAACCTGAAAGAAAGTTTGTATTTTACGTGCTGACGCCAAAAAAATAAACGTTTCATAAACAGAATAACACATTAGCGCAAAGTTTACATGCTTCGCAGACAGATGACGAAACTTGCATCCGTAACATCTAACAGACCGTCCTTAATGTCCTCGGTAATCTCATGACGTTAACCTCCAGTTATGAAAATTGATGGGGAGCTAGAGTTTTTAAATCTCTGTGGCACACTGTTTTCATCAATTTTGAAGGTATGAAACAATAATGAAGTGTGAAAGATTGATTTGCGTCAAATTCTGAGTAAGAAGCAAAATCATATTGCCATTGTGTAGTTTGTGATGTTTTTACATTAGCGCTTATGTTTTTTGTCGTACTGTTAAGGTTTGGACATTTACTTCTGTGACTTTGATCTGAATCTCGCAGTCTAATTGTTAATATCTGTGTTTGCTAATGAGTCATTTCTTGTGTTTCAGGTAAGTATCCAGAGCTGCGACATACAGTAAGTAGCATTCAGTTCCTGCACGTTTTGTGTGGCGCTGAGATCACTGGCAGCCTACTAATATACTTCTGCTCGTAGTTCATAATTGAACCAGTCACAGGTATTGTTAAAATTCCGCTTTCTTTAAAAGACTTCTTCTGCGTCTTTTAGTCTGGAAACATTTATCATTAATCTTGGTGGAAATAGAATAGCAGTAACTCAAGTGACTCGTAACCCTTAAGTTTGGTAATACTATGGCCCTCGCATACCAACAGTTCGGATTACTATGTATAAACAGTTTTCCGTAATCTGCTCGAGGAACGTTGCGACGGTTTCCAATATGAGCCTCAAAATTTCACGTTTCACAAAGAAACTAACAAAAGAGTGCTTACAACGTTAACAGACGTTTGTTCCTGTTAAACTATTTTTCCTGTAAACACATGTTGGCAGTGGGGGTATAACGATGGACATCGAGAATGGATAAAATTTGCACCGAAAGGGACTTTTGGTTCATACTGGAAGCGAATCACAAAGATTCATTTTTGAAATGCTTCGAATAATGGCGGCGAACTTTGGAGAACAGACCGCTTTTGTAAGATCAGCACTTAGAAGGTTATCAGGCTTCTAGCCTCCGGTTAGTAACATATTTTGTCTATTAAAGGCGATTTACTCTTTCTCAAAGACGACGTTAGAACATTTATCTACTTTAGTAGTGTAACAACCTTCCATCCTTCTTCGTATTTCTTCCTACTGTGAATGATGGATTAGGATTAAACGCCGCATGCAAAATTAGACCTGTTTTGTTTATTTTGAAGGAAAATCACAGCTGCCCTACAACTTTTCCTAATGGGGGCCTTAAAACTCTCAAGTAAAATCCAGTACTGATAGTTATGGAAGCGACGGTACCGACACATGGTTTGTGCATCGTACACAAATTGGCCTTTCAATAGCGTAGATGTGTTAATTTCTACACTGGTATGGGATTAAGCTGTGCTGTTGCAATCAGAAATACTTCCACGGTGATACGTAAACACTGCCTGACAAAAAAAAGTGAAGCAACCAGAAGGGGAGGAAGAAACGAAGTGAAACTTCACGTGTCGAAATAGTATGTGATGTTATTTCAGTGATTAGAAAAACGAGTCAAATTTACAAAGAACTTCGCAGTATGAGTCCACTTACCAGTATGACGTTGCAGCCCTTCTGACCTGGACTCGTGCACTTATTCATTTGGAAAAGGTGTCATAAAGCCGTCGTATCCTCTGAGGCAAGCTGGTCCTCAACCGTGGTAACTTGTCCTTGATATCCTGGATATTGACAAGGCACGGAGACGCAGTTGTTTGAGCTGATCCATCACATGTTCTATTGGAGATCTTGATTGCCACGGGAGTAACTCAAAATCACGCAGACAGTTCATAGACAAACGTGCATTGTCCTGTTGAAAAATGGCATCACGAAACTGTTGCATGAGAGGCAACACTTAAGGACGCAGGATGTCTGTGACATATCGTTGTGCCGCAAGAGTTGCCTTAATAACTACCAGCTGTGACCTTAAGTTATACCCGGTGGCTTCCCATACAATGACGCCACGAGTAACACCCGCTGTATCTCTACAAAACGGTGGAAGAACGGGACCCCTCCCCAGATCGCCGCCATACCTGCCGACGATGGTCATCCGAGCTAGTACAGATTATAGGATTGAAGTTATATTTGCGAATATTTTGCGGATGCTTAGGTGGAAAAATAAATTTATAATTATTTAGATTTCAATATTTTAACAAAAATAAATTTAAAATAAAAAAGTGTAATTTTATGCTAAATTCTACATTTTTTCATAAGTAAAGTCTGTTTCCGTATAATACTGCCTTAGTGATTTATTTTTTGCCTCATCTTTCAACAACGAAAAAACGTGGAATGATTTTAAAAGTGAATTAAATTATTTACATAACTACTCATGCGTCTAAAAAAACAATCTTTGTCGTATGAACTTTGCGGAGTTCGCAGCTCAACTAATTCAAACGTCAAGCACAAGGCCTCGCCAACGCACATCTCCGTGCCCGTCACCCGCCTTTCCACCGCTATAGTGGCCCATTCACAGTCCAACTTGTAGGACCTACGTTTATCAGATTTTCCGATAAAGGACTCTTGGTCGGCCGTGAAATGTGTTATTGGATATTGTTGGACTCCCAACAATCAACATGGCGTCGGATCATGATTGCAGGAAACACCCTGAGACTGTGCGATAAGGACACTGGTGTGGGGAGAGAAAGTAAGGTAGTTCTACGACGATGTCATATAAGTTGGACCGTGGATAGGCCGCTTTACTTCTAAATTCGTCGCTCAGGTAATAACACCGTTCAGTTCATTGTTACTTTTATTTCAAGATCGTAAGAAAAGAAGAAACAGGTTGTTAGTTAAGCGACGATGGGCAGGATCTTGTATAAAGAGAAAAAAATAATATATATTGCAATATAAACAAATCATCCGCTTTACATCCGCAATAAAAATTGCGGATGCGGAGGTAGGATTTCACGCGAAAGTTCCGCACTTACGGATGAGGATATCCATTACATCCCTAAGTGCAGAACCGCGATTAATCGCTGAGTACAATGCGACGCCATTCATCAGCAATACCACACCAGGCATGGCACAACACTAAAAACGAACTACATTAGTGCACTCTGATGGCAGTTCTACCTGTTACGGATAATTGCAGCTTTAATCATTTACTTACCACCCAATGATGTGTATGCGTACGAAGTTAAATTTACATGTCTTTTGGATGCCTCAGTTTTTTTATAATTTTTTTTTCGGCAAGTGTTTATCCGGTATATAGATGTAATTTAATAATTAATAATTTTAATTAATTAATTAATTTAATAATTTAATTAGCTTATGGTTAAGACATGCCTATTAATGTTAACTGTTGAATATTTATAAACATTTACACACATTTAGAAGATAGAAAAAAAAGACCAGGCTATAGTCGCAGACATGGTCATAAGAGTTGTTCCGGAATCCTTTTAGCAATTTTTTCCGGCGACACATTTTTTAAGACATTTCCTATAGGTATCCGTTATTTCCGGCGCAGTCTGTGAGTTATCTTTCAATACACGACAAGCTTTCCCATCGAGTGGTGCTAGGTCAGTCGGATTTATTATTATTCTTGATGATATGGCACGCTATTTTAAATGAAATTACTTCCACTGAAAGTAATGTTAAATGGGTATTGTTGGAACCTCTCTCACTTCAGACGAAAACTAGCGAATGTCGGTTATCGTTTTTAACTTATTCTACGTAGATCGGAAGATGCATTTAATCATCGATGATCGGAATTAACTGGTGATATGAATCCGATGTGTGGATGGGTTTATTCTTGCATATACACTAATTTTATAAATGCGAAAGTAAATCTGTCTTTCTGTTTGTTTGTCACGTGTTCACGACTAACCAGTAAACTGATCTTAATGAAATTTGACAAAGAAATACTGTGTATCAGTAGGAAGACATAGGATATTTTTTTCGGGATAAATAAAATATTTTGTCATAAAATTTTGAACACCAATCGAACTGCCACAGACGGATAACGTGCGTAAATTTCTGTAATCTTATATTGATCGCTCAGGATTTGTTTCTCTCGCATTCAGTTAATGTAATAAATTTTAAGTTCACGCGTATGAAGTCGTGGGTTACAGTTAGTGAAAGTATAAATGTGAGGCTCAAAAGTTTAACTGGAGAGTTATTGTTCGCTATCCAACCATACCTTATACCGAAATGTCCGTCAATAGGGAAAAGTTCTTTCTTTATTGGTGTTACCAGAAAAATTCCCTCTGGTGTTACCTGCAAAAATGCCCTATTTTGTATCAGTTTCTGGTTGCTTTAGAGAAACAGATTGTGAGTGAAAGACTTTAAGGGTACTGTGGTCATGTATCCTGTTTGGTGCATTGTGGGTGTGGCCCGCCTACGTCTTGCATGCAGTGGGGTGGCCCGGTATGTCACACTGCGTGCAGCTGAGCCACCTCCGCTATGTCACAAGTCAGATATGTAATTAGCCGCATACCATGCCATTCATGCTGCCAACAGCCACTAAAATTGCAACCATGTAGGAAATGGAATTGCGCTTTGTGCAGGCATACAAATAAGATTTCAGTGGCAAACGTAATATATGCAAAAGTTATGAGCAGCGGGCAGCAGAATATTGTAAAGTGATATACGTAGCAGGTAGTGGGATTAAATTCTCTGCAGCGCCATGAAAATCGACCTCAGTCAGAGACGGACAACGGGCATCGAATCTACATTTAATTACGGCGCACGCGGAGTCCAATTGAGATGGCTTAACGAACCTCCGCAGTGGCGGTCTGCCAGTCCAAACGATCGCACTGCGCAAACCCATATCGGCTGCAAAAATAGTAATAAAAGAAACACCGGAGTTAACAACCAACCGCGGCAAAGTCTATTTGCGGCGTAACGAGAAGCAATATTAAAAATTTCCGTACCTCAGCACTCCTGATTTATGAGACCGTTTCTACGACCAACCGTAAAACGAGCAGGAGAACCGATAACGTACGGCGTAACCGTAAGTTTGGCACTGATTTCACATTAATTGTAGGACGTGACAACCAATTTTATCGTCGTCATAGCTAATTGCGATTGAGCAGACAAAACTTTTAAATTTTATTTTAAATTCTTCCACTTTTTGAGGTAAGTTATTTAGCATAGTGTTGCCCAAATGCAAGAACAAGACGAGACTTGGCCGGTCTTGGTCTTGCATCAATACACCTGGTCTTGGTCTTGGTCTTGCAAAAATGCAAGACCAAGACCGATTTTGGGCAACACTAGTGTTGCCCAAATGCAAGAACAAGACCAGACTTGGCCGGTCTTGGTCTTGCATCAATACACCTGGTCTTGGTCTTGGTCTTGCAAAAATGCAAGACCAAGACCGATTTTGGGCAACACTAATTTAGCATTTCCCCTAACTTACGACCCAGCGTGGTGTGTGAGCGGTAATACTCTGGCCTCGCATTTGGGAAGACGGTAGTTTGAATCCCGATCCGGTCATCCAGATTTTGGTTTTCCCCGGTTTCCCCAAATCACTAGATTCCTTCAAAAGGCCATGGCCGAAATCCTCCCACTTTTGTCGGAGGAAGCATAAAGTCCTAAGCAAAAGTAGTTTACCCCTTGTTTTCTCACTCCTTGTACCTACATTCAAGCACAAATTTATCATCATGGTCATCTCTTTGCTTTCAAATGTTACTGCTAATTCTTCGTCCAATATCCATCCACGACTCATCGCCAAAATATGCCTATCCACCACCCTCTTCGCCCTCCTCCTGTCTTCCAATTACTACTCAGTTCGATTATCGTTACTGAGTGTTCTGTAGCAATTTCAAAACACAAATCTTGCCATCCCTTGCACCCATGTCAACCCTTGGACATTGTGGGTCCCTTACTACCCACAACACTCGAGCAACGACCTTAACAATTTATTGCAACCTAGCTCCCTGGTACATCCTCTCTAAAAAATGCAGGAATTTGAAAGCTTCTCTTTTCTCCTTACCAGTATTTCGTGTAAAGCTGACTTTATGGCAAAATGATTCATGATACTTACTTTTATGCCTCCTGTAAACAATGACCGAACGTGGTGGGTGAGCGGTTAACGCTCTGGCCTCACATTCAGGAGGACCCGGGTTCCAAGCCCCGTCCAGGCATCCAGATTTGGGTTTTCCTTGGTTTACTCAAATCACTCCAGGCTAATGCCTGGATGGTTCCCTCAAAAGGCTATGGCAGAATTCCTTCCCTTTCCTTTCCCGCCAATAATGATCTCGACATCGACGAGGCATAAAGCCATACGTAAAATGATAAAAAGCCTTTATTTTTCTGTGTCATTTCAAGTTTATGTATCCAACTAAGTATTCTTTATAGATCTGTTGCGCTTCTCGAAAATATCGCCTTATCTAAGCATATACAACATGGGCACAACCTATTTCTGACTGTGTACCGAAAACGAAATCATTCATTAGAATAATGAACAACAGTGGTTCCAGTGGCACGTTTATTTTCAGTTTCACCGCTACTAGGAGCTCTTTATAATATAAATACTACCGCTTATGGGCAAGATTAAATAATCACTTTTACTCTTTCCCATTCTTCATACTGCCTTCAGCTCGCAGTATAAGAAGCAAATGATTACACCTGAGGAATACTTTTGATCAAAGTATTCCTCTGTAAACCTAAAGGCTACAAAGAAATTCGATTCAACTTGTCATTTACTTAATGTATACCTGTAGGCTGTAATCGAGATCTTTGGAAAAAAATCAGGATAAAGCTGACATCGTACTGGCTTTTGAGATAAGTTTATCTATTTCCACATATTATTATTTTCGCAGGGCTGCAAGAACCGCAGTAAGACATGTTTCGGAATAAATATGAATGCGGTGGCAAAAGCTGGTCGGAATTCTAAGCACAAATCTTACCTGGAATAAAAGTTAGGAGCTATATCCGTTTAAAGTCTGGCGATCGAGTGCAGGGTCTTCTTTCAACAGGAATCCACAAATGAGGTATTAGTTCAAATTTCGACGAGCTCAGCTACCAACTACTAAACTCTTGCAACTCAGACTAGTCATGCATGAGAGGGCCGCTGAAACAAATGTGAAGCTCGTTCACTTTGCCTCTGATGTTACATAGCTTCTCGTACTTTTTTAAATGTATATTCTTCATGTAAAATACGGTTCCTTTTCAGTGCATCCTCTGACAGAAAGTAAGAGGGTTGGCTGGAGAGGTAGCAATGAGTCATGGTACTGCTGACTGCACCCCATTCCTTAAAAAGAACACACCCAATACTGAACGTCTTTTGCAAAACGTTTCTCAAGCTTCATTATCACTCCGGAGAGAAATTGATCTGCATAGAGTGTATCCCCTACGAAGAGACAATGATTCAGTTGTTTTACACTGACGGATCTCAACAGGAGCTTATGTTTGGAAGACAACTAGAGAGTGAAGGAAGTTAACTCTACCAGCTGCTGCTTCCATTTTTACAACGGAAGCATATATGAAAAGGAAGGTTATAAAATACAGTAGGTATTTAAAATCTACACGCGTTGTCATTCTGAGCAACTCTCGAAGTGCTGCATAGTCCATTGCCTCATCAAAGATTAACAAAGAAGGGCACAATAATATTTTCGACGTTACACTTAAAAATTGAATGAATTAAGGGAAAAATAGATGAGATTAAACAGTTATATCTTGCAGATAATAGCGTGTTTCACAGCATGGGGATATGTTACTTTTGCTGTATAGCTTATTCCGTGTTTCTTTAGATCTTTTAGAAAAGTGTCGGTATTATCATTATATTTTCTGCATTCAAGGGAAAGGTGGTTAATGTCGTCTTGATACTTTTCACATTGGCACAGCGGATGACTTTCCGCATTTTATGTTACCTGTGAATTCATCGTACTTTGACTTTATAGACATGGCCTATCCTGTAACAATGTTTGTAACATACCAACGTATTTTTTGTTTATGTTGTTATACAACTCTTTGGTTCCCCCGTTTTCTATGTTTGTGGCGTTCCACAAAGCTTTCTACACCTACATGATATTTATGGGAATCAGATCAATGGCTAGTAATAATTTTTCTAGATTCTCTTTTTTGGCTGTTATTTTCGTTAAAGAGTCAATTTTCTCGTTTCCCCAAAAAAGAAAAAAATCCTATGTGCTCTAATTCACACAAAGAAAAATATAATTCCTTGAGTGTTTGTCTTATGGTGGTAATTAAAGCCAGTCGTGGCGACCCCAGTAGCGCGGGGCTAGTGAGCTGGCTTCACGTTGTAGGGGCTGCCGGTTCGAGTCCGGCCCAGGGCATGGGTGGTTTTAATTAAGTGTTGTGTCCGACCTGTGTTGTCCTTTCATTTGTTATCATCAATAATAACACGAGAATATTATATATACACATACTTTAGAGATTAAGGAAACACAGTTGCTGGCTGAATGGCTACAAGGGGGCTGAATGCCAATTATTAAAAAAAAAAAAAAAAAAAACACCTCAGTCTTTTGTATGTCATTAATTTAACTATCCAATTTGTTATGGACCTGTTTTAGAAACGGCGAGAGTGGCAATATTAGATCGCGCTTCAATTTTTGTTTGACTACATATAATATTAAAAATATAATTTAAGATATTTGAACAAAATTTCTCATTTAGTTAAAGTAGTGAATTAGTATTTGAGAAATAATTTTGTTTACTCTCAATCAACTAGCATATGTAGTTAAACTAACAGCGACAGGTTGATGAAACTTTACATCTTTTTGTTAACCTTCGTTTTGCCACTATAGTTTTTTCATCTGTTACCATAGTCATAGTTCTTTTTTTGTAATAAGTACATGTCAAAAATTAAACATTTCGAAATACAAAAAATGATAAAAACTTAACTCGAACTAATCGGCGAACTGGTACTGGAAGATATTGTTTGTTTGTCTGACAATTTTTCCTATCAGCTGCGCAGTTTTACGTTTTATTATACTCTTTAGCTCTATTTTTTTAAACAGTATTTCAGCTCAGTTGTGCAGTTTATGTAGGTTTTTACAACTGACTTGAGAAAGAAGCTCATATGTAACAATAAAGAAACGTTGCATTCTGTCTGACTACAATGTCTTCATAGAAGCAAATTTTAGTTTACTTAACTGGCCCAAATTATTGTGAATTATCGTAGTAATCAATTGACCCGAAGGTATGTATCTCAGCAAATTTATTTTTAAGATTGTTTTAAACGCATTTTTCGTAATTAGGGGTTAGTATTTTTGTTTTTAATTTTGCCATTTGAGGGTAGTTACGTATTTATCAAAGCAGGTGATCAGGTTTGTTGACAGACGGGAAATGGAAAGTAGTAACGTATTGTTGTTAATAATAGCGTTGGAGCTTATGCACCTTAGACAATATCCCTTCTCTCTTATGTTTGCTGTACCCGAAATTTTACTGTAAATTGCTATAAATTTTGCAACTGTTTATTAATGACCTGAGAAATGTATGCATTCGGTCCGGAATAGATAACGGAGGAATGGAAATATATTGAGCAATTCGGAGTTAATAGAATTGAATGTTTATATCATTCATTTTCTCTACACATTGGTGTGGAGTATAGAGAAAAGTTTGTATTGTGAAGAAAATAATTTGATGATTTAGTTGATTTTCTTAGTCGTTGCTTCCGTCCTTGTGATAAACAACCGCTGTGATGCTTAAAGGTGTTAGTTTACGTACGTATGGCTTCATGTCGGTGTTCCCTACCATCTATCATGCCCCCAGTTCAGCTGAAACCTGAGTAAGGGTCGGCGCCACCAAAACAGTGTCCGGATTAATCACCACGTTCCTTGGGATAATTTTTAAATTGCCGTCAGCGCTGTCATTAGTCCCGCGTCTCGTTAGGCCTTTGGGGAACGCTGACGGTGTTGTTATGCGGTTCACGTAACTGACGACCCTATTGTAACTGCGAACATTAGTCACTGTCTCATAGCTCTCAGGATGTCTAGCAGATTTAGACTATTGCTATGCATTAGGGCCTCCAGGATAGGTGCTACCGTTTCAATACATTATGTGGCTAATGGCTGAGGTTTCTGAACAGCAGTTAGGATTCTTTGTGCTCCACGCAAGGTCAATTTTGTTAAAAACCAATAGTATTAGAGATTTTCGTTCTCCGGCTCTTTACCTGCAGGACTGCAACACAGTCTCCTTATTGTCAATTTAAATTTCCTGATTCTCTTCGAACTGTGATCACATAATTTGGCTTAGCTTTGCTTTTTTTAATATTTATTACATTTGGCTGACTACTACCATATTGTATTAATTCTACTAATATATATACTGAGAAATTTGCGAGAGATTTGGAAAACTAGTGTGTCTAAACGAAATAGACAGAACCTGGTGAGAGATGGGTACCGTTTTGGTCTGACATTCGTGAAGACGCGGTTTCAAATCCCCGACTAGCAATTCTAATTTAAGTTTTCCATGTTTTCTTGAGTCCAGGTGACTGCCGGCATGGTTTCTTTGAAATGCAATGGCTGAATTCCTTCCCAATCTTTGTGCCCAGTCGTCTCATGTCTCTAATCACCTCCACATCGACGAGGCGTGTATTCGGAAGCAAACCCAAAAAGAGTCATAGTGCACACGAGTAATTACAGCGGAAAAGAAGAGATAAGTCCACCTACAAATTATTTTCTCTCAGTTATCATTTCATTGATCGATGTTTGGATGGATTACATATCCTTGTTTGTTCTCGCCACATAACTCCATCAAATCTAAGCTCGCATTTGGCACTATTTACGTTCGAATCTTGCTACTACCGGAGAAATTCCAGTTTTCAATAATAAAAATAATAGGATTGGTTTTATTGGCCGGAATATCCCAGAAGAGTTCGACCGATTAACAGAGTTTCGGTTTGCTGCAAATGCTCCTCTATCGTGGGTAATTAATCTAACCCGGTAATACTACCAGGTGAAGGGAACCCATAGTTTAACGTGGATTCCGAATCACGGAAGCGTTCTGGCCTTCTTCGTATACTAGGCCTACAGTAAGTTGTGCCAGAGGTGATAATCGGATTAAGGGCCGTTGAAAATCCCCGCCAACACAGGGACTCGAAGGGAAGCCTTTGAATCTCAAGTCAGACACCTTAAACACTGAGCCAAGGACCACTTCGGTTTTCAATGATTTCCGGAAATACGGAAGTAGTTCTTATTGCCATGGCCAATATTACTTCTTCTTCCTCGGATCCCAATTTCACCTGTAATGATTTTATCGTCAATCGACCTAAAGCACAGACAAACATAAATGGAAACAAAACTGTCACTTATTGACTTTGCTCTCGAAGTGTACGGAAACTATCTTCACGTAATAGGGGTACCAAGAACTAAAATAGCACACAGTTACACAAGTTTCAGATGTAAGGGATCGGAAATTATGAGGCTGTCACAGACGGACATATGAGTGATTCCGTAATAGCTCCGTCTTTCATGCAGAAGGTACGGAACCCTAAAAAGTGTAAAAAGAAATGATTTTCTGAAACTGGTTTAAAATAATGACAGAGATTCCTAAAAAGAAACTGGATGTACAGTAAATTTACGCGTTTTGAATATCGGGGCACTTCTGGACTGGATGAGCTACATGATTTTGTCTGTGGTAGGACTGTGTCTGTTTGGGAGAGACTATATTAGCTTCTTCCAACCAAATGTCAAGCTCTCCTTCACGTGGTGGAACCTGTTTACATGCACGATGATCTGGCGCACTGGCGGCAGAATGATTTTCCGTATGAGGAATCACCCGCTGCTTACCGACGGCCTCCTAAAGAAAGGCGGCAGAGCGAGTAGTGGTTCAGGGAACCCTCTTGCCCTTGGGGTTGGAAACGTCCCATAAAGGCAGATGAATCAGAAATGATCAACGGCATGCGGATGCAGAAAGCAACGGGAAACCACTGCATTAAAGACCCCATGGGTATCCCGACGTCATGTGAGCTTCTCAAATTACATATAGAATCATGGTTTCTTCCTGGGTAAAATAATCCGGAGGTAAAATAGACTCCCAATCGGATCTCCGGGTGACGAGTGTTCAGGGAGAAGTCATCAGAAGGGATAGAAACATTCTATGAGTCGGAGCGTGGAATTTTCGATGTCTTAACACGCTAAGTCGACTAGAAAACTTAAAAAGGGAGATGGAACAACTTAAGTTAGATGTCGTTGGGGTTAGTCAGATTCATCGGAAGGATGCACAAGATATGTGGCCTGGAGAACACAGAATGATTAACACAAAAGCTGTCGTTGGGTTACTGGTGTAGGATTTGTAATGGACAAGAAAGTAGGAAAACAGGTAAGTTATTATGAACAGTTTAGTGACAGGATTATTATGATGATGGTAGAAACTAAGCCAGCTCCAACCACATTAGTACAAGCGTGTTTGCCAACCTCACTGGAAGATAATGAAGAAATAGAGAAAATATATGCTGAAATTGAGGACTTAATCCAATATGTGAAAAAGGGGGGGGACGGAATCTAATTATCATGGATGATCGGAATGTGGTGGTGGGTCAAGGAAAAGAGGGGAATAGTATAGGGAGTTTTGGTCTAGGAGAAAGAAATGAACGAGGAAGCAGATTGTTAGTATTTCGTGAAAGATATAAACTTGTCGTGGCGAACAAACCATTTAAGAACCATGCACGAAAGACATACACCAGGAAACTTTCAGGGGATACAGGAAGATATCAGCTAGGTTATATCATGGTCAAACAGAGATTCAGGAATTAAGGTCTAAACTGTAAAGCTGACCCCGGAGCAGACATAGAATGTGACCATAATCTGATAGTTATGAGGTGCAGGATGAAATTGAAGAAAATAGCGAAGTAATACAAGCACAAAAGACTGGAAGAGAATAATTTGAAACAATCTGACACTAGAGAAAAAATTGCAGAAATGGTAAACGTGTTTCTAAGAAGTAACTCTGAAAGGAGCTCAACTGACGACGGATGGAATGCATTGAAGAGAGAAATAATGAAAGCTGGTAAAGAATCATTAGGCTTTAAGGAACAAGCTGCCCGAAAACCTTGGATCACTGAAGAAATTTTGGAGTTGATGGATCAGAGGAGAAGGCACAAAAATGCTCAGGATGAAGCAGGAAGAGACCAATACAGACAATTTTGAAATCGAATAAACGGGAAATGCAAATAACAAAAGAAAAATGGCTGTAAGAAAAGTGCGAAGTAGGTAAAGTAGGTAAAGTAGATGTGTCATCTACTCAAATCAAATAGAATTTTGGAGAAATGAATAAAAGAAGTATAAACATTAAAGCTACTGATGGTAAACCTCTTTTAAACTCGGAAGATAGAGCTAACCGCTAGAAGGAATACATACAGAAACTATAAGACGGGGCTGATTTGAACAACGGTATACTGTAAAAAGGATGGCGATGTGGACATAGATGACCCTGTTTTGAAGACAGGATTAGATAGAGCATTAAATGATTTGAAATAAAATAAGGTAGTTCGAATTGATGAGATTCCTGCAGAACTTCTGAAATCCCTAAGAGAAGAAGGAACCCAAAGATTATTCAAATTGATGTAAAAAATGAGACAGAAGAGATTTCAACTGATTTTAATAAGTATCATCACAAGTTGACAGATGTGACAATTATCGCGCTATAAGTCTAACATCACACTCTTCAAAATTACTGACCAGAATAATATACAAAAGAATTGAAAAGGTAGTAGAGGAGATAGTAGGTGAATATCAGTTTGGGTGTAGGAAAAACCGCGGTCTTAGAGAAGCGATTTTGGCCTTAAGATTAATACTTGAAAGGCGGATCAAGAAAATAAAAGATACATTTACGGCGTTTGCTGATTTAGAAAAAGGTTTTGATGATGTTAGGTGCTGCAAGATGTTCAAAATTTTAAAGAAGTCAGGTCTAAAATACCGAGGTAACAGAATATAAGAATCACGTGACTGTAATAAAAGTAGAGAATCACGAGAGACATGCATCAGTTAAAAAGGGTGCGAGACAAGGTTGTAGTCTATCCCTGTTATTAATCATATTGTTTGTAGAGGAAGCAATAAAGGAAGTGAAGGAAAAAATTGAATGTGGCATAAGTGTTCAGGGAGAATAAAAATTGATATCCTACGTTTTGCTGACGACATTGTCATGTTAGCAGAACAGGCTGAGGATATTGAGAAGTTACTGAACGTCATGAACAAAATACTGAAGGAAGATTTTGGACTACATATAAACCGAAGCAATACAAAAGTGATGAAATTAAGCAAAAATGATATCCACAACGGTATAAAAAATATGAACGGATGCGACTGGAGAAGTATATGAATTCTGCTGCCTAGGAAGTAAAATTACAAGTGATGGCCAAAGCAGGAATGATATTAAAAGCAGAGTAGCACTAGCAAAAAGAGCATGACCGGTCTCGGTAGTGTAGGGGCTCCACGTACCGATGGTCGCCGGTTCGAGTCCGGGAGAGGGCATGGGTGTTTAGGTTAAGTTTGTGTTGTATGTGTCTTGTGTTGTCCTACAAATTTAGCGTTCACATAAAAAAGTTGGAAAGCTTCATTAACATTGATGATATATAAAAAATACATTGAGTGCTGGCTGAATGGCTACAGGCCGATTAACAAAAAAAAGAGCATGAAGAAATCTTCTATTTCAAATATTGATCTAGGACTTAGAAATAACTTTTTAAAACTATATGCTTTATGATAGCAAAGCATGGACTTAAGCAATACCAGAAAGAAAGAAAATTGAAGCATTTGAAATGTGGTGCTACAGAAGAATGCTGAAAATTAAGTGGACAGATAAAGTACGAAATGAACGAGTTTTGGAAATGATGGGTGGTTAAAGTAGAGACAGACTAATAGGTCATATTTTTAGATATGTTGGGTTGGTTAATTTGTTAGTGGAGGGAACAGTCGAAGGTAAGAACTGTAGAGGAAGACGGAGATTAGATTATATGAAGCAGGTAACTGAGGACATAGATTGTAAGGGGTATGTGGAGATGAAGAAGTTAGCTCAAAATACGAAGGGATGGAGGATTACGATTACTATTACTCCTCGATTCACTAAAGGTGTTTGGCGGAGGGTGCATTGCACCTATCAGGAAAGGTAATGGTTTGGAAGGGATATACGGGATATGGCAGGTGGCCAGGTGGAGGAGGATTGTGTCAAACCAGTCGAGAGACAGATAACAGCAGAAAAAAGTACCGTGTCCCTACAGCGATTGCACAAGGTTTTGGGTCCATTTGATGTATTCACGAAGCGGCTGTAGCTAGTGCGTTGTCTGTCTGATTTCCACTTGTTTTGCGATCTGCGTCTTTCTGTAAAGCGCCGCACCACAATGTGACAGGTGACAGAGCTCGGACAATAATGCTCAGCCTTCCTCACCCTCCATGCTACTAATTACGTCCTGAGGGATGCTCGTCAGCAATCAATACCTGTCCCTCGTCCTGAAGCATGTCCTCCCAGCAATCAGATTACCGCCTGCTCCTCGCGTTATTTTTCACTCGCCCTTCGATCCGCCCATCAGCCTCTAGCCCGAGGGGGCGAGCTGTTAATTTCCCGTCATATTTCGGGGGTCGCTTGCCCCAGCTCTCGTTTGCTTTGCCCCGGCTCGATTTACGTGCTGTGCAACATTTCGTAGTGTCGATGATAGATCTGCTCCAGTTTTTAATCGTGGAATCAAAGCTGCTACAATGAACAAGTTATCTTGGGTACATTCTACTCGCGGGTTGACCTAAACATCTAGCGATAGGCTGGGTGGCTCCTAAATCAGTATGGAATCTCATTCAATGAAACTTAAACTAGTGAGTAAACAGTTTATTTTTCAATCACATAACTTACTTCATTATATGATGTTTTTGTTTTTCACATAGTATATATATGTATAAATAGGAATAAAATAAAAAGTTATATACATGGTAACTGGAGTACTACTGTTCAGATTTGCACCATATTTCGTTTCTGTTAAAAACCTTAAATGTTATAGTAGCTTGTTGTTGTGTAATTATTACTTTTTATAAACTATGAACTGTTACACATGCAACTGAATGGGGGGAGGGAAGTAAATAAAAGAAAGAGGAACCGTTAAATCAAACATAAAAGTATGATTTTCATTGTTTTAGATGTTTTAGAAATTAGTATTTAGGGAAATTTTTGTAATTCAGTCGTTTAGAGACTGGGGCTACTTTATGTATATATATTTGAATGATTAATGTTCGTTTGACCAGTGAACGACAGTCGATATCTGACTTCGCCAAGTGCAACAAGGTACTGCCAGCGCATATGTTGAAGCGTGAAGTTTGGCTCTTTCGGAGAAAGTATTTGGCCTGCAGTCTGCGGCCAGATCGCTTTCAGCTGGGACATCTAGCGCCGATAGTTCTAGCTCCGCCGCTAAATCTCTATTCTCACTTTTTGGTGACAGTTCGTAGATGGTAGGCTGTTGATGCTCCCTCCTTGTTATCCAGTCAATATTAATAGAATACAGGAAGGAATGTGATGATTCATTGATTAGAAAGGAGTGTTCACATATACTCTACAAAACATATTATTTGAAAGGTCTGAAAAACACTGAACATATCATGAATAATCAATTTGTCAAGCGCTTAATATCTTGGATGCGTCCGTCTATTGGGGTGAGGGGAGGAAGGACTCTGTATACGGCTATCGGTCTCTACGATTATTTATCCAACTCTAATTTATATTTATCTTACTATTGTATTGCATTGATAATGTAATTGGTGAACACTATAATGAATACAAGGCAAACATGGCACTTAATTAAAACCACCCATTCCCGATGCTGGATTCGAAACCGGTGACCCTTACAATGCGAGGCCAGCACACTGCTAGGGCCGGCTGGGAATCCTCAAGTTGCTAAGGGCCCCACCAAACTGGATGAGTTAAGAGATATCGCTCTGACCTGGAACCTGGGCGTTACAGGTTTGGGTTTTCACGAATACTCCAGACGATAGCCGGGTTGGCCCCTTCAAAAAGCTATAGCCGAATTCCTGGTTCCTTGCCGCCGCTTCTAATGAAGTCGATATCAACGAGGAGTAAACCCCGAAAGGGGGAAAAAAAAAAGAAGTTTCCTTTGTGTCTTGAATACCCAAACGTCCGAGACAGTTTACTGTATGTGCTCTGCAATTCTGGCTCTCTCTCTGTCCACACAAAGTGCGGGGTACCTTAATTTACTACCGTGCAGATACGCATTGCTTGACACTCGCTGTCACTTTTGATTGAACTGCAAAAACTATACAAACATTTTGATTGGTACCGGCTGCCCCAAGCTGTTACAGCGTTTGTTAGTGATACCTACAAGCCTTTCATCAGTTTCATATAAACTGAGTAATTATGCATTATCTTTGCTTGACTGCTGTTACTCGAAGAGATTTCCAGAAAACTCAGAATGCCATCGGCAGTTTTAATTGATCAGTCATGGATCAATAGATATGCTTTACTCTATTTATTACACTGGAGAGCGGTCTTGTGGCTCATGGTTAAGGCGTCTGACTGGAGATCGAAAGGTCCCCGGTTCGAATTCCTGTCCGGAGGGGATTTTTATAGGCCCTTAATCCATCCTTCATTTCTGGCACAGCTTGCTGTGTAATGTGAAGTACACCAGAATGCTTCCGTGGTTCGGATTCCACGTTAAACTGTAGGTTTCCTATACCCGGCAGGGTTACCGAGTTAGCCTAGGCGGCTACAGTTTTTATTATTATTATTTTTATTTTAGGGTGCGTCGACGACGTGGTCATTAGTGTCCTAGGCGGCTACAATAGGGGTGGATATAAATCCTGTCACTAGGTCACTACGACCACACGAGTTTACCTTTTTTTACCTCACTGGAAGCTATTTGACTTGTAACTTTTTATCGTTCACCATTGGTCTCCACTGTCAGTCCTGTATTTTAAATGATGTTGACAGATTTATTGAAAATCTAACTTAATTTTTCTTCTATCTTTATCAATATTTTGTACATGGGAATTTGTGGGTCATTCGTTCATTTGTGATCGTTCGTTCATTTGTTTTGTAGTCATTACTTTTTATGCTTTTGATTTTCGTAACTTGCTTGCGACGGTTACATGAGTCCGTAGAAAACATTTTCTTGGTTCTGGAGATGCTGATCAGATCTGTTAAACATGATCCAAATTGCAGCATCACGAACGGCAAGCGTTGACTTTAGCTCTTGGTTCCAGTAATTCGAGTTCACTGCTTCACTCCTGAATTTCAGTTTTGCATCCTTCAATGCACTTCGGTTGCTAATACTACCACACATAGGATTGTAAAAATAGGAAGTTGTTTTTTAAGGCACGTCTTTAGTCGTATTGAGCCAGGAGTAGAGGATGCTTTGCCTTAGATGAAGGTAAAGTTAAGGACCTGCAAATGTTTTAGTCTTATTGATATTCGAATTGCTGATATTTGATGAGCACTTAACCACCCTACCACTGTTACTATTAATTGGTCTAAAGAGTTTGATTGTATGTGTTTCTTAGAGTTGCATCTACCGGGCTTATTTTCGCACCACGCTCGGTGAAAGTCGTCGTGATCTATTGCACCTACATCTATACAGTAAAGGCTTGTAGTTTATTTCTGGGCCTTATGTAATTGCTGATGGTGTGCGACCTGTCAGTTCAGGTGCTGCATAAGCTTGCACTTAAAGCAGTGGGCAGAGAAACAAAGTCTGTGGCTAGCACCAATTTGACATGCCATCACAATATCAAGAACAGATTTTAATGATTTTCTGAAGATAGTTTCAATTCGGAAAGGGAGTGATGTGCATTGAGGATAGGCAGTTCGAGAAATAAATCTCAATGGAGAGAATTTGTCTTAAACTACGTGTTAATTTTGGTCGTCGTTCACTTGACTCGTTAGAGTGAGTTAGACAAGTGTTTCACAAGCTGTGTTCTGTGGACTCCCGGGGGGTGCTCAGACCTATCCCAGCGGGTCCGTGGACAAAATCAAAATAAAATTAACAATTAAGAAAACATAAATAGAGGCGGAAGAACATGCTAATTCTGGCCACAATGTGTGAGATGCGAGTCTGGCTCTTAAATGACAGTTCTAGAACAGCAAATTTCCAATTATAATTTTGATTACTATTATTAAGGGTTCTTGGCTAGTCTCTGAGGAGTCCGCTATTGAAAAACGTTGACCATGCGCCACCACTTCCCATTGTATATTATTCATTTGAACGGGACACCTCTTTCCATCGTATGAAGTCTTATTCCGTACAACGCGTAAAGCTTGATATTTGTACTGGCTTTGTCGAAAACGGCACTAAGGATTTCGATGAAAATCATCGATTTTTTTTGGGTCAAGAAATCGATCTGAAAGGGTCTCATCTTCGGGAAAATTGATTTTCAGGATTTAATGACGTCTTATCATTACAAAATTAGCTAGACAGAGTCCAAACTACTCGGCAACACATGGAGGGTAAACAACAGAAAATATTGTATTTAATTGTTTCTGATCATGTAATACAAACGCCCTACTCGTGTTTTCAAACTAAGGTGTACTCATATAATCTAGTCTTTAGGAAGAAATTACATACCAATGTATAAATGTGGTGTTAGTGTGAAAGATTCGGGCCATATGAAGTTTTGTTGACCTCCACTGTACTTTATATTTTCCAGAGGATCATCTTTGTAATTGTAATCCTTACCGTGATTGAAATTTGCAATAAAAATATTGATATATCATCATTTATTGCTTTTCCATGGACCTTTGAGGTCTATCGCAGAATACCCAGGGTATAGGCCGTCCGGCTATTCCCTTTGTATTTTTCTTTAACCCGGTTCTTTTTACAGAAGTGGGGGGTTGGCCCATCTTCTAACCCTTCTTTCTTTCTCATTTGGGCTTGGGACCTACAGTTTAACGTGGAATCCGAACCACGGAGCGTCCTGGCATAGCTCATATGATTAAACACAACTCTCAAATTCCTGCGCCTACCGGGATTCGTGCCCGGGGCAGGAGCAGCGAAAGTTTTGAAAGCAAGCGCCTTAGCCACTGAGCCACCAGAACGCTCAAAAAATATTGATATATACATTTTTAAAATATATTTTCATGACCTTTTATCACTGTTTGTGATATGTAAGTAAAAGATCGCAAGTTTTTTTGAACCATCATTCATTATCGGTACAATTTCACAAAGCAGAAACTTTTATGCTTCAACGTCAACAATAGCCATGGAATTTAAACTTTTATTGATTGCGGAGAAATTTATCATAAAATGAAAATGGCAACTTATCCTACGCAGGATATTGAAATATAATTTGATGTTAAACTGCGCTTCATAAAATGATTAGTAACATCAATATGTTTTGCATTATTAAGATAATTATTTTTTATATTCCTTATATGCATTCTTGAATCTGATCTTTAATCATTGTTCATCACTTTTAAATAAATGTTCACAATTATTCCGTGCTTAGCTCGGTCTACTAGGTATATTTCTCCAAAACGTCTATAAGTGGTTTTTTGGTTCTAAAAATCTATCTTTCAGGGTCTCAACTTCCGACGTTTATTATGTATTTCTTTATCAAACTGGGGAAAATGGCATTTATCCTTTAACTATGAAATTAGACAGGAGCATATGATACATAGTAGATATAATTTTGATGCAAAAATGTTTAAGAACGTTTAAAAAGAGTGATAAAAGAGAGATAAAAGAACGTTTAAAAAGAGTGATAAAAGAGAGATAAAAGAACGTGCACTATAAATGTATGTCGTTTATTTGAGCAAGAGGAGCGTTTTTTAAAACTAGAATTAAAATTACACCCCTCTGTGTTTCTGTGTTGAGACGACGCATACTCGATCGCAGAGGTACAACGGGGCCGGGCACGAGTCCAAAAACCCGCGTAATGACTGCGGTGTTTAGGCGGTTTTCCACAGCCATCAAGGCGAATACCGGTACGGTCCAAAATCTCGTCTCATAAACTACACGTTTCACACAAAAAATTACACTTATCACACAACACAGTTATACATTTGGCAGATAGATGGCAACACTTCACTTCCTTCAATAGGTCGTAGTACGATCTGGCAGTTGGCGTCAGCACAAATTTGACCGAGTCAGTTACGAATAAACTGATCAGTGGCTGCTGACCCCTCAAGGAGGAGGATTGTCGTCGTCGTCTTCGTCGACGACTTGAAACTGTTCTATGTCTATAGAATTATAATAGGCTCACTTGTAATACCTTGGAGACGTTATTCATTTCCTGTATTATAGTTGGGAAATCCCTCAGAATCAAATACCGTTGATATTAAAATAAACAAATATTTACTATAAATCCTTAATGGACATTAAAAACTCTTACCGATTGTAAAGGAGTGACGATCTATCGGTACCACTGACTTCTGCGTATAACAGTATTTTCGGATGTCATACAATTTTCAGTTAAGCCCATTTTAGTTCTAGTTTTAAAGAACTGCTCAAATAAACGACATCCATTGATAGTGTACGTCATTTTCTCTATATTTTAAACCACTCGTTTTACACGTTCTTAATCATTTTTGCATCATTGCGTACCATTTGAACCTTTTTTAATTGTAATGGGGTGTCCTTAGAATCTTGTATTGGTGCATTTCTCTCGTTGCTTCTAGTAATTATCTGCATACAGTTTTATCATTTCACGAACTTTATCTTTGCCCTTGTTTCTGTGCCTGTCTTCCTCTTTTTAAAACCGTGTATTAATGCTAGCAGGTAATATGTCTGGCGAATAGAACTCACAATGTTATGGGACTTCTGTCCTCCGAATGTGAACAGTTAATGTTGTCTGACTTTTTATTGACGTCTTTTCGAATTTGCATATTTTCCTCTATAATACTGGTGGTCTGTTCAAAACTCACTGTTTTATTCAGCTGCTCTGTTTGCTATCTTGTCCCCTACGCCGTTTTTTATATTTCTTTATCCGATTTATATTCGTCTTCCGCCACCGGCCATGGTGGGAAAGCGGTAATTTTCAGGCCTGAGGGATCAGGGTTAGGTCTGTGGGTTATATGGCAAAAGCGCTCAGTGGCAAAAGCGCTCTACGGCAGGTAGGCGAGGGTAGGTATAACCACCCACCCTCGCCTTCCTGCAGTAGAGAATTCCAAGAAAAATTCTTCCATGAATATCTAGCACAGCTCATCTGTTTAGGCTATTATTACTTTCGTGTCATTCGTACAGTGAAGTTTATTGGCAGCAGTGCCACTTGTGCTATACAGTTCAACTGTGAAAGTATGTCTAGTTTGTCGTCATGGAAGTGCTTACAACTAATAAGGGTAAACCTGCCGTGCATTATGAAGGTTATTCGGATCGGAAATTCAAAAGTAAAGAAGATGGGCTAACGGTATAGCGGTGTCAGAAGGAAAGGACGAAAAGTTGTCGTGGAACGCTCAAAACGAAAAATTGACAAGTTTTATGTGCAACTGAACATTCATGCGAAGCAGCTGACACAGTTCGCTTGGAAATTTGCCAAAAAAATGAATCATGCGAAGAAGAGGGCCCGTGATGAAGACACGCCCGTTTCTAAAATTTGCACAGAAGAACTGGGAGACTTACACAGTAAAGGCTACAAATATGGAGCCAAATTGCCCCACCAGATGACTGTCAAGAGAACCTTATTTCGACAGAGAAGCAAAGCTCGTGGGAACGGAAAGGAACAGAAGAGCCGAGACGAAGTAGTCTTAGATAATGATATGGTTCACATGAAGGATGGTTCAAGTTTCCTTTTGACAGATGACAGCTCAGGAGAGCGAATGATAATTCTTTGTGGACAGAAGGGAAGAGAATGTCTGAAGAAACAGAAAGATTTCTTCATGGATGGTACATTTTAAAGTTGTAGTAAACAATTTGCTCAAATTTATAGTATCCACGTTGATTACGGAAGCTCCAAGGAAGAAACTAATGTGTATCCAGTAGCGTTTGCCCTGTTGCCAAACAAAAAGAAAGCAATGTATTTTCTTTTATTTCGCCATATTTTACATATAGTTCCAGAATGGAATCCAAGAAAAATTAACATTGATTTAGAGGGAAGTGCAATATCCGAACTTGGAGACGTTTTTCCAACCGTTCAAATTAATGGTTGTTACTTCCACATGAAGAAATGTTTGTGGAAGAAATGGATTGACCCGTGAGTATCGGGAAAACGAAGAAATTAGACTGCATGTCAGGAAGTGTGCTGCGCTAGCATTCCTCAAAACTGAAGACATCTTACACGGCTGGCTCGAGATATATTCGGAGGCTCCAGAAAATCCGAAATTGTCTCAGTTTTTTTATTATTTCGTTGAACAATGGTTGGAGAATGAAGAAATTCCTCCTAAACTGTGGACTTGTTATGGTAGGCGACACCGCACTACGAACGTTGTGGAAGGTTGGAACAACAAAATCAACAATCTTCTCGGGCGACCAAATCCCAAGATCAAAGAAGTGATAATGCGTTTAAAGAGTGAAGCTGAAAATTCCACTTGTTTGTACACGAGAACGGAGATCAATCTTGCTGGGAAAAAGAGGAAAAGCTCCTATATTAAATTAAATGAATGTTTGCAAAAACTGTAAAAAAGTATGAGGAAAACGGTGATATTAGGTCTTGTTTGAAACCGATATCATACTTACAAAAGCTGGGCTAGACCTGCTTTCTTAACACACAAAAAACGAAAATAATGTAAATAAAGAGACAGTGTAAATATGTAAATAAATAAATACTGACGAAGCTTAATTCAAGCTGATTTTAAACACGCCTTAAATGATTGTGTGCTACGTCCAAAGCCTGGAAAAAGTGTGATGGAAATCAGTTATTAAAATGAATTATTAAGTATTAGATATTTACTGAATTACTACTAGAAAAAGTATGACTTCATGAACTCTTTAGGCTAGACGCATTCTAGCGATTTTCTGTAGCTGCGATAGAAAAATAGGTCGCAAAAAATGTTAGTGCGCACACTTGTGATTAATTATTCGCAACAAATGATGTCAGATTGCATTGTAGAGATATGAATCGTCTCTGTGTAGTTAGGTTCAAAAAATATACTTAAAAATAACTATACTGGGCATATCTTTTTACTGGTCAAAGTTACTTAAACGAAAATTTCAAGATGTTCCAGATAAGAAAATTTCATTTATTTCAGCAAATTGTTTTGTTATAAATGTATAATGATGCTCAATATAAAAATTAACATAGAACATAAATTATTTATTTTGCAAATGAAAAGAGTTTCGGGAAAGTGGGACAATTAATAAATAAATATTACCAGCTACTGATTAGCTGTTAGCTATTTCACATTAGTATGTTCCATTTCGAATGTTAACTGCTAAACGGTGATGGGTCGATATTTTTGAATACTCGGAACTAAAAATAGTAAAGAAATAAAATTTACTCCGTATTTACATGGCAGATTGGCAATTTTTCGATCTCTAAAATCAGTTTTCGATATTTGTGTTGATTGAAAAATTGGTCTTTAATCGCCCGCCAATAAATCCCAAGTGCTCACGTAGCCTTAGAGGCCATCAGGGCATCACTGTGCGTTTCTTCTGGCGACACCGTCTTTCCAGGAAGGTAGGGGATTATAGACCGTCCTTCCAGGAAGGCGACCCTTGAGCGCTTATGTCACCTGAGCGCTTATAGTCGGTCACCAGGTCTGTGGCCCGGCCATCCAGATTTTCCCAAATCATCCCAGACTTGTCAACAGTCCTCTCCCCACGCTAATGATGACGCTGTCGATGACTCATAAAGGTGGAAATACCATGTCTTCTCCTAGTGACGTTAGTTTTCCACAGGGTACTGAGCGATATATATATAATTGACAGTCATTTGTAAGGCTGTGACCGGAAGAACTGAAATTACTACGTGAACTTACCGATAAAGGATTAGGGTTCAGAGATTCAGATAAAGAATGATGGTATATTTTGGCTTGGGATATGGTTGTACAGAAATGACTTACAGAAAAGAAGAAGATTAGATGTTCTGAAGATGGTTGTTATAGCGGGAAATGGATAAAAAATATTGAAAAATGAACAGTTATTGATGAGAATCTGGGAGAGAACAAATATTTTGGAGGAACAGAAATTTGGTATTACATTTTATGTACTAGAAGAAACAGTATGTCGACAATTCCGGATGATGAACCACCTTTAAAGTCCTAAATGGTGAAACGGTGACGAAACTGGAAGAAGACTTGGAGGAATGGAGAGAATATAAATAGTATGGAACATTTGTTATGTCAGATCCAGATTAAAGACAAAACAGTAATTGCAGCCTCTAAATATGTATGTACTTTATTCATAGACATGGGCGTAAGGGATTTATTTTTTACATTTGTTCACAATATCTTGGATGGTCGAGAGTGCTTCAAACCAAGACTAATCAATCTATCTGTCATCTGTGCATTCAAACACTTAACGGCGTGACGGAAGAAGAAATAAATATAGACATCGATATGGCACCTCTTTTCCTTCATGCACATGAATATATTTTTTTCTTTAAGAGGTTTCCGGTAGGCACTTATTGTTTCAGCCGACATTTTCCATTCTCTTATAACATCGATTTGACTTGAAGTTTTTAGCCATGCGACGAGTCGTTCTTGAATAAAATGATTTT
Source organism: Vandiemenella viatica (assembly GCA_031002005.1). Lineage (NCBI taxonomy): Eukaryota > Metazoa > Arthropoda > Insecta > Orthoptera > Morabidae > Vandiemenella > Vandiemenella viatica. Next base: position 368,432,584 of record CM061920.1, on the reverse strand, counting down.
TTTTTCCTTTAATGTCAGCAAAGTTATGTTTATTTTTCCACTCCATCTTACTCCAGAGTGAAAGCAGAGAATTTATACTACCGATAGACATTTCTTTTTCGGAGATAAAACTTTCACATTGATGATATGACATTAGAAGGAACACAAAATCTTTATGTGATGGACTTTCTGATGTTCACAGACGTAGAGACGGAAGCGGAGTTTTGTTTACAGTGCCTGATACGTGATCATATAGCTACTCAATCATACCTTAGTGTTAATTGTGAGGAATAATTATTCAAAGACTTTCCAGGAATAATGGTCTGTTTTCGTTGTAAAGACTTTCAAGCTAAGCCCAAGGACGTATTCACGTCAAAACAAACCTTCCCACACACAGCAGGGTGTGTGTCCTGACCGGTAACTGTGTGTGGCTTACATCACAGGTGCGCCCAACTCGTTTGTGAACGCCGTGTGGCGGCCGGCCCTTTGTGCAGTAATGCGAGTTAATACCGACGCATTAGTTACCAATTACCAGCACCATCCGTGTCGCAGTCACACTTATTCATACGCAGCGCATTGCCGAATTGGCTTGGCTGGAATTCGGCTATTGTGACTGCATTCGGCCCGATGCAGCTATAGCTTGTGCTGTTTATATGGCTGTTGCAAAGCTAGTTAACCATTAAGTAATTAGAACGGACGTAATTAACACTTTTCTCTGTATGAATTTATGACAGTCATAGAAATGCTTGGAGCTTGCCTGCAGGCATTATCATCATTCAGAGTAGATGAATCCTTAAAACACTTATTTCCTGAACTCATTCTCTTCCATAGTCTCGCTGACCCGACCTTTTTTTCCCAATGCTCGTTCCACAAACAAGGTAGCACATTTTAGGAATAAACCTCGCACCTCTTTATTTCGAAGGCTACGTTCAGGGTGATAAATCTCAACGCAAATGCTGGGTTTATTCTCATAGCTGCTATCATTATTTCGATATTGCGCTTTTTTACTATCAACTGGGACACTTTTAGAATGGTTTTCTGGTTCCTTTCTAGGGTTTGGTACTAACGTGGAACGGAGCCTTATTGCTGACGCTCCATTGTCTATTCATCTGTCACAGGCGTGCGAAACATATACTAATGAATGGGAGAAATTGAAACTATAAAGTATTTCGTTCACGCTAAATCTATTATAGCATTTAAAACTTAGTGAAATTAAATGCCGGAAATACATAAAAATAAAAAGAGGTCCAAAAAATAAATATCGACGTTTAAATCACGTAAAATCTTCTTCTTATGATACCATACCCAATTCCGGGCGTAGGCGATTTCCACGGAGGATGTACACCTCGATAGGAACTAACTTGGGTAGATGAACTGTACACTCCGTTGCCTTCCCCGGGGTGTGTTAGTATGCGTTATTATAGATAGATGATCGTGATAGTGTGTGTGTATATTCAGTACAGAGTGTTGTTGGTGTTATATGAAATGAGAGATGAAGAAGGTAGACGATTGAACCGGACGCCAGCCCATTCGAGCCTACTATCCCGAAAGACACCTAAAAGCTGGGGGGCCGAAGGCTTAACGTCCTCATTTGATAGACGAATCAGCATCAACTGCGTCGTATGCCCTCACTCCATACGCACAACGGAGAGGTTTGGGATTTAACCCAGGACTTGAGCACACAATCTGGTGATAAGGAATTGTGCACCACCATCCTGCCGGGGCAGTCCTGATGAAACTTCCTTTCACTATCAGGACTCGAACCAGCTAATTACGTGTTACCATCATGATGTCGCAGTCAACTAAGCCAAGGGGCGGCCATGCTCGTCAACTAGAGGAAGGGAAAATAAAGACACGAGTGACTCAAAATTATCAGTTTTGCACCATTCAAAAACGGTATTATCTATAAACTTAAAATGTATCCTCAATAATGATTATAGCCTATATTTAAGTAAAAAAAAAATACTAAAAGTATATATATCTAATATATCTTGTAATTTGTTAGCAAAATAAAAAACTTTTTATTTTGAGGCTTGTTTAACTTATACTAAAATAATTTTACTTAAAATGCTCTAAATTGAAAGTGCATTGCGTTTTAAAGATACCTGTGATAAATTCGATTTTAACTGAACGATAGCATTTGCAGAGCTCGGGGTGTTGGGGAGCGTCCATATACTATTTAGCTCCATTTTGGCCTTCTGTGAACCCCTCCCCCCTTTCCCAAGAAGCCACGTAGCCCGACGTGACTTTTGCCTCTACCCCCCTCCCGTCCCCCACATAGCATGTAGCTTTTTTCCCTTTTGATTCCGAAAGACATTTTGTACGTTTTTCTCTTTGTAAATTACATACGGAAATAATTAAATGACGGAAATAAATATTTACATGCTGTTGTGTTCTGTACCTCATCTTAACTGTGACAAATAATATGAATGGGAAGTTACGTGGCCTGGCTCGGACCCCCTCCTTCCCCCCACGTAGCCCAGCGTGGCTTTCCAGCCAACCCCTCCCCCCCGCTTAGACCGAGTAACGTAGTTTATGGACGCTCCCTTGTTGTGTGGCGCCGGGGTGAAGTCCATTATGTAACCTTAAAATGTTTCAAGCACTGATTTTTGTGGAAAACCACTGCCGCCTGACCTACCATATGTGCGATGGGTGTTTAATCATTACAGTACGGAGCGGTAATTGCGCAAAGCACGAACCGCACTTCTCCTGTTATTATTTTATGGAAATTGGCCTTATGGTCCTCCTAATTCCAGAGTTGGTTTACAACGATCTGTTATGAATACTGGAAGTGAGTGTAGCCACCAATATTTTGCTTGTATAAAAGTGATGTTCGAAAAATTCTTAGCCTAGCACGAGATTCCGCTGACACTACAAAATAACAAGTCTGTTTGTTTAGAGAGCGTATCGTGGAATTACAAACATATACGTTTAATAGTTTACCGTGGTATTTCTAGCACAGCGTCTATAAGTTTTGTGTCCTGCTCCAGCCATACAAACAGCTACGGATGTTTTTTTTTTAAATCAGTATTCTGTTTTTAACGACAACAACAATAATTATTATTATTTTGTACGGTTTCAAAGATCTAGTACAGTGTCTTAGTGCGCCTCTATCGTAGCCGCAGAAACTAACCTGGTAATCATCTCTGGTATAGGGGACCTACAGTTTAACATGGATTCCGGATCAGGGAGTGTCCTAACATCTTCACATTAAGCAAAGCTTTTCCAGTGGTTAAGGTAAATTTTAAAGCCTGCAAAAATTTCATTCGATACCGCGATTCGAACCGAGGAACTTCTGCTTCTTAGTCACGCGCATGAACTAACTGAGCAGTGAACGTTGGCAATGTCCAAGAAGCGTCACCAGTACACGAAAATTTGCGTTTGATAATGCTGTCAGGGCAGTTGGTACGATGTACTTAACCTTTTCTCAAAAACGGGTTGGATTGAATTTTGCTCACAAGTGCTTAGACATGTCTGAAAGCAATTCAACTGAGCTTCTGCGACCTTTTGCCTCTGTAGACTAAACATTCATTGTTTCACTGGTATACGAGACGAACCAGAAGTTCAGACAATGAGTGGACGAAAGTAGAAATGCTGCAAACTTATACGTAGTTTTACTAAGCAGACGTCAACTCACTAATAATATCAATCCTGGTATACAAATATAAAACTGTAATATTTTGTCATGTACGAGGAATATGACTTTATAGAATGCTTTTCCTAAATATGAAATTTTAAGGAAGTGCGGTTATATTGATATTCGGCTGCCAGTATCCAACTTAATTAAACAACTTTAGAGGAGCCGTTTTTTGAGACTAATGACCTATGTTAACCATAATACGATTAACTATTGACATTTTACCTTGGAACAATATGTTATAGAGATATCGTGTTATGAAAGCTTTGTCTTCAGGTGATTCCGGAATATTATTTTCTAGTTTCGTTGACAATCTTAAATCAGAATTTTGTGAATGTAAACTACTTTCTATGCAAAATGATTATTTTTACTTATGTATTACAATGTGTACTAAAAATTACTGTTACTTTATTTTACCTCTTTTAATTTTGGGAAAACTTAAACCGAATCCTGGATGGTAGCACTGGGAATCGAATAACCGAATTTCGTAATGCAACTCTAAACAACGTTACCATTACTTTAATATGCTGGAATAGCGCAGCAGATAAATCATTAAAAATTAACGTCACAGAGTTTTATGTTTGCGTGTATTGGTTAGAACAGATGGGACAGTTTCACGGATGAATGGCGAGGCTTTCATCGTCTAATCTCTCCGCTCTCTCACCCTTTTACGTTTCGTTGCTCCATCAGCCTTCGGTGAGATAGCACGGGGGGAAAGGGGGTGAAATTCCATTATATGGGGAAGCATCTCTGTTCGCCACGTTAGCAGCAATTTCGATCGTTACGAAATCCGCGTCTTCTCAATTCGAATGCATCCGAGCAATTCACGTCTAGCAGGAACTGGTTCCCGCTCTGCTAAAAGCACAGAAAGCTGCAGAACTGTTAATACGCCTACATATTGGTTGAATGAGGAGAACGCAACAACCTTTGCGAAAGCTGTAACAGAACTTTCCAACGAAATTTGGCTATATTGACTAGTAAATGTAAATATACTTATTTCTTCACTGACACTATTGAAGATCGCTGTCTGGTTGAACTTTACTACATAATTAGAAGCTGGTAAGGTGAAAGACAAACGGGAAGCTTGACGTATTCACCCAAGAACTTCCCCCCTGTAATGTCATAAAAACGAAATTGGTATTATTGTTTCAGTGATTAATAACCAATAGCCATCAAGCCGTGTAATAAATGAAATTTTGTCCTGTTTCCTTTTTTTTTTTATTTCTCTGGCTCAAATATATGCGTAGTTCTTATCCTTAAGTTTCTGGTAGTTCCTCACAATGTTTGACAATAGTGTAGGTTTGATGCTTTTAAGTGGGTGACCTGATCTCTTTAATCTACTCATTTATTCCTGTTAAAATCAATCAGCTGATCAGTTTTATCGTTTCCTATTTGTTTTTCCTTGTCTGCTGTCAGATCTCGAATAAAGAAATATTTTCAGAGCGACTCCTTCAAGTCCGTTGGCTCTCGTCATGTTGTGTACTGTGTTGGAGTTTAGATGTTACCAGCGTGATTAATTGCAGTGTTGAGACCCTCGTTATAGTTTCAATGAACAAAAACAGAATACGTTCCACGGGGCTGTCTGGCAGTTACTGGTCTTTAGCTTAGTAAACTAGCAACAGACTCTCCATTCAGTCATTTCTTTCTTATCGTTGTCTTGAGTTGCTATTACTTATTCCAGTCATTTTTAGGTTCTTAATTTTCGCGTTCTCAGTGCCATATATTCCCTTCCTCGACACTTTTTCTCTATTGTTGTACATTTTATTAAGAACTTAACGAATTTGACCATCCACCTCTCTCTTCTTATTATGATATTCTTCCATAAATTCATTTCCTTTTCCAATTGTTTCTTCTGCGTGCTAATTTGACACTTAAACATTACACTTAATTTCAGCAGATTTCATAATCTTCTGCTTCATTTTTTTTTAATAGTAGTCCAGCCTTATTTTCATACCTTGCTGTCATCTATATAATAAACTAGCTGCTACCCGCCTGGACTTAAAATTTCATTGTTAGAATTGGATATAGAAAGCTGTAAGATTTGTCCCAAACAACACCGAGTCGGCATAATATGACGGAAAGCCATCATTATACCATTCTACCGTCGAACCTGTCTCATAAAGAGAATCAGTTTCCAACATGCTTAAAAACACGAAGGTGGTGGGAGGTGGGGAGGGGTTAACTGAGAGCACTTCTATTTCAACTTCTCTTCTTTCTTCAGGATAAGCATCAGATTCTTGGATTCTATTAACTTTAGCTGCTCGTGCTCTGCTAGAGCTACACCTTAGGTCTTATATATGCCTGCGAACCATGTCAGAAAAAGAAGATAAAATAAACTGATGCCAGAAACTTTTAAGCGGACAGAAAGTATTAGCATATAACAAACAGACAGAGTTACTTTCGCATTTATAATATTAGTATAGATCACACACATACTGCCTGCGAGAGAAACAAAGCCTGAGGAACCAGTATAGCGTGAATAAAGTAAACGCATACGGCACTGTTCGGCCGCCTACGATTTGCCACGCATTGCACCCCTGAATTTATAGGAACTACCTTTTAAAATCGAATGCTTGCAACCGAATTTCCAGGCGTGGCTCATACAATCAAAAACAATTCTTAATTTTTTTTTCTTCCAGCGGGATTTGAACCAAAAGACTACATGTGGAACTTTAGAAAGCAAGCACCTTATCTGTGCTATCAACCAACTGCATTGGTAAGGATTACAGAGACGTATACGTGCTATGCGTCTGTCTTTCACAGTTCAGTTAGTTTTTCATAATTCCGTGACAGTATGTATTATCTATACAGAAAAAAGTATCCTGAGTCCTTCCGAAAGGCAAATAGCATCTCCTTGTCAAATTTCATCACGATTGGATTAGCCATTTAGCCCTGTAAACGTATCAAACAGACAGACAGAGAAACCGAATTACTTTCGCATTTATAATATTAGTATAGATTTGGAAGAACTCTGTTGTGAAACTCAATTTACAGGGTTCCATACTGGAAGAGATAACGGGCACTACTGTTTCGCTCCTTTCTCTGGCCTCCAGCTAATATACGGAATACTGTGAAAACATCAAATTTGAGTATTTTTATTGACGCAAAAATGAATATCGAATTTAAAATTTTGTTAAATCCTATCAAAGATTCTATACACAAATTCCTCTAATTTCATGATCGATTTCAGTTGTCACATGCTACAGCGGCAAAAGACATAGACGTCTCGTTTTCACTTCTATACTATTATACAGGGCGTTCGCCGGGAAACGCTACCCTCCCAGTCTGTTGCCGTCGGCAACTTGCTGGGACAATGGAGCCAGCAACTCCCGCCACACGGCGCCGTGAATCACCGCACTGTTTAACACCTCCGCTGCCCCAACAGTGTTGTGAATAAACGTTTCTTTGCGGTTTGTCTGGTTTGGGGCTTCATACTCTTACTAATCTGTACCGTGTTTGAGTGTGAGTAAAATTATGGTACGTTACAGTTTGCAACAAAGAATATTACGATACATATGTGAAGAAGAAGTCGTTTAAAAAGTGTCGCAGTAAATTTCGTCGCGAATATCCTGGCGCTTTACTGCCAGCTAAATCAACAATTCTGCGTCTGGTTGACAAAAGTAAGAGAAACGGGTTAATTTTTTAACAAAAAGAGACTGTCGGTCAACCGTATTCTCACAGAGGAGAAAATTGACGATATCGCTTTTCGACTAGAACAGTCACCCAAAAAATCATTAAGTCAGTTAGGGCAGCAGGCAGGCGTATCTAAGACGTCAGCTTGGAAAGTAACAAAGCTAGTTCACTTAAAGCCGTACAAAACAATTGTGGTGCATAAAATTACAGAAATAGACCAGGGGCCTAGGATTAGATTTTGCAACTGGTCCCTGCAGCGTGTCCACGATGGCACTGTTGATCCGCAACTGACGTCACATTAAAATGCTTAGCACATACAAGTTTATGAAGCGTAATTATTATGAAATAGTCCGCGGCCGACGGTCGAACAATGCCGGAAGCTGACCGCTCGCTCGCCGGGAGCAGTTTCTTCCTTGTAGCGCTAACAGTGGGTAGCGTTTCCCGGCGAACGCCCTGTATATCTGTAAGCAAGATGCGTGTGTCTCTTTACTGGAACGGCTATCGCGCAATGAGTACCGCAGCAATTTGGATGTTGTTTTCAAGTTTTTAGAGCTAATGATGCCAGTCAAAATCTGGGAAAATAACTAATGACTTAAATGGACCATGGGAAGAAACATGCAGTTAAAAATCTTTTTATAAGGAAAATTGCTGGCCACGACCATAATACACTTTCAGACAAGCACTACTTTCGCATAACCTGACGAAAATTCATACAGCTTAGCTAATGATTCGGATTAATATTTTGACTTCGAATAGTTTTTCAGTTTTCTAGAATGCAGTAAATAAACGGAACACCTTAATAAAACGTAATGATCACTACTTATATATAATTTACTGTAAAACTTATGAGTTTAAGACTTTGACCAAAGATGAATATACTAATCTTTGAATTGTTTATATTGTGTTGTAATTACTTGCTTTTCGGAATTAAATATTGAAACTACTATATAATATATTAAATACTGAAACTACTATATAATATATAAATCAAATCTTCAATAAGAATTGTGATATTTACGGTAAGTTACTTAATGCTTAATATAAATATTAAAGGGTTTTTTTGTCGCTGCAATTTGATTGTGAAATCCGGACCGCATTTTAACCTAACCACCACCACTAACTTTACATTGTGAAACAGTAGATTTATTGTTGCGCGTGTTTTAGCCCTATTGCATTTGGAAATGAAAGTGTATTAAAAATTAATTATTATAATTTACACTATGCGTATATCGAATCCTAAAATAGACTCGAATTGTAGTTGCTGAAACATTTAATGTGTTTAAGTGTATGTTCATTTTTTGTAACGGCAATAACGTTATAAGTTGTGGATGGGTTGAAATGACCCATAATGTTCTTGCAGATACCAAAGGCATGAGGAATTCAATTATTGGTAGTAATTGATGAGGTGTTTTAAGAAATTCCATGTTAGTGATGACGTTTATCGCGAAGTAAGCTACTCCCGAAAACAAAACACCAATTTTGCATGTTCAGTGTGTATTTTCTGATGGCTTTTGTAAAATTTGTTTCTGGTCCAGGGTACATTTCAATCTAGCCACTTCAGTTTTATTATACAGTGAACAAAAATGGCTCGAAATGTGGGTAGTTGCATAGAAGTTACTAAGAAAAAAAAATACGTGTTACTACTCTAGCTGTAGGAATGTATCCATATGGAATTACGACCTCTTGCCGCAAATCTTAATCCATACGTTCCTGCAAATGCTTTCGTTGGCGACCGCCTGTACCGCCATCACTATCGCAGACATTAACTTTCGTGAGGCGTTCTATCTAACATCTATCTTTAACATACACTTTTTATCGGAAAGGTCTGTCCTCAGTAAATTTCTGACCTGAAGGACAATTAATTTTCGGTACGCCCTTCCTGGACCGTTTGAGATAATGTTTCGCGTAGCTTTAGCTTATTACATTTAATATGTTACATTGTTTTCAAATACATTTCCAACAAACAAACAAAATAAAACTTTCGAACAACGGTACGGAAACCGAATCTCGGGTAAGAACCGAAATTTTTTAAATGAAATTTATATATTTTGCTTCTCTGTATTAATATTTGATACTAAAACCGAAAGGTTAAAGCATTTGGGGGGGGGGGGGAGTGCTGCCTACTACTGGTACAAACCATTTGAAATTTGGTTTAACTGCTTCGTTCGCACTCTGCTTTTTTTCAAAGCAGTCGCCACAAATTAAATTAAAAATGACAAATATGAGAGAGACTCCCAGCTATTAGATGCCGAAGGTGATCAAAATTAATAATAATAATAAAAAAAATCTCTTGAAATGTTAGTTAAATCCTTTGTTGTAATGTTTTCTTGCCGTTTCCGCTTTCCTCCGTTGTAAAGAAGTCGCACGAAATTATCAAATAGAAAAATGTTTGTCGCAGATGTATAATCGATACAAACATCGGAGATAATCCATTGCTTCCGTTGTAAACAAATCCCCATTTTCCGAGTTGAATACCGCAGAACGAATTTCTCATAATTTTTTTTTGACCTCTGTGACAAAACGAGGCTGTTTATGCTGATATGATCCTTGCACCGACAATTTTTGTCATTTTTACAGTGCTGGCAACATTTCGCGGTTGCGCAGAGTCCCATATTTCGGCATTATTAATTTAATATGTGGCAATTTTTCCGAAAAAAGGAAAATGTGAAACGTGAAGTCATTTTGAGGATGCAGTTACTCCAAATTTCTAAATGTTTGTACCTGTTTCGGTTGTATGGAAAACGAGGCAGACAACCCGCATTTCTACTCAGGCTAAGATCCGCGCGTGCGAAGCAGCGGGTAAAAGCTAGTTGCTTTATATTTTTCTTCGTCTTATTGCAGCTGATTTTTTTTTAACTATATTGTCTATATTTCATACGTTAGTTATTACTTTCCCAGCTTGTGGCTTCTTCGCTAATATGTACAAAGCTCCGACAGTATCTTTTTCGTAAATTGGCCTCCGGCTAAAGAATAAATTAATTTACAGACTGTCATAAGAAACATTCATTTGTTTTATAAAGGGTAAAAAAAAACTTTAGCAAAATTTCAAGTTTTGCAGTTTGTCGATAGCGTAGTCCTTGAGGAGAGCTTTGTAGACTTTTTTTTTTTTTTTTCGTCTTAACATACCCATTACAATCTTCGCCCTCGTGTATTCTGATATTTAATTTCCTCTGCAACCCTCCACTTGCAAATTAACACAGTTTACAGGTGATAGAATGTGACTCACCGTCCTCTTTTCCTTGTGAAATATTCTTCAATAAGCTTTTTTCTTCATCCTTCATTTCCAGAATACTTTATTCGTCCATTCGATTATCAACACTATTTTTCAGTTTTCATTATCGTGTGCTCCAAGTCCTTATGTTAAGCTTTATTTCTGGATCCTATGTTAGCATTTGATACCAAACTTATTCTCTGTGTGACGAAAGTCTTTATTTTGCTTTGCCCATCAGTTGCTTCACAAGAAAAGAAATAAAAATTATTTTTCCTAGCTTTATACAGGGTGTTACAAAAAGGTACGGCCAAACATTCAGGAAATATTCCTCACACACAAACAAAGAAAATATGTTATGTGGACATGTGTCCGGAAACGCTTACTTTCCATGTTAGAGCTCATTTTATTACTTCTCTTCAAATCACATTAAACATGGAATGGAAACACACAGCAACAGAACGTACCAGCGTGACTTCAAACAATTTGTTACAGGAAATGTTCAAAATGTCCTCCGTTAGCGAGGATACATGCATCCACCCTCCGTCGCATGGAATCCCTGATGCGCTGATGCAGCCCTGGAGAATGGCGTATTACAAGATTTGGATGAAAGAACCTATTCCAGCGGAATGGAGAACCCAGGTTATCATTCCAATATTAAAACAAGGAAAAGACCCCACCAAAGCGACTTCGTACAGACCGATATCATTAATGTCATGTGTAGGAAAAACACTAGAACGTCTCATCAAGAACAGATTAGAATGGTGGGTGGAGGCGAACAACCTGATTCCAAACTCACAATCCGGATTTCGTAAGGGAAAAAGCACACTAGACAACCTAGCGATCTTGACGTCGGACATTTACCTCTCATTCTGCAACAAGCAATATTTGGGTGCGGTTTTCCTAGACATCCAATCAGCTTACGACAACGTCAGAATCCCTCATTTGATGCACAAACTGGAGACATTAGGGGTACCGATAAAACATGTGAAAGGACTCTACTCCCTATTATCGGAGAGGATAATCTATGTCAGCTCAAAGAAAAATCGAGTAGGGCCGCGTATTGTTAATCAAGGGTTACCACAAGGAGCAATCCTCAGCCCACTCCTATTTTTACTATACATAAGTGATATAATCCACTCCATCCCAACGAAGATTATCTCACTCCAATTTGCAGACGACGTGGTTATATATGCCAACGATGTGTCACAACAGGAAGTCCATAACCTATTGAACAAGGCAATTACAGCTCTCATCAAATGGCTACACACCAATAGTTTTGAACTTTCACTGGAAAAATCATCAGTAGTCTACTTTTCAAAGAGAAAAATCACCCATGACTCGGACAGTATCCAAATAGGTCCATATAAACTGGCACTTAAGAAACAAGCACGGTTCTTGGGAATGTTGCTGGACAGCCGCCTTAGCTGGTCCCAGCATATCGATCAGCTGATAGCAAAATCGAATTCCCGACTAAATATAATAAGAATGGTGTCAGGTACTTGGTGGGGCTCCCACCCAAAAACGCTCCTACTACTTTACCGAACACTAATTAGATCGCTATTAGAGTACGGTTCCATGTTTTACCAATATGCTAGAAAGGACGCTCTCAAAAAACTAGATAGACTTCAAGCAGCTTGCCTAAGAGCTTGTGTCGGGGCAATACGCTCAACCCCAATTAACGCCCTATTAGTGGAGGCAGGAGAACCTCCCCTTCATATACGACGATCATATCTTGAGGAAAAATTCATAATGGAAAAATTGGTACTTAATACCCACCCGCTCCACCATCGATTTGAAAGGATGCAAGCACTAGCGAACAAAGGAAAAAGCCAACTCAAGCTCCCGCTTCTAAATGCTTACAAACTTTGGTCTAAATATAAAGATAAAGTAGCTTCTTACGACATACACCCCATCTTTCAAGAACCATACGAACTCCGACTAGAAGAAATCCACATACACTTTCTGGAAGGAGACATAAATCCCACCTTAAACCAGAAACTAAATAGACTCCTCGCAGAGATAGGGAAAAACACAGTTAAAATATACACAGACGGCTCAAAGAATTCCGAGGAAAACAGAGTAGGAGCAGCTTTCTTCTGTCCCAACACTAATCATTCAGCTCAATTCTCGCTACATGAAGAAACATCTATTTTCACAGCTGAAGCGAAAGCCATACTGGAGGCGGTTAAGTATAGCCAAATGATCCAAGCGGACAAAAGCATCATATTAACGGACTCCATGAGTGTCTTAAAACGGCTACATAACAACACGTGGAATTATCACCTCCCGATGACGATCTTAGAAATTAGGAAACAAATAAAAAGCAGTAAAGAACGGGGAATCGCTACCTACCTGCTATGGGTTCCAGCTCACAAAGGTATAAAATACAATGAACAAGTGGATACTTTAGCAAAACAGGCCATCCTCAACGGATTTAAAGATGGTATGAACCTCCCGACGTCAGATATAATTCACACAATCAAAAAACGAGCCAAAGAAAAATGGCAAGAAGAATGGAGAACATCTCTAACCACCAAAGCATCGCACTATGGAAGCATCCAACCAACTATTCCACCTCAACCTTGGTTTTATAAATGGATCACAAGCAGACGACTAACAACAATGATTTCCAGGCTGCGGTTCAACCACGGAAGATTCCCCAGCCACCTCTATCGACTAGGTCTGAGAGAATCTCCTCTCTGTGATTGTTCAGAACAGACTATAGGAGACACCAACCACATTATATTTTCCTGTAGAAAATTTAAACTGGCCCAGGATACCATGATCAAGGATTTAGTCAACATAGGAATCCCTCTTCCTACCAACCTAATCCTACTCCTAGTTAGCGATGACAGAGCAGTGTACAACAGCCTTATTAGATTCCTAAAAAATGGAAATATAGAAATCTAAGACCTCATCATCAAAAAATAAAAATGTCAATAAGCATAAAATGAATTGTATAAACGACTACAACGATTCTGTTTTATTCCTTAAAGATTACGAGTAGAAAAGTATGACTTAAAATTGTCATCAGTATAATAAAAATTGTAAGTAGCCTAAGTACAACTAAAATTAGCATAAGGAAGATTGTAAATAGTATAATCAAACCTGTCAATAATTAAGCATAATGAATTATCTTACAATTCACGGATGTATGGTCATATAACCGAACGTGAACAAAAGAAAATAATAATTTAGACGCATGAATACCAATGTCGGTATTGCCTCACTTATACCTGCAATATGACTTGAAAACGAATTGTATCAACTGCTACTGCGATTCGGCTTTATACCTGAAAGACTTTAATTACGTTTAGATAAATTCTATTTAAAATTGTTACCAATATAATCAAAATTGTAAGTAGCATAAGTATAACGATAATTAACAGATGCAATATAATAATGAGTATAATCAAACATGTTATTAGTTAACGATAATGAATCATGTTACAAGTGATGGCTGTATGGTTACATAACCGAATGTCAATAAATAAATAAATAAATAAATAGTATCACAGCCGTCCACAATATGAGCTCTAACATGGAAAGTAAGCGTTTCCGGACACATGTCCACATAACATATTTTCTTTGTTTGTGTGTGAGGAATGTTTCCTGAAGGTTTTGCCGTACCTTTTTGTAACACCCTGTATTTATTCAGTTTTTACTGTTACCATTTTTGCTATACTCCATGGCGTTAGTCTGGTTTATATTTAGTCCGAATTCTTCTCCCTAAGATTTGTAATTAATTTCTCAATCTTATCATTTGATCCGCCAACAGGAACAATTTGTAACAAATGCGGCATACTGGTTATTTTCCCTTGTACCCGCACGACACATTTAAACTTTTCCGGTCGGTTCGTTGTGTATGGCTCCAAATAACTTTCTTGTCCGATATTTAAGTTTAAATCTTCAGTAAATCAATAGTTGTTTATTAAAGGTTTATCACAGAGTAATTACATCACGGTACGACAAGAAATCATTCGAAATGACGGTCATATCTTGTTGGTTGAAATCTTTTGAAATTTCTGTTTATTGAATAATACGTGAACCATTTGAAGTAGTGAAGCTAAAATTTATGTTGTAGACTAGTTTTTTACTCTCTTCTGAGATAACAGATATTCTACCCGTATACCATACGAACGTGAATGAGCTGTTTGCCGAGGCCAGTAAATATTGACGTAGCATGACGACACGTGCTGATAGTAATTTACATGAATATACATTGCAGATCAGTAGTATGCACGTCAACACGGACGTCATTTCATTAGCTGCAATCGGGGGAAGCTGTGTTTGTGATTGTGCTTACACAACTCGAACGATACCAGCAGCAGAGTTCAGCAAGAAGTTCGAGTTGCACAAAACAGTAAATTGTTTAAAAATTATCTCAAACTTTGGCTGGTTGGTGGATTTCATTCCAAAACAGTATTTGTGTACATAATATTTTGGCTAGTATTTTCACCAGAGCATTGCGTAATTATTTTGTACCTTCTGTATTTCTGCTAATACTGGGTGTACCAAAATTCATAGTCTGAGAATCTGTACGATATTTCCAACACAAGAGTACACGAAGTCAGTTCTAATTAGAATACTTTGCATTAACGTTAAATGAAACCCCTTAAGTATTATAACTAGATTTTTAAATTTATTACAATGCCTGTTTCTTCCCCCATTTCCTCCGAGGTGAGCAACGTTTATATAATTTAGATGCTTGTGTTTCTTTATTTGTTATTGTGGTTATTTAGGGCGCGTCGATGGCGTGGTAATTGGCTCCCTAACATAAAACTGTAAAATACTGTAAAGCATTGAACAAAAGATAAATAGAGCTGTTGCTTGTGAGACTGACCATAGAGTGTTCAGTCATACTGCATTCAAAATCAGAACACAATAAGTAAGCCCAACGTTTGTTTTACATTTACTGTATGTAGTAAGTAAAAAGTTCTGTGAAAACACGAAAGTCAACAACTTGTGCCATGAGAAATGCTGTTGGAATCCTATCTTCAAATCCAAAAATCGTAGTGGACGAATAAGTTTCATTTGTGGTTGTGTCTTCATCAAAGGATCGTGGACGCCTTTATATTTCGTGGAAACAACAGTAGGCGGAGTCAGTGAACGTTTCTCCAGTCCCTGTAAGTCAGTGTGTTTCATACCATAGTATACTTTTTCTATATTCATGGTATGGGATAGTCACCACGACTGCTTCAGTGGTGGTCTGGTGACCCTCCAGCTTGCCGGAAGAAACTTATTCTAATGGAGGGAAGCGTAGGTGTTGCCATCTTTCTGCGATTCATCTAACTTATGTTCTCCGTACGGCAGGTATATTTGTGTTTGTGAAATGTGTAGTTCATGTAGCGGAAATTGGGGACCGTCTCAACATTTGCCTAGGTGATTGCGAAAAACCGCGTAAAATCCACTACTAGGATGGCTGCTACGCCTACCCCCCCCCCCCCACCCTCCTCTCCCCCTTTCTCCACTGGATTAATTGTGGTGGTTCTGTAATGCGCGCGGCCACATTGACGGGTTATTGTTCATGTATACGTTCATAAAAGTTTGGATGTGTTTTACTATCAGGTATGCTGTTAATTGTTCCAGTGTAGCAGTCTTATAAAAATGAGAACTTGTTCTTTGCCACTACTTCGTACATTTCAATTCGTCTTTTGAAACCGTTGCAGCCTAAAGTGGGACGTTCATTAAAATAGGCTATAAAATGTTCTCTTCTTGGTCGTTGAGCATTGGATTTAAGTACTTCTTTCATGACTGACATGGGATACTGATTGAACCTTAGCTGATGACCTCTGCTTTTTGCTAGATGCTACCTTAACTGCTAGTCTTTTTATATAGGAAATCACAATACACAAAATCTGTCTGTACTGGATCTCTCTTGGTTGCACACCGGTAGGAAAGAGAGTGAGAGATAAAGTGGCAAGTTGCTGGCTATTATGTTTCCATTAGCTGATATATGCGCGTGCGCGCTAATTTGATTAATCTGTTGTAATGGAGATGGAAGCCCCTTGGCTGTAGCGGCGCAAACTGCTCCGCGACCCAGTAGGGCGTGGCCACAACAGATCACGTACACTGCTGCCTAATGAAGCACTCTTTCACGCACCTAGCTCACATAGAAGCGAACATGAAGCTCGCCGAATAGCAACATGGTTGTAGACATAAACTTTTGATCTGATAATGATCCGAAGACTCTGTCCATAGCGGGCGAGTAGTCAATAGCAAAAAAGTGCCACTAGAGCCCAAGCGAGCAACTTCAGAAGGTGTAACGGTGAATGCATAGGACTGGCAACACTACCGTACACCTCACCGTCCTGTGAAAAAAAAATATTAAAGATTTGCTTAATTTACTGATCATAACATTTGACAAACTGTATAGTTTTTATGAAGGGGGTCTGGCTGTTTATTAT
>CM061920.1:368348701-368414717 GCA_031002005.1 Vandiemenella viatica | reverse complement strand
AGGGGGGGGGGGGGGACTCTACATACAAATTTCAGTTTCATACTACAGAATTTTTTTTTTCAGATAGGTGAGCAACTCATGAAACATACTTCAGGAACAGCAAGATCAGCCACAGAATCTTGAAGAATGATCCTTTACAACATTTCACAGAAAAATAACGGCATCAAGCAACACAACAGTTGCGCGATTTTCAACTTTCTTAGCCAGCTGGTATTTTTTTTAAAAGCCTAAGAAAATGCAACTAAAAATAATAATAATAATAATAATAAAAACTAAAATACAAAATTATTTACTGCAAAAAATACTTTATCATGAGCACTGTTTTGAAAATATTCTGTATTGCGCGTGTTGTTTATGTGACCAACAGGTAACCTTCAATATTGTTCACATGGATTCTCTGCAAGCAATATTTGAAATGATGCTGCTTGGCCTGCCTGCGAACAGATTTGTTTATTTGCATTTATACACAAACTGTAGTAAAAAAACCTTTATAGAAACGCAAAATTTAAAACAACCCTCGTGGTTTACATTTCTACTATCAGGAAGCTCTGTATCTTTATATGTTAAGTCCGTTGTGTATGCGTAAACTGCATCATCCGCAATGAACCTGTGAACCTATTGACACTATAGCTTTCACGCAGTCGAAATGCTTACCAGACTCCGGCGCCACCTATCACAGTGATTTATACACGAAAACCTTTCACGCTACGTCAATAACATTTCCTGTGAATATGGCATGAATCGGACCAGTGATTTGTCGGTGATGATGCGAGGATTTTTTATAGACAGATTACCTAAATTGTTTCTCTCTTTCAATTTTCATAGCCTTTATTTACGAATTTTTGTTCACTTTCTTGCCTGTAATTGGTTACTAATTTCAACACGGCAGATACGTCTATGAGCAGTGCTGCCCATTCTACGGATTTATCCGTAGATCTACGGATTTTTATGAAAAGTTAGGATTTTCGGATTTTATTAAAATATCTGCGGATTTTGATACTTTTTATTTTTTGTTCATTTTTCTTTATATTGGGGTTTTGTTAAACTTTGAGCGTATAGTGTTAATGAATTTCAGAATTGTCAATAATTGTGATCGTTTTCTTGCAACCGCTCTGATATTTTGCTTGATTATAGATTTTACAGATCTTAAAAGGTCGTAATACAAAACTATCAGCGCACTCTTTATGCACGGTGACATGCTCGTTGGCTCGGCTTACAAAGCAGTGCCTTGCGAGAAGGCCTCTCCAATATCCGAGAATCAAAGGGATCGCAGTTTTTAACATTTCCTATCACAGAAGATATGCTAAATTTAATGTCAACAAAGAAAATACATGGTCCCTAAATGTAGAAATTATTTTATATTTCGAATTTTAAAAACCTGGAGATAAAAGTATTCCTAATTTTTACTCTATCTTCAATAAGTATTGTTTCAGTATTTCAGTTAGCGAGTCTCCGGAGTTTTGTATCCAATCTATGGAAATTTTGGCTGCCATCAACGGATCTTCAAGGCTAAGTGGCTGGCAGCACTATCTTTGAGATAGACACGACAGAGCCAAATTTCGGTCGAATTGAAATAACGAAGCGCAGCAATTATGAACGGGAATCGAGGTAACGAACTGCGAGTGCGATATCTCGAATAGAAATAAAATAACTGATATGAAATACATATTCATCTGTTTCTGCTGATGTATTGGATAAGATCAAATTTCGAAGTTAACTGCATTATTCCACTGCAGTAGCATTAATTTCAAATGTTGTCTTTAGTCTCTGTGCATATAATGTAAATTTTTACGCCAAAGTTATTCATTACGTAAATTTCAAGAAAACCAGATGACACCATACTAGCAATTCGGAGTTGATTAAGGAAGTTCTGGATGATGTTTAGTAAAAGGAAAAACAAAGATGCCCAATTTTATACGGCTGTTGCACTGCAGCTCATTTTATAGTGATTTTTTAATGAATGAGAAAAAGTTGGCAAATACTTAAATGAAGCACCACAGAAATATTATGTTTTTACTACCGACAACCAAGAACGTTTCAATATTTTACAATAGCCTTATGTTTTTAGAGTGCGACGAGTTATATAGCTTTCGGTTAACTGAATATTCTAATGCTGAACGACATTATCCGTTTATTGGTGTTCATTTATTCCTGCAAATAACGACAGCAGAAAGCCTTCGACTTTGACGACGGTCAAAACTTCTTTGTTTGAGCATTTCCTTCGGTTAAGAGCTATAATCTGCAGATAACATATAAGCAAGAGTAAGGTTAATTTACTGTAGTTTTACTAATTAAAACAATTCATTTGATGGTAGCATGAATTTTCTTGGCGCTTGACTATGTCGTTTCTACAGAAGTAGGTATTCATGAATGAGATATAAGACAACATGCTTTTAGAAACATTCATTACTGTAAGAAGGATTGATAAGAAACACCTTTATCCAGCGGTACTTAGTTACTACTTACGATGAAAACAAAATATACAAGCTGCCACGCGAAACAAACAACGGTGAGTGAGATGTGAACACTAACTCTAACTGAAGCGTTTACACTGCTTTCCAGCAAATTTGTTTTGGGATTGGAGGGAGTCCGCGTGGATCACAACTCCATCTCGCATTCATCCCACATTTCCTCAGAGGCGCGCGTAAACATCAGAGAAAGCTGCGAGCACTGAGGCACGCGGTACGGAAAAGGGGGAGATATCCAAACAGGTGATTCGGAACACAGCACCAACGGAGACAACTGCTACGTCTTTGATGCACCGACACAGGTACGATCTGCACATACATTGAACTCTTTTATGGTTAATCGACACGAGGGTGTTTAGAGGCGTGAGACTGTTGATGGAAATGAAATAGACTATTGCCTTCATGAATTAACCATCTCACCACATGTCTGTAGAGATTTGGACGACGGGACTGGTAATCGAACTCAGGTCTTCCAAAAGGTACTGCCAACCCACAGGACTCAGCTTTAAACATTCAAGTATTCAGTGATATCAATGCTGAACTTCAAACTGCTGTAGCTATTTACTTTATAGATAAGTTGATTTATTTTTATTAGGGCTTTGCGACTCGCCAACGACGTGGTCGTTAAAGCCGGGAGAGAATTGTGTGGAAGCAACGCGAACTAAATGACCTTTTCAAGGAAACATACTGCACCACGAGTGATTTCAGAAACAATGATATCAATAGCAGAATCAAACCCGGGTTTTCTCTAATCCCAGGTTGTATCGTTACCGCGCTCAACAGGCTAGGTCAAGAATATTATTCACTATGATTCAGCCCTTAGGTTAGTAAACGTACTAAAAGAAGAAGAAAACATTATCTTCACGGTGCAGTGACTAACCTTGAAAGCCAAGCTGGAGTAAATAGTTCACCTATGTTAGACACTAGCATTAAAGAAAAGGGCAGTAGGACCCCACTATACTGTACAGGAGCGAGTTTAATTCTTGCTGATGCCTGACTGCGGAACATCCTGGTTGCTATTTTCAGACGGTTTTCAGTAACCATGTAAATTAATAACGTCGTTTTTTTTTTTTTTTTTTACCTGAGTTTGCTTAACCTCACGGTCATTAAAGATAATAAGGATAACGTAGTCATATGTCCGCAAATCTTGTAACCTTTCTTTCTTTTATGTTTTATAATTAAAATGTAATTTATTTTGAAAATCAACAATGGATAAAAAAACTCAGTACCAGCCATGTCCTATGTTAGACTCGAACCGGCGAGCCTTGCAAGGCGAAACAGCCCCTACGATGCCGAGGCTTTTCGTACGACCAATCTGTATGTACAAAGTAGTTTCTCGGGTCTAGAGATAGTCCCATCATTCACCCACATTTGTGGCTTATAAAAATGGCCCATGTGTATCTCCGTGTTCATGACCTAAAACGTTAGACCGAAATTCCAGCTATTACAAAGCTTATAATGTCCACAGAACAGATTATGCCACTAATTACTCTTCCCTAGTACGAAACTTAATTCCTTCTGCATGTGGCATACCAAGCCAGTATTAAGCGAAAGAGCGATCGTAACATAAGTTACATACACAATTCAAGCTTTCAACCGAACGTGGTGGGTGAGCGGTAACGTTCTTGCATCGAATTCCGGAGGACGTATGTTCGAATTCTCGACCGAGCATCCAGATTTAGGTTTTCCATGATTTCCTCATATCACTCCAGGCGAATGCCGGTATGCTTCCTTCAAAAGACCATGGCAGAATTCCTTCCCGTTCCTTTTCCCCAGTCCTTTCCCGCTTCTAAAGACCTCGACGGCGACGAGGCGTAACGCCATAAGGAGAGGAAGGGGGGGGGGGGAGGGCAAGCTATCGCCCATAAGGTTTCTTTCCTTGCCGGAACTAGTAAGGGAAATTTTCTCGTTTTGAAGGTACCCATCTAACCAGTAAGCTACCGAACCGCTCTTTCTTAATATAAATAGGTATTATTTACTGATCCTGTTAAAAAGATTGCAAAAAATATTGGTATCGAAAAATTCATTTAGTCTTAATCTGTTTATAGCAGCAGAATGCTGATTTTTAAAGGACATTAAAAACCACCAAAAGTTGTGCTTGCGAATATTCTTCGTCCGGAGCTACTACGCCCGATGGACGCAACACCACCAACAGCGAACACCAAAACGGAAAATACCCGTACAGATGTATCACAATAATCCCAGTCGGCAGATGTGGAACAGGCTATTTTGGGAAGAAGCCGGTATACGTTTCAGAAGTTCACTCGGAGGCAGCGAGATGGAAACTTTGACCCACTTTTTACGATCGTGCAGCAGGTAAAAGCCATGAATAGAAAACGAAACGTGGAGCGGGCAGTGAGAGCAGACGTATAGTCCACGTAGGTCTGAATGGTTCGTGGGAGAGCGATCGATGATGCACCGACGGAAGTAAGCAGGCGGGACAAAGGTGGACAGGTGAGAGAGCTTTAATGGAATTCAAATTGAGATGCAGAAACAAGGAGCCGGTAAACTCGGAAGTTTGTTTTCCATTAAGACTCCCACAAATTGCCGGGACGAAATAGTTCCAACAACTCCATCTGACAAGAAATAACACGCTGCCGCCTACGCGATAACAGCATACAAATAATCAAGTTGTTTAGAAGCGTATTCTTAACACTTTTCTCTTATTTATCAAACTTTTTTTTTTACTTGTGGTCTTACGCCTCGTCGACGTCGAGGTCATTAGAGGCGAGTTGGGACCGGAGACAAGGAATGGGAAGGAATTCGGCCATAGCCTTTTGAAGGAAGCATCCCGGCATTCGCCTGAAGTGACTTGGGAAAACTATGCATGGAAAACCCAAATCTGAATACCCGGATGGGGATTCGAACCGGCGTCCCCCCGAATGCGAGCCCAGAGCGTTGACCACTCACTCACCACCCTAGGTCGTTTGTTTCGTCCTTATTATCAGTCGGTTTTTAATACTGTTTCCGTCATTAACTTGACCAGAAGGTTCTCTTTCTCTCTACATAGATATACAAATCGCGTATTTTGCATACAAGATAAATTACGTCAGAGAGACACTAATCTATGTAATGCTGACATTTGCATTCCATCTTACTGGCATGTGGAGTCCCAGTCATCCGTCATGGACACACGGTATTTTTAATCTTAAATTACAACATCTTGGATCAACACATGGATATGAGTTGATTTAAAAATCTGAATATCTTAGTTCTGATCTATATGTATATTTATAAACAGACGATGCAGCGTATTATATTTGTTTTCACCGTATTGAGAAGTATTTCACAAATATCTATAGTTTAATTTATTACTGGAAATACAGGTTTTCCATGAATGATTCACCGCTTATATAGATTATACAGTATGATTTTTACACTTATAACCAAGCGAGCATTATTTTATGCTCCTTTATTTAATAAATCCATAAATCTACATTTTACGGTTGTAGGACCTGGGCACTCAATAAATTTATAACATGGAAATTCAGAACAGTACAAAGAGCTATGGAAGATCAGTGATGGGTTTCATTAGAAAAGACAAGAAGAAAGCAACCAATAACAGATCAGTTACAGAGATCACATACATCTTGAAGAAGTCAGCAACACTGAAGCGGCAGTGGTCCGGCCATGTTGATCGATAAAAAAATGGACAAAAACAGTCTTGTAGTGCAGTCCAAGAGATTATCACATACCAAGAAAAAATCTACTAGACCGATGAAACAAAGACATGCGCAAGAACGCTGGATTTAGCTGACGAGAATCGTCCCGTTCCAACTGGAAAAGACTATTTAAGTTTTATGTGGACTCATGACTCTTATAGCCAGCATCATTCTATGATTGAATTAGCTAATGAAGAATTTTGGCTGCTGATGAATAACAATAAATTGAGGAGAAAATACATTCCGTTGTTTTTTTAACACACTGATTAATAGACGAAGAAAGCATATATAAAAACGTATACAGAGTACAAGTTCCTGATATCTTGCTATTGTGTTCCATAGTATACAATTCCCACCAGGCAAATGTGACTTCATGTCGGGAAGTAGGAAGCTACAAAATACAGATGACACCTGCCAACCTTTAGTTCAGTGCCGTTTTAAAAACTTTGTGTGGTTGGCTGGAGGAAGCAAAGAGAGAACGACAAAGCCTGTACAACGGGTCACCTACTACGTATCCGATCGGTGGACTGTCCATACAACTAACTTGTCGGTGATTTCCAGTAGGTACTTTCAAATGATAACACAATTGGCTGTCAACTATTCGCTAGTGTTAATATGGCACAGGAATAACTTTAGCATGTAGAAGTGACTCACCGCGTGTATTAGTACTGACCGTATCGCTGCTGGTGATTCAGTCGCAGCGCTCGTGACGTCACTGGTCACGACAACGCCGAATTTGCATATCTACCACCAATACAGTCCACTGCTCAGCAACCCCGGATTGGACTTTAGTGTTACAATACATGCGAACGGGCTATTAGGTCAATAAAAACGCGCAGAACCAGTTCTTAACTGGAGTATTAGTTGACCACTTACGACTTTGCTATCGGTCTTACACGGTAAGCATATCACCTCTAGGAATACAAACGTTTAAGATGGTCAATAATATGATGGTGGTTCGTAAAGTAAGTTTTTTCAAGTATACGTCTTGCCCATCCAGGCGGGTGCCACGTTACGCATTACTCTATTCCAAAAAGTATTTTCCACAACTGATGTACATTTTTTTTTTAAATCCTTCGAACGAAAGTGATGACTTTTGGTATGAAATAGTTATTGAATTATTTCAGACAATTGAAACTGATTTGACAAACCTCTCTGCAACTGACAGATAATACAAATGTGTTTTACAGTGGTGAAGAACATGACATTTTAGTTTGGTTCAGATCAAAATTGGCACTTCGGAAAAGAATTTCGATAACGATAACAAACAGATAATTACATGAAATTCTCAGCAGGATAAACTCCGAGAACCGACGCGAAACAAAACGTAGCAACCTGGCACCAAGCTTGGTCTGGCCTCGCATTCTGGAGGAAGCGGTTCGAATCCCCGTCCGGCCATCCAGATTTGGATTTTCCATGGTTCCTCTAAATCACTCCAGGTGAATGGAAGGATGCTTCCTTCAAAAGGCTATGACCTAATTCCTTCCCGTTTCTCCCCCCCCCCTAAAGATCTCGACGACAACGAGGCGTAAAGCCAGATAGAAAAGCAATCTGGTTGATGAGATATACATTACAAAAAAGTACATCTTTATTGAAGAAACAGCTCATCAAACAACATTTCTAAAGTACAAAAAACATATTGAAAACTGACGTATTTTGCCGTCAAACACATACAGGTGTAAGAGACGTGACTTAACATTTTACCAAGTTCCCTCGGAGACGAGTAGGAGAATGCCTTTGGGATCTACTTAAGAACCACCCGACCGGTATGAAGCCAGCAGCAGACCGTGAAGGCAGTGACTCTAGTTCTGAAACTATCCGTTGAATGGCAGCACATTACAAACAATGGTTAACTTAGTCGACGGCGATGAAAAGTCACAATTCGAAATACTAGACAACGGGAGTTACTCTTAAGAAAATAATTTCGATTTTAAGATTTTTTAAATAAATGATTTATTTAATGTTCTTATATCTGAAAAATTTCTTGAAAGTTTGAAGTTTGTCTCCTTATGTTAACAGATATTACAAAGGAAATTAATAGACAAAATTGTGAGACGTAAGGTGAAAAAAAGGAACTCGTTTTGCTCCATGAGCCTCGTAAGGCTCGGCCGCACATTGCAGTCGTCAGCAAAATCTAGTCAAATCATTTAGAGTGGAACAAACGGATCACCGTTCTCATAGTCCCGGCCTGTCGCGTAGGGATTTCTACCTCTGCCAACTCCTTAAGACGTTCCTCAGTGGTCATCATTTTCATTTTTATAATGAATATATAGAAATACGTGAACCGAACATAGATCAGTGTCGCGGGTGAAAAATAGTATGAAATTCGTGAAACTTAATTAAACAAATTATACAATATATCTTTCTTCCTCCCTTTAACTTTACAAACTGATTTAATTTCTGAACAGTTCTTTCCCACCCAAAACCAAGCAGTAACAATTCCTCTAAAGACAAAATTATCATATCAGCAAAGAACCAATAGCAATAAAATAAGTGCGCTTCCATGAAATCGTATCAAACACATCAAACCAATGAACGGATTGATCTCTTAAGCCGCGTTCCCAGGACGCGTGGAAGGGAACGCCTTTCATCTTTGCCGCATATGCTAGCAGGGACGGCGCGCCTCGACCCACCGCCAGGTGGTAAAAGATGAAAGGCGAGTACTGCCCACCACGCGCCGTGGGAACGCGCCTTTAAGGCAAGGACTGATTTTTAAAGTTTTCACTGAAACACTAAAATATGTACAAAGGAAAAGTTTTCTACAGTTTATATTTTAAGAAAGCAAAAAAATTTCAAACAGCAAACACTGTATACCCATTTGTTTCCACTTCGAGGAGAAACCACTTAATACTTCAAAT
Source organism: Vandiemenella viatica (assembly GCA_031002005.1). NCBI lineage: Eukaryota > Metazoa > Arthropoda > Insecta > Orthoptera > Morabidae > Vandiemenella > Vandiemenella viatica. The sequence continues at coordinate 368,405,729 of CM061920.1, read as the reverse complement.
CGAAGTCTCATTTGAATTCCTGTAATTACATGGTAACATGTTATAGCGGTTCCCAGGAACTCATAAGATGTCCTAATTGGCCAGGTTTGTGTGTGTTTGTTTGTTTTTAATCCCCCCAGAAGGCGGGATAGTATAGGGTGTCAACAATCCATTTCAACCAATCTAGCCAACTGTGTCTTTCCATGGTTCGCTAGGTGTGTTGGACTATAACCAATCCCTATAAACATTTGAATTACTAGAAGTAAGTAACGTTTACTGGCAGGAATAAATAATATCAAATAGATTCTATGTAAAACAGCTGGACTTTTATTTTTATTTTTCAGGGTGAAAGACGGTTTACATCCACACCAACTTATTAGTGTTTATGAAATCACCTGCAGTTGTGGTGGTGTTTATGTTGGGGAAGTCAGGTCGCGCGGTGCCGGATAGGCTTAAAGAACATATCTGTCACTATAAACAAAACAGCAGCAACAAATCCGCCGTAGTTCGCGATTCCAACAACAACGGACGCTTTATAAAATTCGAAGACACCAGCCTGCTGTTGATTGAAGACCAGTGGTGCCCCGACATATGAAGAAAGCAGCAGAAATTTGGAAGAAAATTAACATTTTCAACGCTAGGCGGTCTTTGCTGTGTAAACAAACACAGAATCATTGACGAAGGCTGCAGCATGTCTGCCTAAAGCTTATAGTTAGACAGGCAAATATATAACGCGGCATTTCCGGAATCTCCAGATACTATATCAAGTATTTAACCAACAAATACTAAAAAAAAATGTGATTGAGCAAAACAGACAAACGATTTGTTTTGAAGTTATTTCGCCATTTTGTGTAAAAATACCTATAGTAAATTTTATGGAACAGAATAATCACACCGTCGGTACTAGCGGCGAGGTGGCGCGGAGTACGGAGCCATGAAGAGGATTCCACTCCCTAATCCGAATACGTTACCTGCACTCATTTTTGTACGAAACGATTACTTTTTCGCCTCCCACGTACAAGATATCTATTACAGCAATTGCAGTAGGAACCCAATTGCGCGAGACTCGTCTCGCACTTAATTTATATTCTAAATACTGTCATTTGCGTTTCAACCACAAAGCAAGGAATCATGCTTTTAATATTTTTGTTCATTGTATAGCATATTTTCTACGCGTGTTTCAGAATCGCACGCTTGATGATTATAATTAAAACCACACAATCCCCCAGGTAGGATTAGAATCGCCGATCATCGGAACATGAAGTCAGTATGCTGCAAGTACCCCTTTAATTTCTTCAATCTTGCAGTATTGAGACCACTGCTGAATGATTCTGTTGATGGTTTACTGTCAGACGTTGGGTTGATAAAAACGATAGATGACTGAACGACTGTAGGGTGATCTGGATAGGAATTAGCTGGGTAGGTCAACATTAAATGAAGATAAATACAAAAAAAAGAGTCAGCTTATTAGATAAAAAAAATCTAAAGGTTGATTATGATTATAAAATGACGAAGGAGTTATTTGTTGAAGGCTTGAAATGTAAATAGCTTGGCATAACTTGATAATAAACTCAGCTGGTCAGGATACATTGGACAGGTTGTAAAATTCTTTATTTATTGGGGATAGTGATGAGGGGATGTATCAAATAAATTATGGAATTGGGTTACAAAGTTATGGTCAGTCCACCGCTTGCATATGGTGGTGTACTGTGTGTATCAAATACAGCAGTTGGAGGGGGTGCAAAGAAGGGCTGCTAGATTTGTCTCTGGAAATTACTGCAGAACACAATCAGTAACTGATATGATGAAGGAGACGAAATAGGATTCATTGGAAGACAGGTGGAAGGAGAAGAGTTGTGAGAATGTACAAGGCGTATATCAGTGATGAGGCGTGGAAAGATACTGGCGGAAGATTTAAGAGACGTGCATGGAAGGTAAAAGATGACCATGACCACTCAGTTTCAGGCATAAGGGTGTGGAAAAATGTCTTTAGGGGGTAAGGGATTACAATAAGTTACCAAGGGAAACTATTAATAATTTACCACAAACGCTAAAAGAATTTTAAATTTACATTCTTAGAGGGCAAAAGTTGGCGGATACAAGAAAGGGCAAAAAATGTGTATGTGGAGAAATTGCCACCAGGTCATGTGCTCGATTGCAATTAAATAAATTATAAGCCACATCGAAGTGTCAATTTGCTGTTTGGCTACTGGGTGCAAAGCGGTAAATCATCACAGAATCATTATTCCGATACATAACTTCCCAAAATTTGCTATGTTCTCGGAAGATGGTAGGAGGACACGTGGGACATAAGCTACTTGGTGTCTCAATTGTGAAGCGTTTGTGAAGTGCCAGGCTTGAATTGCAGCAATGGAGAAACCATTGAACCGTCCTATCTTTTAGACAAGTTTCCTTTTTATGAAGTAGTTTGGAAAAATCCGTAGCCCCAGCTTAAAGTAGGTCCGCCATCCGCGATAGGATTACCAGGTAAGCTTAGGCTACAATTGAAGGGGAATGGTCAGATAATTCTGTCGCTAGGTAGTAATGTCACATGGAATTACCGTTACCTGGGATACGTACCAGCTCTAATATAAATCTTACAGTTCTAGCTGTTGGAGGATCAGTGGTCACTAATTATCCTAATAAAGTGTTCGCAAACCGGGCCAACTAGGCACGTTAGCCAGAGCGCAGAGGGAATTAAATGTGGTCTGTGAAAACAGAATGTGCACCACTGTCTTCCCTAAGTTATTCGGAACAAAGTGCGTTATTAATTTCGTGGCCGGGTGGCCAGAGCGGCGGTAAATTAAAACGTAATAGAAATGCGGCAATCTTGCGCCCTTCAGGTTGGCTCTACTAAATGCTTTTAAATCTTTACCAGCTTGCTTTGCCGTGTTATTGTATTTTATTCCTCGAGTTTATGAAATTCTGGGCACCCCCCGCCCCCTCTCGGAAAAAATAAATCGCTGTTAATTCCGAGTGAAAAGTTTCAGTTTAATACAACTGGAATGTTTAAAAAAGTGCCTCTAATGCTTTTTAGACGCAGGCTAATGGTGCAGTGAAAACCGAAAAAATATAAGAGTCTGGTAAAGAAATTAAAGATGAAGCAAAAACAATTTGACTCATTCTATATGACATGTGGTTTTAGAAAGTATTCTTTAAATGTTAAATTTGACAGGCGGAAAATAAGATAACAGAGTCAATGGTTTTCTTAATAGTTACTCATTCACAGTTGATTGATAACGAAATTTTCAGGCTAGGGAAAGAATGATGAATCGGAATGTAGGATACAACGGACTTTGCCTTTTCTTGGGGATGTATACGTTTCTGTTCCGTAGTATAGTGGATGATAAATCGATGCACAGTATCAGTTGAACATTTGTTAAAATCGTTTAATCATAGTAAAAAAGTATGTTATTGCCTTTTTGATCAGCTGCTAGGTATTACCTTGGGCGTAATGTTATCGAAGCAAAGTACATCCTACGACTGTAGCCTCAAGTATTTCGTGCACTTTAAATCAACGATTTTTTTGATTTTTTTTTAATTCGTGGTGTTTCACTTTCTGAGCCCAGTTCTAATAGATCACCACAAGGGCTTTCGAGGTTCTGTTTAAATTTAGCAGCCCATTTTTAGGATTTCGTAAGCCAAAAGGAGACTTAAAAAAAATCATGTCCATCCGTAAGTGACAGCCTAGTAATTCCGTTGCCTTTACATTTTGATGAAATTTCCCAATGACATGTATTTCACTGGCCGTATAATAGATCTGCAGACAAACATTGAAAAACTTTTTACCAGACATTTCACTTCAAAAATTCAAATTTAAGATACGGCAATTAAAAAATGAGATACGATTTTTTTTAAAAAAAAATATAAGAGTTACCATTGTAGCAGAAAATTGTCCCTAAAATGTACTACAGTTATCACGGCTTTCAGTCGCTTTATTATGACATTCCCTTGCAAGTGTGCAAGAAAACTCTTGTCCCATTATAAGAATTTAGTATGATCACTGCAAGCGTTCTAATCAAGTTGTAACTTGTGGTATATTTCACGAAATAATCTGCCTGCTGACCACAAATTTACAAATTTATCGTTTGGCAGGTTTATGATGGCGTCAAATTTAGTGGCTAGTTACACGACGACGATTAAAGCTTGTAACCAACGCTTGGTGAAAATCAATGATAATTAAGGCCATTTTTAAACTTCAGCAAAGATGTGGAAGCATAGATAAAACACTAGACGAAATATTACGGTTATTACAATGTTTATACTTGGCACGAAAGCAAATCTACTTTAAAAAGAGTTTTTTTTGTGCTGTTCCTTTACGAACTATTCTCTATTGATAAATGGAAAATAGGCATTGAACTGTAGAAGTTCCTGTGTGACATATCTGTCTCTCCTCTGGTGAATATCAATCAAACTTTATTTAACTGGTTGAAATTTTCTGGGAAAGTGGAGTCATGGAAGCTACAGCAAAAAAACAAGGGTTGGAATGGGAACGAATGAACAAACGCCTCTGAACAGCATGTCTCCACGCCTAAAACAATTTTATCTCATGTCAAATGCTCACAGCCGATGGCACCTGCACAACAGAAAATATCACTTATTTCTGGGCTAACAACTGACCAACATTTTACGAAATTCCAACTGCAGTAATCTTTTAGTCAAAGGAGGTGTTCTACACTAACTTTACGTGAACTACTTGATGCTAACTTCTGGACTCTAACAACGGAATTTTTTGAGTGATTGTGGTCGAGATAAAGTTATTATTTCTATTGGTTTTTAAAGCAAAGGTTATATCAGACATTTTATCTTTTATAATATTGTAACTATTTTAATTATTTTTTTGGTTATTAATATCATTGGCCACAGTATAAAAAATTAAGTTCCAATAATTATGCAGATAAAGAGTAATGGTAAATGATGACAAAAAAAAACACCTACACTTCTACTCGCTTGCCAAGTATTGCAACTCTAACCAGCGTCATACGCCAGAATCCGCCTCTTGTTCGTCCCTTGGTTAACATTGTGAAGTGTTACTGCATGGGTAGATAAATGAGATAAGTGAATAAGAAATATAGTGTCCATTTTCTTGATGAAGGAAGAGCCTTCTGGGGGGGCCCGCGCCTAGGATTCCGATCAGGCTAGATGGGTGACTTTTTTTAGCTCTACCATTGTCCCGGATGGCGGCGAAAACCAAACCAAAGGACCCTTCTTCACATTTGCTACTGTTTTAATCCGGCTCTGAGGAAGAGGATGAAGCCCGATGCCGGCTCAATCAGGTATCCTGTTCCATAAAACATCAAGAGGATCGCTTCGTTTTAGTTTACAGTATACGAACATAAATTTACTGTGTATACCACGTATTGAATCCAATACTTCAACAAGAAGTAATTTCTTATTCTATAGGCTACCTGGTAAGAAAAAACTATGAAATTTTAATTGTCACCTTATTTTGCTATCATTGTTATCACAGTTTTATTTTATGATCCATTATGATATAAGGCTTGATTACATTGCTTTAAAAGCAGCACATGTAAAATCTAATGTAAATATTGAAGCTGGCTGTATGGTCAATAGACCGAAGGTCGTAAAAAAAAATCTTACGAACACATCACAATCAACAATGCCGTATGTCCTAATTCCATCAGCTCTGCGGTGAGTTTCGGGAGTTATATCATGCCTCTGATTAAAAACAGTCCACCTCCACCACTCCAAACCCATTTTCCAAGTTCCCGACATAATATTTCGGAAGTCGATCGAACTAATCTCTTCACAGTACTCTGTGTACCTATGTCACCTACCGAATAGTGGAATTAAAAATGGAAACATATCAGAGGCATATAAGACCACAAAAATGCCTTTAAAAATTTTCCCTTTCGCAGTATAAATCAACGAGAATCTCCTCCACACTAGTGCAAGGCACATCCTTTTATTGCTAACTTCCGGTCACGAAGGGTGTGGGCCAAGACCTGATAGTTGTGTACCAGTTGGAAAATTTAAGCCATCTATATCACAAAACACTGCATACAGTTTATCCGATGGTTTATTAATAGCAAAATATGACGAAACTTTAGACATACGATCTGCAACATTTCTTTCAAGGTGTTCTCATTTTCCGAAATTCTTTCTTCCTTTTTTTGCACATGTTGCCCTGTTTCCTCAGCGCCAAGCACGGAGAATAATGTCATCCACACGTTATTGTTCTAACAGGTGACTCGACATCTCAGCTCTGAGTACTAGCAGTATTGCTAGTTTTTTATTCATCTCGTAAATTACTCTGTTGACGACTGTTGAGTTTAATTGGTCCCATGTGGATAAATAAGTGTAAAGATTTAAACAGTCACCACAAATAATTTTCACTTTATCAACGCAGAAAATGATATCAGAAAGATACATTACGTTCCGACATCAGGAGCCGCCGCGTTCCCCTGAGAGGGGGAAGGGTGCGTCTCACTGACAGCCCTTCAACGGGAATGATTGAAAACAGAAATTCTAGCTCCCCGCAGCGGAAAAAATGAAACGGCCCGTGCATGCTTCCTTTGGGATTACACGTTACTTCGGTTGATTTTGCTCTCCCCGTGCCTTAAAAAGTATACACGCAAAGGAGGGGCGACTTCTGTCTAGCGGTATTTGATCATGCAGACCGTAAGAGCCAAAGTATAATCATGCTTCAGAGGGTTTGTTTCTAATTTAACGCGCATGAAGGAACATGGAAGATGATAGTCTGTGTCGTCGGATATTTGAATTGCACTTCCCTGTCCTTCGGAACAGATAACTTAATCGAACTATTCCCCCGCACAAACCGTAAACAAAATACAGGCTGCACACAAACTAATTCTATCCCACATGTACGATTCCGTCAACGGTGTCGAAGTCAGAATAGGTGTTAGTATTAGGTCATGTATTCCGGTTCGAGCATCAGTAAGGGAAGAAATTTCCACGGTTCAGAACTTTGCTGCAGGTTATGAGAGACGGTGGAGTACGATTACTAATTACCAGACTGTGTGCCAAAGTCACAAACCTCTCCGCAATGTGAGTATACGTTTAAGGGAATACTACACTGTTGATTTTGATTCGTCTGTCGGATGGAAACATTGAAGTTGGCTGCCGCCTCGGTATATTTCGGAAGAATAGGCCTCATTACACAAAAACACTGCACTTGACGATTGTCATCAAGGACATACCATAACAAGTAAGCGCACAGAGAAGAGGTACTGGTCATTGTATCTCAGTATCTCGCTTAGTATGACTCCCACAGTAGTCTCTTACCAGCTTGAGAAGGTAGCTACTTATTTACTTGGAATATATTTGTTTGGAGAACAACAGGAGCAGAGTAGATATAACATTTTAGTCTTTCGTCATATGTAATAACAAAACATCTTCCTTTTCTTATTTCCCCAAGCCTTGGATAAAGTGAAATTCTTGAATTATTATAAAGAGATATTCACAAATGACATACTATGTTTCATCCTAACATCGTGTATTAAAAACTGTTTTATTAATCTTTTCACCACACGTCAATGGATATAAATGTATACAGCAGCATTTCATTATAAATCACAAAGTATCGTATAGATTCACTCTACTTACGAACACAGAGGTACCTACAACATATTAGTCCGCAACAGGACTTTTTACATGTTTCTGGACCCATATTTGATGCCAAAATAATGCGACGTTCTATTTCATCCATATAGTGACATGAGGTTATCACCACTCAAAAATGTAAAGGGTAGCCGAAGTTCACGATGACGATCCACATAACCTGACACTCACAAAGGAAGAAAACCTCAGCGGTATACCGGATTCTGTCCCGTTAGCCTTCAGCGAGAGGATCAGAAAGCTGGAAGCATAGGCGTGGCGACGATGTCTCCAAACATTACAAACACCATTTTATATGGTGCAGAATATTTAGCACATTTTTAAAAACTGGTGCAAAAGAAGTTATGAATTCCACTTAGATACATGTATATGTAGGGGTACAATAATGATAATAATAATAATAATAATGCACATACAAAGAAACTTAAAAATAACAAAAACATCAAAGAAAGACGGACTTGTAGCCGAACTCTTAAAAAATTTAGGCCCAAATTCACTCAAAGAAATTGCACAAATAATCCAAATCATTTGGCAAACCGAAAAAATCTGAGATGACTAGAAGATTGCTCTAATCTACCTGCTACATAAAAAAGGCAACAAATAAGAAGTTAATAACCATAAAGGGATCTCCCGCCTACCACTCACCTACAAAATTCTTTCGGCCTGTGTTTTGAAGAGAACACAAAAGCAGTTTGAACCCAAACTAGCAGAACTTCAAGCAGGATTCAGACCAAACAAGCCGTGCCCACAACATATTTTCAACCCCAAAACCATAATCAAAATGCGAGCCCTCAGACAAAACCCCCTAGTATGCACATTTGTGGATTTCAAAAAGGCATATGACTCAATAGACAGGACGTAGCTATTTCAAAGTTTAGAATAAAGGGGACTAGTTCCCAAAACACGAGAACTCATAAAACAACCACTAATTGGTAATAAATCTAAAGTTAAATTCATGGGAGGAATCTCCGAACCCTTCGACATGCAAACAGGTGTGAGACAAGGCGATGAGCTCTCTCCTCTTCTGTTCAACGTCGTTCTAAACAAGGTTATGGAAGAATGGGAGAAGGAACTCAAGAAATGTGAGTGATGGAAGCCAATCCCACTTTCCCAAAAACAACTTCAACATACCATACCTCGCTTTTGCTGATGATTTGGCAATACTAGCAGAGGATGAAGAGACTGCCATCAAACAGCTTCAGACACTCAAAGAATGTGCAGAAAAAGTAGGGCTACAAATCTCATTCGATAAAACAAAATTCCTATGTTCAAAGACAGAAATAGCAAGTTTGAGAACAAAATACGGTAAAATCAACAGAGTCCGATACTTAAAATACCTCGGATAATTCATCGATCCGATAGACCTTGAGGAAAATCTCGCAGTAAAATCGCCTCCAAAAAGCAAAAAAAGCATTAGGATTAGCGCAAAATCTCTACAACAAAAAATCCATGTCAAGACAGACCAAAATTCGACACTACAACACAGTTATAAAACCAACAGTCCTTTATGCAAGTGAAACATTAACACTTAACAGAAAACATGATCTTGAAGAAATAAAAAAAGTAGAGAGAAAAATCATTAGAAAAACTCTAGGAGCAAGACTCACTAAAGATGGTTACAGACTACAATCAATCAAAACAACAGAAAAGTTTTAAACATCGAAATTGACATCAAGAAAAGGCTAATGAAATTCTTTGGTCACCTTAAGAGGCTATCAGAAAATCGATTGACAAAAAAGATAATAGATTTATGTAACTTCACTTAAAAATCCAACACCTTGGCTGAATGAAATTCGGAAGGATCTTAAAATTGTAAACATAGGAGCAACAGACATCTTAGAAAGAGACATCTTCAGACACAAAGTAGACAAATAGGAAGTTATAACTGAGCAACCAAAACAAAAACAATACCGACCAAAGTGGTCAGAAGAGCGCAAACAAGCTTTCTTGGAAAGAATGAAAGCCTACTGGAACAACAAGAAGAACTCAAAGAAAACTTGATGGTTCATTTGCTTAAAGTCTTCCATTTATTGGGAGAATTCGCCAATAATAATAATAATAATAATTCAGTGTCACCTGATGTTAAAGTTTTTTTACTGACTTAAAAACAGCGATTCTATCATAGCCGCCTAACCTTACTTGATAGTCCTACCGCTTAGATAGGACGTACAGTTTTACTGTAATCCGAATCGCGGAGCGTCCAAGCGTAGTTCACATTAATAAAGCAAAGCTCTGTCAGAGATGATCTGTTTTAAGACCCATAAAATTTCAGATTCCTTCCGATCCACAGTAACGCCCTTTTGGCCATCAGACCGTTTATAACTAAGAACTACTTGCTCGCGCCACTTTAACTAACGATACACTCAGTATCTATTAAGAAAAGATACAAACTGCCGAAGAAGTTGCAGATTATCAAGATATGACTTACTGATGTACTATTTTCAACATTTCGGTGAAACGTTAGTCACATCCAGATGTAAATACAAAAAATCTGTAACAATACAGCTATAAAAAAAAGATCATACCTTTTTTTGATTAATGCTTTACGTCCTGTGGATGAGCATGGTCCTCAAGGACCTCGTAACTGGGAGAAGGATTTAGAGTGTTGTCGCCTGTACATAAATAGCGTAAGATTCCATAAATTGTACTTTGTGTTATACCAGAACATGTAAGAACACACAGTTTTGAGAATATGTCCCGAACGGCGAAACGTAGGTTGCGTTGTGTTGTACACTGCTTTAGCTCGGGCCAAGGCGGCGTACACCTTGTACCAGTGACCCAGAAACACCTGCTGGTAAACTGGCTACTGCATCGGTCACTCTTGAGCCCTTAGGCGACAACTCCCGACGGGAAAGCCAAACGGAAAGTGGACTGTCTTGGACTATATAAATATTAGCGGCTATTGTATAAACTGAAAATATCCAACGACCTTTCAGAAATACTTATGCTGTAAGTAAAATGAACTATTTTCTCGAAGCGTCATTTGACACAACAGTGGATTATAAAAAATTAACTCAATACACACTTGGGGATTTTTGATACTCGAGAATGAGGCATTATAAGATAGTGTGACAGAACTAGGACAGCCAGTTGCTTTCTTCTGAGCTCGATAAGTAAACAAGAAACAAGTAATCCATACCACGAAGCGACCAAACAGTACTTCGAGCACAAAAAAATTAGCATTATCAGACGTAAACCTCATTTTTTAAGGCTGTCAGCTTAGCAATGAGCTACCGAAGTAAATTTAGAGAAATTGTGATACTTTTTGCAATCCAGCAAAATGCGCCGTGATTCCTTAAATGCATTCGCATTTACGAAATAATTAGAACTTCCGTTTGTTTTTGTTGTACGCATTTCTATAATTTAAATTATGGTACCAATTTTCTAACTATTTACTAAGATTACAGGGGATAAAGTAATAATACTCCAAAATTTACAACATTATTGCACATAAATTCTCAAATTTTATATCAATCAGTATTACACTGAAGTGCACAAATTAATAGGCTAGGAAGATGCAAATTTCCAGATGGCAGTAGCACAGCTGAAGAAAAGTATCCACATGTCGTGCAGTGTCGGGGCTTTCATTTGTTTTTACTTATAGCTTTATGCCTCGTCGACGTCGAGGTCATTAGAGGCGGGATGGGACTGGGGGCAAGGAACGGGATGCAATTCGGCCATGGCCTTTTGAAGGAAGCATCCCGGCATTCGCATGGAGTGATTTGCGGAAACCATGGAAAACCCAAATCTGGATGCCCGGACGAGGATTCGAACCACTGTCCTCCCGAATGCGAGGCCAGAGCGTTAACCACTCACGCACCAAGCTCGGTGCTTTCATTTGTTCTGTCGTGAAACGTATTAAAGGGCTTCACACGTGATTATGGCTGCACATGAATTAACAGACTAAACGTGGAATGGTAATTTGCACTAGACGCATGGGGAATTTTATTTCGGAAATCGTTCGTGAATTCAACATTACTCGATCCACAGTGCCAGGAGAGTGCAGTGGGTATATTATTTCCGATATTGTCTCCGGCAGTAGACAACGCAGTGACTGACCACATCTACTTAACGACTGAGACCGGAGACGGCTGCGTCGAGGTGTCAGTGTAGACATTCATGCAACACTGCATCAAAGAACAACACCCAGTGTACGACAGACGTTTCCGTGGGAGAGTGCAACGAAATTTGGCGTTGATGAGATATAGCAGCATAGACAGTCGGAGTGCTTCTGGTAACAAAACGTCATCGGCTGCAGCGCCTCTCATGAGCTCGTGAACATATCGGTTGGACCCTAGACGAAGGGAAAAAGGTTACATGGTCAAATAAGTTACGATTCCAGAACTAATGGTAAAGTTCGAGTGTGGCGCAGACTCCAAGAGGTCTTGGAAATAATGCTACGAATGAAATGTTATTTTCATCAATACAATATACGTAATTACCATTATTAATTTAATACAATGTATACTTCTATGGACGTTCTGTAATACTTGTACGTTCAATTATTTGCTGGAAGGTCCCTCTCGACCGCTGGCTATATATGTAGTTGTTTAAGAAGCGAAATGGGAGAGGGAACATTCGATAGAAAAAATGTTTGACTGCTTGCTAGATAGACAAATTATTTTGCAAACTGCAGTGAATTCTTAACGGGTGTACCGCCGGATTGTGTTTTGAATATATATATTTCGTATTTTTATAGTCGTCGAAATATCGTGTTTTCAAAATACAATCCGGCAGTACACCCGTGAAGACTACATTGCGGTCATACGCCGGGAAAGTCTCCGTTCTTATATTCTGCAAACTGATACGATTTACTATAAAGCATATAACGTGACTAAAGACTGAATACTTTCCATATTTGATTATTTACTTAAATACTATAATCAGATTTAAAAAAAATGTAAATCCACAAAGTTATTTTAATGCGTAAGAGATTAATTTATAGTTATGGTTACAAATGTTAAGGGAGGCTAATTATGTTTAGACTTGAAGTAATTCTGCTGGATAAAATATTGTCAACTGTTGATTTTTATTATTTAACATTAAAATTAATTCATTAAACACAGGTACACTTAAAAAAAAAACCGCGTGATTGGCGGCAATTCCGCAAATGTTTTGCGAGATTGAAAACACTGCGGGATTATAATCTTTTTTTTTTTTTTTTTTTTTTTTTTTTTTTTTTTTTTTTTACAGTTTAACGTCCCTTTTTAACAACGTGGTCTTTAGAGACGGGAAAGGATGGGGGCAAGGAATGGGAAGGAATTCGGCCATGGCCTTTTGAAGGAAGCATCCCGGCATTCACCTGGAGTGATTTGGGGAAACCATGGAAAACCCAAATCTGGATGCCCGGACGGGGATTCGAACCGCCGTCCTCCCGAATGGGATTATAATCCTCAACACGTGCTGCAGCCTTTAAGATCTAAGTGTTAGATTCTCTTATGCAGTTGAATAAAACCTTTATCAGTCTACTGCCACGTACTAGTGTCTCCTTTGTATCTAGATAAAATGTTAAATAATTAGCAATATTTGTTGTTTTACTGGATATTTGGCTACTTGCTGTAGTAGTTCCGACTACGATCTATCCCAACATTTTTCTCCTTAAATGCGTCCCCTGTCTGTATTACGTTGTTCGGTTGAGACTGATAGCGACCCGCCGCAGTGTGGTAGTGGGCGTCGTGTGCCGGAGGTTCCACCTGGCACACGCTGAGGTCGGTAATGAACAGCTGTAATTGGCTGCAGCTGCTCGAGGAGCAGGCCCTTTGCTCAGCGCAGAGACAGCGCCGGCGCGCGACTCGCTTTGATCTACGGAAGAAGCGTTAGCAATCGTCTGGAAAAACGGGCTCAAGGACGGCACGTTTCCAGACCACTCCTCAAATCTGTCACACAGCACAGCAATTAAAACACGGTAATGAACCCCACACAGCGATACTTGACAAAATAAAATTTCGTCTTCTCGTCAACACTACAGACAAACGTTTTGTTTCGATGTTTGATACCACATGATCATCACCAGGCTTCAATAATTATGCCACAGGACTGTACACGAGTCCACATTTTTCTGAGGATCCGTGTCCTCTTTCCTTCGGGGTGGCAACGAGAAGAATTTTTTTTTTTAAAGACACTTGCTCACCCCATAGCTTCTTACATCTTTCATAATCATCATCAAGTCCTTCACGTACTACCGGACTGCTACTGCGGTTCAGGTTTGTGCAACCTTTCATTGATTTTAAAATGGTAATTTTAGCAGCTGTTAACGCGCTGTGAGCGGCCTTGTAGGTCAGTGGTTAAGGCGCTTGCTTTCAAAAGTTCGGGGTCTGGTCCCAGGTATAAATTCATTTTCAAGGGTTGTGTTTGATCGCGTGAATTAAGCCAGATTTTCCGGGGTTCGGATTCCCCAAAAGAAAGAAACTGGCCATCTGACAGTGGCTTAGTACGCCTATGCTTCCTTCGGGAAGACCCAACTAACCTCCGGGTTGTGAACTGAGTTTCTTTTTTAATGTGCTGTAGCGTTTATTTGTAGAATTATTTTAACGCCTTTTTACTTGCCTTTGTTTCTTTACAATTGCACATACATGTCCGAATTTATTAGCTTTTTCAGTAAAATTATTATTCAGATCATAGGTGACGTAGCGCCTAATTAATCTGAAATCACACATCTCCTGAACCGTTTTGCAGGATGGTATATTTGCCTTGAAGTGCCAATGTATTTGTTTTCTCTTTAGAAATCATGAGATTATATATCTACTACAGATTACGGACAGGAAATTTCGCAATCGAGATTTCCGTGTCTTAATATTAAGTCGCGGAATGCACAGTCATAATTTTTACTACGTTAATAATGATTTCTTTAAATAATATTTCGTACTGGGTTTAACGACTAGGCTATTGTATTTCCTCCATCACGATTCTAAATCGAAACACTTTTACAAAGCAAACAAAGAAATTAAGCAGCTCAGCTGACGCCACCCACGACTCTGAAATATATTTATGGAAACTGTCTGATTAATAATGACACAATTAGTACGAAATATTCCTAGTTTTTCAAATGAGAGGTATTACTCTTGTTAGACTGTTTCTTCATCTCAGTTTATGTAACTAACTTAGCCGTTCTAGAAAATGTCTTTCACAAATCAGCAATTCAGATGAAATTTCGTGCAACGTGCATTAAATAAAGCATAATTTTTATTTTTGATAGGCCTTTACGGCTCGTCTGCGTTGACATCTTCAAAGCCGAGAGAGGATGGAGGCCAAAAAATTAAAAGTAATTCAACCATGGCCGCCTTTATGAACGAAATATCCCAGTTTCGTGGGAACTATGGAAAATCCATACTGCAAGGTCGCACCAAGATAGAATACGCAACCTCCAGAACGCCGTACACAAACGCACTCAGCCTCCAGGCTCGTTGCCAGATGCAACTGTCTTTGAGAAAGTATCACTGATTTGATACAGGTGTTGGGATGCGTTAATCTAACAGACGGAACCAGTAATTACAGCTCAGATTTGATTATTCTGGCATTTACTTTTGTTTCTCACAAAGCACAAATACTTCTCCCACAAACCCATTTGCGTTGCAGTAAAATTTCGATTAAAATCTGGTAAGTGACATGTTGGTGTCAACAGGAATTGGAATGCCCACCAGACTAAAGGGAAAGTCGGAACAGGTATATAGTTTTAGCAAGGACTCATTTTCCAGTCATAGTGCAGAATAGTGATTTACACGCAAGAACAGTAAGGAAAAATACAAATGCTACAGTAAAAACGATGATCGAGTAGCCATTATATTACATGCTGATCACAAATCTTCACTTCGCGCTTATTCCTCCGATATGAATTATATTAGCAGCCAATCGATGGTGGGACACTGAAATAAAGGTGACGTCAGAGGGTATATTAACGCTAAACGGGCTCATTAAAATTAACGAGCACGTAGAGGGCTGGCAGGCTCCATTACAGCCTCATGGGCCCCACACCAGGTCTACAAGCAGCGATCAAACGCACGTCTGACACTGCTACCAGAGCAGGTCCTACAGTAATATTGAACAAGGACCCTTTTAGTATTTATGGTCGGCACCGTTTATGGAAAAATAATCGCCATCAGTAAAAAAAAAAAAAAAACAATACATTTAGACTACCAGTTACAGTAAATAGCCACCAGTGGGCACCACGTGTGTATTATTGTATATTTTGTCCACATTTACGTTTTTATTGAAGGAATTTCTTATGATAATATTTTAAATGAAACGAGATTAATCATAGAATCAGGCAACGGCGATACTTCTAAACAAAGTCAACCCAGGTCTAGATATGTAATTAGGACGTTTCCAAGTGACCCTGTGTGTTTAAATGACTGATAAGTTGTTCAGTGTATTATAATCTTTTTGTCGTTTATATGAAGACGAATGGAGACAGGAGGAGGAAACCAGGGGTCGATTCATTAACAACTACTTTTCCGAAGGAAACCTCCGGTCCATTATCTTTTACGTTTCCATTCGATGGGTGAATCACCATCAACATTTCCGTATGTTCCAACTCCAGACGCACAGCCAGGAGGCTTCGAATTTATCTGAGGCCTTTGATATGCAATCTGGTTATCAAGGACAGGGAACCACCACCCGTCTCCTACATTGTCGGCCAAGTCCCAGAATTCAACCAGGTAATTCCTTGTGCTCTCTCTCTCTCTTAGCGACATGGCTCGCGAGGCGATTATTTGCAAAACTCAAAACTGTACACATTTTATGTATTATTTTTTGTTGGGGGGTTACACCCACACCAGCTTACAGATCTTTTAAGAAATCCCCTGCAGCTGTGGCAGTGTTTACATCGGCGAGACAGGCCGCTCTGTGGCGGAGAGACTTATGGAACATATCCGCCAACATAAATATAACAGCGACAAATCCGCCGTAGTTCGCCATGCCATTAACACCGGGCACGAAATAAAATTTGAAGACACAAGGCTGCTGTGGAGAGAAGACCAGTAGTCGCCTCGACGCGTGAAAGAGGCAGCAGAAATTTTAAAGAATACCAGCATCAACGAAGAAGGGCCTTTAACTCCCGGATGCTTGGAGCTCGTTGCTATATCAACATAAACAGTATCTCTATTGTTCACATTCTCGATTCGTCGGAGGACACGAGTCAACAAGTTACTAGATTCACGTTATGTTTTACAAGAACTAATTGTAACATATTTTATATCAATGTCGAATGCCTAAAAGATTACAAAAGTCTTTGTAAACTTCTAATTCAAAATTCATCAGAGCGCTTCCACTCACAAAGGAATTTTTACACATCACTCGGTTACGACTATGTGTAGAAATTAAGCAGAACAAGCTTTCTGTAATAAATAAAGCGTACAAACAAGGGCCAGAATAGGTGGAGCTGCAATTTTAAGAATTGGGATGAGCTAAGCGAAGTGTATCCTAAATAACAGTTCTTTCAAACTTATTGACTCTGTTATATGGAAAGTATTCAATTAAAAAGTCCTTCTTTTATATTGGGTTCCACAGCTTTTAGAGCAGGGAAAGAACTGGGGTCATGGAACGGAAGCGAATGGCTCTTTGGAAGAACCATTCCAACATTCACTTTAAGTATTTTCCGACAAACACAGAAAACCGAAATCTCGATGGGCGGAGTCACACTGTCCCGAATGCCCGAAGCGA
Organism: Vandiemenella viatica; assembly: GCA_031002005.1. Classification (NCBI taxonomy): domain Eukaryota; kingdom Metazoa; phylum Arthropoda; class Insecta; order Orthoptera; family Morabidae; genus Vandiemenella; species Vandiemenella viatica. The sequence continues at coordinate 368,388,494 of CM061920.1, read as the reverse complement.
GAGCAAGAATATAAAATGATTTGCAAGAGAATTGCTCTCTGATGAGAGAAACTGGAATTGTGAAACTAAACAGGTGGGCAACAATTTCACAAACTGTTTCGCATTTCAAACCAAGCTTTGCAGCAAAATATATTGCAACACAGGACCCACTTTGCTCTGGATAAGCTTCAAAAGGCGATGGCTGCTCCCAAGTCTGTTGTTACAGAAGAACAAGAAAGTACAGCTTCAATACAGTTGAAGGATCTACTACCTACGAGAAGAGTTAGAATACGGCGCAAAAAAGAATGGACGAATACTTTTTGCCTGGCTTCTATAGCGAAAAAGACTATAACAATGATGTGGCGTAGAAAAGAATTCTGTGCAATCTCTAGCTGCAATGAAACATCAATTTTGTTGTTTGGGACGGCCGAAAAATATTAACGTTGCTGCTGACAATATCTATTCGTTAGTTTCCACAGTTTATTTTAGGAAATATGTTTGCTTCCAGATCATAACTCCGTTGAAAATAACACGGAGTTTCTTTGCTGCCGCGGCTCCACTCGTTCGTACCATCTTTGTGAAATGTAGAAACGTTTCAGTTTCATTCCAAACACTCCTCTGTGCAACATTCCAGAAACACTCATTTCTGTACAGTACACAGTTTTCAAAATGATTTCAGTTACCAACAGAAGCTGTAAAAAATCTTTTCCTTAACAACCTGGTTGCAGATCTTCGATTTGAGGCACATTCTGCTTGTGGCTTGGTGTCGCCAGGAACGTACTGCGTAAAGGGGATGTACAGTTAACCGTGGAATCTCAGCTTCGGGGCTGCTAGCGAACTTTACATGACTAAAGCAAAACTTCACCAGAGGTGAAGGTCGGTTTAAGATCTCATAGCACTTGCCGCGGAGACCGGGATTCGAACGGGAGACCTCTCGTTGTACAATAAGGTACCTCTGAACTGAAACGATTTTGAACACTAAACGAAATTCAACTATACTAAGAGCGCAACAAAAAGTTGATTTAGTTCTTCATTTCTCTTCACTTAAAAAAAAACATTCCAACAGATTCGTATGACGACAAACGCGATTTACTTGTGTTGTAATAAATGTGGAGTACATTTTCCGTGCAGTGAATTTTAATTTTTCGATCATTTTTATTTTTTACTGAAACAGTTCTAGCAGCTATGGGGTATATTTTATTTACTAAGTACCATAAAAAATCTCTGTGAAATACAACCTATGCAGCTAAAATTTCACTTTTTAATTATAAAACTTTAGCAAAATTGTATACAGGCACCCTGTAAACACACACACACACACACACACACACACACACACACAGAGAGAGAGAGAGAGAGAGAGAGAGAGATGTTGGAAAAGAGAAATTTTTGTAAATGCACAGCGATATAAATGCAGAATGCGAGGTTAGTGCCCGCACTACAGGTAAAGGTTCAGCGAACAGCTTTTGCTAATTGCCTTTCGCACTGGGTCCTCAATAGTCTATGGAACATGGAGCAGGTTCTCCCAAGTAAAGCTGAAAATGCCAGCAACCAGGACAATCTCTCTTGGTAATCGCACAACACACAGAAATGCAGAGCATTTTAATAATCTGGTTCAATAAACAAATTGTACTGCTTCCAAGAAATGGCTGCAACATGCAAATTAAATTCTATTCAAATTACTTTTGGTGCCGTACGATTCACTACTGGTAATAGCGATGATACCGAATATGGTGGATGACCGAACGCTCAGGCGTGGTGTTCGGGAGGACGCGGGTTCGAATTCCCGTCCGGGTATCCGGATTAGGGTTTTCTATGGTTTCCCCAAATCACACCTGGCGAATGCCAGGATCTGCTTTCTTCAAAAGGCCATGGTTGAACCCTTCCCGTTCCTTGTACCCGGTCGTATACCGCGTCTAATGACCTCGACGTCGACATGGCGTAAAGCCATAAGCAAAACAAAAAACAAAACAAAAACCAATAACTCATATAATAGATAGAACAAATAGTTAATAGTATTAGTGAATATTAGTGTGCAGGCAATATTCTAATTGACAACTTATCTTTTTTTAAAGAAGCTGTCTCCCTAATTTTTTGATTTTATTAGTGAAATGTTACTGCATGCGGAATAAAGTTTGAGACAATCTAGATAAGAGCTGTTGTCACTGAGATGAAAAATTAATTCCTTTTCATTTAAAAATTTCGAAGTGTTGAAGCATATGACATGCTAACGATCTATACTGTAGGTAGATGGTGCAGAAATCGGTAGATAGTTCTTGAGGCTTCTTAGATGTGACTTCTTGGAAAATGGAGGAACCTGAGGAGTCTGAGGAGTCTGAGTGTGCTTGATCCTCTTCCAAATGTTTCATTTGTAAGTCAATGGGACCAGTTTCAATTTCAGATGCATATACTGAAAACACTCTTACCTTCTGGACCCGGTGAATGCTAGTATTTCAGAATCTCCACTTATTTTAGGATTTTTGTACAGTATATTTATAACTAATCAATCCCTAACCCTACAGGAAATGGAAAACTGGTATGCCATCGGTATTTTCATTATCGAATGAATTTTTAAATTCGGTGTTAAGTATGTTAGCCTAGTAGTGTCTTTCATAAACAAATGGTAACTTGAGAAAGAAGCTCGCATGAGACAGGGCGACATAAAAAACAACACCTTTTTTTCTAGTCAGTTTTGTTTGTCACTATCTTGAACAGTGCAATCCGAGCACGTGTTCAGATAAAACTCCATCCATCAATCTATACACCGGCCGGGCTACAGGTTTCGCTGCGATAAGGTTTTTCGCATTTTCCGTTTTACTGTACGAAATACCTGGAACGCACGAAGCCAGTGTGTTACTGTGCTTCAGAACCAACCATCATGTCATCACGAGGAATAGTTTTCCACTCGCCGTTTCGAACATACGATATTTATATTAGGTTATTATGTATAGTGAATGCTAAATAAAAAATTAATGCTGTTTGTTTTTATTATAGTGAGGTTATAATTTATTAAATAATTGTAAAACGGCAAAACTGTGTGAGATTTCATATAGGTTGTGGTGTTCGGCCATAAAGTGCTATAATCACATTTAAGTACTGTATTAATAAAATCAGTGGAATTCGTGCAGCTGGAAAAATTGTCCTGCACCAATGGAATGCACCAGCAGAACTTTTAGCAACGTTCGTGTTGGGTGTGAGCCAAGAAAATAAGTTATTTTTCAGCAAAATTCGAAAATTCAACTCCTGCTTTCAAATCATTTCGTTTGATGCGGCAAAAATAATTTTAAATAATGATGAAAGAAATTAATAAGCAGATAGAAACTTCCGACAAATTCCCTGACACCGTGCCAAGCACAAAAACCACCGGATAATGACTGGGGTTATAAATCCAAGAACAATGTGTATCCATCACATTTCTCCATTCCATTTCACTGAATGACATTCGTCGACAGATGAATGTGATATGCGGTGACAAGGTAATGGACTTCCTTCATGACAACTTTGAAACAATGCTTCTTGTTACCTACTTACGCACATTTTCCAGATATGCTACTGATGCATCAGAGAGTTCACAGTGAGCAAAATAGATTCCTAAAGAATCGACCAAAGCTGCCACGTAATCAACATTGTGAAAAATGTAAGAGACTAGAGACATTATATTGTTTAGAAAGTATGGCAGCTTTTTGCTTATGGCCGACGGATATGTAGGCGGGATATCACAGAGGGCAAGGAACGTGAAGAAATTCGTCCACGGCCTTTTGAAGTAACCACGCAGCTATTTGCCTGGAGTGATTTGGGGAGATTATGGAAAACCGAATTCTGGATCACTGGGCGGGGGTTTGAAACCTGCATCTTCCAGAATGAGAGGCCGGGCGTTACAGCTCATCCACCACGATTGGTAACACTAGTCGCGCCTTTAACGGAAACACAACAAAGGCAACTGTATGTGCTTACTGACAGCTACTTTAAGATCCAGTCATTTAAAACATTAAATTATAACAGACGTAAGTTCATGTTAAATGTTACTTTTTCTATTTGTGTCACAGCACTGTCTGAAATAGCAAAAAACGAAAATTCAGAACTTAACCTCACCAATGACGGGAATTCTTAATTAAGATGACAGTACCACTGCTTGTTCGTGAATTAGTGTCGACAAATTATAAAGACGTCAAAACATAAAACAAATTTCATCTGAAACTACTTCTTGTTCAAAAAACACTGTCTTGATCATAACTCCGTTTGAGCAGTTATTCTCATAGAGAGAATTTTAGTACAGGAACATACCTATTACCCTCAGAGCATGTTTATGGGTTTTCAGGTTGGCACTATTCATATCATTTCCTGATTCTCATCGCGAATCTGAACGGATCAACTACTAATTTTCAAATTTTAAATGCTTAAATTTAGTACATACCACTAGTCGGGAAAAAGTAACAGGTACTCTACTCACCTGCAACAAAAGAAAAAAAAAATCAGTTGGTAACAACAAAGAAACTAGTTAGCAATTTGTTCAATTAATAATAATGTAAGTAATTACCAAAAAAAACCAGCGAAAACTCTGCTTGGGCTAACTACCATTCAATGTGACAGGTTTAAATACAGTCTAGAGCACTTTTTTCTTTACTTATTTTTTATTTTATTTCTTAGAATTTAAAAATAAAATAAAAAAAATCCAGCTTGTTTTCATAATCCTAAAAGTATAATGATAATACATTTCAACAACAATATATTTTATGTTTCAATTCTGTGTGTTTAATTTTCCCTTTTCGCCTGACCGAAAAATATTTATTTGACAACGCAGTGACTGTTTTTCCTATTTGGGAAATAACTGATCTTCAATATATAATATATATATAATATATATATATATATATCGTGTTGCATTAGTTCAACACTTACAAAATATCTGGTTAAATGTCATGTCTCGTTATAAAATTGCAGGAAACCTTATGACCATGAGAAGAAACGAAGATTGTTATGAAGTGGTCAGAAAATGCTACGGAGACTCTTCCTGCCGCGCCGTAAACAGATACGAGCAGCCTGTTTGTTCACAATGTGGAATCGTGAAAGGTGGAGTTCACAGTTCTGGCATTACTTACTTACTAATGGCACAGCGGAGAAATTGCTCAGCTTATTTAACAGAATCAAATACATCCATGCCACGATACTTGAAAATAAGCCTGGTATTAAATTGCATGTAACAATGGTTATTACCAGTTTCCCACGGAAGTCTGAAAAAATTTATCGTGTAATAAACATTTAAATAAATAAATAAACACAGCATATTATATGTCTATACAGACGATCTTTGTATAATATATTACCTGCTCTGTCTTCTTAAAAATTTTACATATCTATTTCACAAAAAACTGTGATATCTATAAGAATAGTTATTGGCATTAGCGAGAGTGTTCCGCCCTTACTAAAGCTTCGTTAATACTGCTCAAGTCTTGTATCTCTTCAAAGGTGAGCAATCACGTGCTACAATATCTTACAACGATCTAAATAATTGCTTCTCAGCAGCTGCTTCTCTTGCAGATCTAATCTGGGGGGGGGGGGGGGGGGGTGGGGGGGGGGGGGGGAAAAAACCGGAAGAGCCCGTGCAGCCAACCTAGGTTACTCAAACATATAGTTGCATGCCATGTGATTAGCTGATACATCGGTTAAAAAGAGCTTATTGCGTATGTGTGTATGTTGCATGTGTTAGGAAACAGAGAAACAGAAGAATTGCTAACTTTGTATAGATAATATTTATACGATATCTGTTATAGAAGAGATTGAAAACGTGTGCCACATGTACAGCTCGACCTTCTATTCCGTCCGTGAAATTTTTTATTTTTTTTTAAGTCTCACTGACTTGCTCTTGTACATACATTTAATTTAAATACAAAATGATATTAGCATTTAAACAGAATATGATAAAAAAGATTATAGCTGGATGAATGATCCAATTTGGTTAAAAAAACATGCACTTCGGTTGAGTGAAGATAGTTTTTCGACAGTCAGACATTTTTGCCATTGGAGAGACTAACGAACCAACGCGAGTGCAAAAAGGAGGCAGACAGATAAAAAAAAAAAAAAAAATGCGCCAAGTTGTTCCGGCAGTGGTGAAATATTCATGGGGAGCGGCGGACCCCTAAGAGCCTATCTGTCACACGTCGGCCATGAAGTTCCCGGCAGCAGAGAGGCGAAATTAAAATATGTAGGCCACAGCAAACGGAACAAAATCGAATAACAAGAACGTACGTGCCTTGGTTAGAAAAGTAAATAAAAAGCAACTGTACAGAACTTATTTCGTGATAAAATTGTAGTTTTATATCAAAGGACAATTTTTACAATGCCAGTTTAAACGAGATTTTTTTTGTTATTTTTTTTAACCAAGCAAGATGTGAATGTCCTGTACGTAAAAGAAAGCAAAAAGCGTGAATCTTCAGTAGTGAAAATCTAATACGACAAGAATAATGAAGAAAACACTTGTCATTATCGGTTGTTGTTTGAGCACTCCGCCGATTTCAGTATACAAACAAAGTAAAGATTGAGACAGTGGCCACATCTTTATGGATGTATTAAAAGGCTACAACCTCTACCTTTGAAACTCATTCATTGGAATACGGCCAAGAACAGATGTTTTTAACTGAATATTGAGTTAGTCTTATGTTACCTTCACTATGCAGTACATTCGCCACACAGGACACTATAATTGACAGAGCAATGGTAGAATCCAGAGCAGCGCAGGTAAAAATAATTGCCATTTCATAGTAACAAACGACGAAAACAAAATGTCAAGTAAACGCCCAATGACATTTCATTTTAAAAAAAGACGAAAAACAAAATGTTTTTTCGATTTGGCACCGGGCACAAGAACGAATTACGGCGTTTCTTAAGAAAGTGATGTGCCGTAATTCTCAGAAATGTATTTAAAATTATACCGATTTGGTAGCAATGTTAGTGAATGTTACTTCTACAAGAAAGCCTTACTGTTCTTTCGCATAGTCTCTATCCTTGATGCCGAGTGAAACAAGTGCGGGAATCATCTATTTATATGTGAATGTAGCAGTTTTTGCATTTGCAGATATTTAAATTCTCTTGTCATCCTTCGAAGTGTATATCATACCAAGCTTTTGTATGAGATCTATAGATATGAAAGTGCAATGGAGCCACATCTGGACTGTGGAGTACATGGAGTAACATTGTCCAACCCAATCAGATGATATGATTTCCCCGTCGGTTGCCACACTTCGAGGAGTTGGAGACAAATTTGCAATGATGAGTGCAGCGACAAATATAGTATCCTGATGTGCCATGCGGAATGAACAGTGTCACCCTCGCCAGTCATCATGGCTGGCAATGCACGACGACCGCAGTTCACGCAGTTCATCCGATCCAGTTTCCTTGTAGCGTAAGTACTCAACAAAAGCTGTTCTAAAAGTTCGTTACAACTCACTTGCCACATCAAGGAAGTCGAAAGTTCACAAACTCATCGAGTAATCACCAAAAGTACATTTTTTCATATTTGCTCGTTGCTTTGGAAACAAAATGCTAAGTATTAATTTTCGAACAATCTACGACACTTTTAAGGCAATCTGCTATTGAATCTCTTCACTGCATTAATTTTTTGCATACTCAGGATTGAGATTTTATAAGTGTTTTGTCCGTCCTGTGAAATTTGTGTTTTAGCATTGTAAAAAATAAAAAGTCTTTGACAGAATACTAAAAAAATATATTGAAAACACACAATACCCCATCCATTTGGAGGGATACGGGAGCACTGTTTTCCGATCACTTTACTTTATGTTTCCACCGTTTCACTACTCATATACCTCAAATCATTCTTGTAGCAAATGCTTTGTTTCTAACAACAAGCGCTATTAATGCAGGATAAAATTATCACTCCGTTTTATATCACATTTAGTTCCATATTTACATTTACGAACACCGAAATCAATATACGTGAAAGGTAAACACATTCGCTTCGTTTGTCGTATTTTTGCAACGTTAATATTCGAATTATACGAATTTACTGCCGCTTCAATCAGATGCGCAACGGATCGCGCGCGTCATAATGAAAACACAATTCTCGGAATTGACAAAGTCACGGCACGCGTCACAACCCACAGCAGTTTACCATCGCGACTCATCGTGGATTAAGTCACAGAACTATAAAAGTTTTTCACTTTCAACATACACGCGAGCATTCCAATTCAGCAGCCTTAATCCATAATGCTAACTAATTAGTACCAGATTGTAATCTTTTGCAGCCTACGCCTTTCTTTGTGTGGCTTGGTGAGAAGGGAGGAGGTATAGAATAAAAAAAAGTACACCCCGATGGGTTAATCCCAAGTGCATTGGTGTTAAGATTGCCTATTAGCCTTAAGTATCGTCAGTTTAAAATAAAGTGTGCTGTAAGACTTGTGGTATCCTTAGTCTTGCAAAGCAGAAACAACTGATAACAAAGCTCGGTTTTGTGGCCTCAGAAGTTACTGGCATACTCTTTATTTTTTAATAAAGAAAACCAACCGCGCCTCCAAGAGCGTAGCTCAGCTCCAAGATATCGTAAACTACAATCACATAGCTCAACATTTCGAGCAGCTCACATACGACCTAAACTCTATGAAAACTCTGGAGTAAGAAAATAAATGGCACGGCAAATTTACAACACAAAAGTTAAGATAGGTTTATCGGAACAAGTTTTACGCGAGTTGACTGATTCAGAAACCAGAAAAAAACGACAAAAATACTCTAAAAGCGAGTCAAAGTTTGAAATCTGCGTTGATTTTGACAGTGTTTCAAAAGCCTCACCAAAATGACATAAACATGCGTATTGCTTATCCTCAGCAGTTACAATGATAACTAAACACAAAACCGAAATAGAACCCAAACACCTCTCCTACCCTGGTAAGCAAGTCCCCTATGGTGAACCCGTGTCAGGCACCCGACGCCATCAAAGTGCCGCAGAGACATAAACCAGTGGAATGGGCTAAATAAGATTAATAGAACCAAACAGAGGAACCAGTAGTTCAACGAACTACTTGAGTTTTCAACACTACGCAGTCTTAACCACACAAAGTAATTTCTCGCTACAAAGATGAGATTCTTAATACTATTACAGATTTAAAATTTAATTATTTATTACGTCAATAAAAACTAAAATCCCGAATCATATTACAAAATCTTGAAGAACAAGGTTCTAATAACAACAACTTAAGAGTAGAACGGAGTTGGTTTGGAAGACAGTCGAACCAGGTAGTTCAGCGTTACTGATTTTGCAGTCACCGATCTGTTATTATCTTGCACTTCTTAATCTCGATTGAGATAGGATCCCACATCGGCTGTACACTACCTCCTCCGTCTAATATCGAGGGTAACCAGATATGCAGGTCTACTCACATTGCCAGTACAATACATATAATCCAAACTGTTTTTTGTAGAAGAAAATTTTGAACATTTCACTCTTTGTGCTGCTGACATATTATGTAGCCATAAAGTTAAGAATACATGTAGCCTACAAAGATTAGGAGTCGTTGTCAACTGCACACAATGGTATTCTTTATTAAGAGTCAGAAGAAATAAAATTTGATGCAAATAAAAAGTTGACAGTTTTGAGTCTATACTGAAAGAGTTAATTCTGCGCATTTTAAACTAAAGATAAACCGATACAAATAATACGAGCTTTGAGATGAGGAAGGTTGATCACAAAATTAAACGCTATTAATGAATTCGTGTATGATTTTTTGGAAACTATGAATAAATGTTCTTTAGAACATATAGTATCTTTAAAATGCATCAGTTAACACTAGATGATATGGTATGTGGTAAACAGTGTTAAGGAGATGCGTGTTTAGGGTGCTAAGTAAGTATGCTCTTATTGGTATGCATTATTTGGTAATTTTGTTAATTTTAGAACTAACGCCATGAACTGTTCCACATCTCTCGCAAAATCGGATTGATTTCTAATTTTACTGCAGAAATAATAAAGTCTGAAAAAGAAGACAATTTAATTAGACCAGCATTAAAAACTACTTCCAAGTCAACGCGTTCTACAACACGGTTAAGCAGTTGCCGTCTTGATGGCGTCTCAAGTATCTTCGAATACGCTCGCTTACTTCCAGCTGGCCCTTGCAAGAGTTCTGCTTTGTAATGGGTTCTTTGGCTGGCTCGCTTGAAGAGCCTGTCACAGACCATTCATTTCGACGAAAGCACTGGTCAAAGAAAGCTTTGCGTTCACAAGTTTGACTGCATCGCAACACAAGAGCCCTCCGTTAAATGCTCGTAAGTACATGCGTTAGAAGCGACGACATTTGATTGGGGACTAAAGGCTGGATTCTTTGAAAGCTACTAATTAAGAATCGCTCCGCTGACCTTGTGGACCGACTACACAATGCGTAATCATGCGGAGTCCATTACTAGCAGCTAGTGAGTTGGAAAACAAATGTATTTCCCTTTTCTTTGTTTGTTGACTCTTTGCATCCGCCGCGAAACGTATCGCCGAGATACAAGCGTCACTTCACAAACAGTAGTAGGCTTAGCAACAAAATTGGTTTAAACGAACTGTTTGTATTATCTGGAGTAATTTATTTTATAGTTATCTGGAATATTTCTACTGCGTTCGGGTGCTGCATATTTTTCATTAAGATGACAAGAATTATATATTGAAAAATTTCGATAATCTTCACATTCAAAAACTCCTAACGCAGTTTCTAAAATTTACATTATGATATTTCTTTAACTGAGTACAACCTTCCAGGGAACATGGATATACAAGAAATTCCATTTAAACATTTACGGTTAGAAGTTAGCCATCTCATACAATGAATATTTAAAATTAATAGTAAAATCTTTTATGCAAGACGTTTCCCCCAGTTACTTTTACGATATGTCGGTAAAAATCTCAAAAATGAATGCGAAAACTATAGATTTATTACAGTGGGTAGAATACAAATCATTCCAGCTAATGGAAACATTTGTATAGATGGTAACAGAAATAATAACGATCAGATTATTACGAAAATTAGCAAACACTGATTCCTCTTCAGAGCTGATTACAACGAAATATTTATACGGTAATTTAAAATTCTAGTTTTTCAAAAACTTCTTTAGTAGTTGTATGTATGTACTCTAAGCGCAATGAAAACGTTTACATTCAATTTCGTAATGGCGTAAAACAGATGACTGCCTTCATGACAGTAATAAATTCAAATTATTGGATACTTAATACCATAATACAGGAGAAAATCATTCAAACTGCATGTGACAACGCGTAATACTTACGAGTCACTTATTTCCAAAGAAACAGGACTGAAAAAATAATATATAAGTTTTTGTATCACCGCTGGGAATTCTTTGGTAAAACATTTTTTCGGCCTACCCAACGTAACCAGCACAAATAAGAAAGCTTATTGGAATGACAGGAAATTCGGTTTATTGTCGGAAAATGATGTGATTAATTCATTAAAAATTTGTTTGGAATACATAAGTAGATGATGATGATAACACAAACAAGAAAAGTAAAAAATTACAATGTGTGCTCGATCAGACGCAAGAAATGAAACTTTTTTTTAGGAGTTATGAATAATAGAGCACAATATTTATGATTTCCATCTTTTTCATTCCCAGTTTTGCCATATTTTTAATGTCGATTCAACAACAGATCTACGACAGAAGAAATATAAAATAAAAGGATGAGAATTTACTTTCTCTGGGTATCTTCAGAATACTGCATCAAAAGTTTTCGTACATTGTCTATGTACCTTACTCAAATAGATTTGTCGTAAAGAAATTAAGTTAATGGCAGTGCATCAACAGATTTAAAGTTTGCATTAAAATCTACAGACGTAATTATCCGTAAAATGAGGTTATATTGTTGTATGTAGGTTTAAGTACCAAGATCATTTCTCTTCCTTGGAACATTGAGCAAAACGTGTCTCCAATTTGCAGTTCCTCTTACATTTTGAAATAATTTGTCCTTTTTCCAAATAATGATAGATGTTTCATAAAATACTTATGACTATAATTAAGTCTTCGCGGGTTCTCCGCTGTATGGTGTTGAAGAAAAACAACAACGAGCTTTCGGCCCCTAGCTCTGCCGCCATCTTCAGGTTATTATGTTCTTTGAAAGGAAACAATTTTAATAAATCGCAACTCCTATTCCATTTACATCTTTTTTTTTTTTTTTTTTTTTTTTTTTACGTACTTTGCAACACATCGGAAATTTGGTATAGAAACATCTCCATAACCATCCATCCAATTTCTGACAGTAGAAGATATTATTGCCAGCTAACATTGAATTGCTTATATCTGCGTCGTTTATTCCGATACTTCGACAGTTAAAACTAAATATTAATATTCTTTTTTCGCAGTGTTAACGGATGGCTACGTCATATAAATGTGAAAACAGACATGAAAAAAATTCCGTTGTTGTATAACAACTCCGTCCGTTGGATGGAGTTACCACATCGTTGCAGGCAAAGGGTCACCAATTTCCGTGACGATTTTTGTGGTTACTAAAGTGCGCAAAAGAAGTTTTGCTCAAAAGCTCTTTCTGAATTTTTATAAGAGTAAAGCAGTTATATCTGAAACAAGTGTAATTTAGTACGTAAATTTTCTTCCAGGCTATTACACATATTTCTGCATTTTACGAACAAACTTCTGTAGCATCTTAATTGTACCATAGCCAACTGTCAAGATCAGATGTACTTAAGTTTGGATGGTAGGCAATGATGTGTCAGGCCTACTTCTGAAATTAATCCGTTTATTAAATGTCATAAGTATCCCTAACACTGCAGCCACCTTAATTTCTCGACGCAAAAAGCTATTTACATAACAACTCAGGTAGAATGCTTGTCCAATTTTCAAAAGATATAAGAGGGAATTTTCCCCCATAAAAATACACGTACAACTGTTGTTAACACTTTTATCTTCACAAAATGACAAAGTTAATTTGCTTGCGTAATTCTAATGGACACTTATGTAGTAAGAGTGGTCTGAATACCTGAAGGCCCAACTACATCAATATTTGAAGGCTCCCACACGCTGTCGAGTTTTTATGGGAAGACACATCGACTGTTCATTGCTCCTGTTTGCGTCAAAAATAGTTCATCCACTGGATTGTCCGTTGTAGGTATTAATGGCCTGTGTGGTCTTGCGGTCATCTCGCTTATCTTACATGTCCCATCCAATCCCGTATATCCCTTCCAAACTATTACACTTTCGGACAGTTGAAATGCACCATCCGCCATACACTTTTAGTGAATCGCGAACAGCGAAAGAATTGATACCTCTTCACAAAAAACCAAAGCACCCTTGATGGAACCAAGATTGTGAGACTGCATTAGAAGAAGAAGGAAAAAAAAGGAATTTAAAAATTACAATTGCAACAAATCTGAAGAAACACACAGTAAATTTCTCGAAATTCGCAAACAGACCTTTGCGATCCAAATAAAGGGTAATCACCACAGAACCTATGTTTTAGAAAACGAAATGGTAAACTTGCCCTGACAGAGAAAACTGCCAAGAACTGGCCAATTATTGTCCGCAACCCAAAAAGAGGTTCCCGAAAATACAATCTGTAATAACAACAGAGAACTCATCTCCACCAACACAAGAAAAAATTTAAGCACATATAAAGAAACTTAAAAATAACAAAACATCGGGAGAAGATGGAATTGTAGCCGAACTTTTAAAAAATTTAGGTCCAAATTCACTCAGAGAAATTGTACAAATAATAAAAAACAATTGGCAAACCGAAAAAATCCCAGATGATTGGTAGATTGCTCTAATCCACCCACTACATACAAAAGGTACAAATCAGATGTAAACAACTATAGAGGGCTCTCCCTCCTGCCAGTCACATACAAAATTCTTTCAGCCTGTCTTTTGAAGAGAACACAAGAGCAGTTAGAACCTACGTTAGCAGAATATCAAGCAGGATTCAGATCAAACAGGTCGTGCCCTGAACAAATTTTCAACCTCAAAACCATAATCAAAATGCGAGCCCTCAGACAAAAACCCCAAGTAAGCACATTTGTGGATTTCAAAAAAGCATACGACTCAATAGACAGGCCTACACTATTCCAAAGTTTAGAAGAAAGGGGAATAGATCCAAAAACATGAGAACTCGTAAAACAAAGACTAATTGGCACTAAATCTAAAATGAAATTCATGAGCGAGATTTCAGAACCCTTTGACATACAAACAGGTGTGAGATAAGGTGATGGGCTCTATCCTCTTCTGTTCAACGGAGGAATGGGAGAAAGAACTCAAAAAAATTAAGTGTTGGAAGGCAATACCACTTGGCTTTCCCAAAAACAACCTCTACATACCATACATCTCTTTTGCGGATAATTTGGCGATAATAGCATAAGATGAAGAGACTGCTATCAAACAGCTTGAGACACTCAAAGAATGTGCAGAAAAAATAGGGTTACAAATCTCATTCGAGAAAACTGAATTCATTTGTTCAAAAACAGAAATAGCAAGTTTGAGAACAAAATACGGTAAAATTAACAGAGTCCCATACTTTGATACCTCGGAGAATTCATCGAATCGACAGGCCTTGAGAAAATCTCACAGCAAAATCGCCTCCAAAAAGTAAAAAAAGCATTATGGTTAGTCCAAAATCTCTACAACAAAAAATCCATGTAAGACAGACCAAAATTCGGCACTACAACACAGTCATAAAACCAACAGTTCTATATGCAAATGAAACGTTAACACTCAACAGAAAACATGACCTTCAAGAAATAAAAAAAGCAGAGAGAAAAATCATTAGAAAAATTCTACGAGCAAGACTCACTAAAGATGGTTACAGACTACATTCAATCAAAACAACCGAAAAGTTTTGAAACCTCGAAATTGACATCAAGAAAAGGCTAATGAAATTCTTTGGTCACCTTAAGAGGCTATCAGAAAATCGATTGACAAAAAAGATAATAGATTTATGTAACTTCACTTAAGAATCCAACACCTTGGCTGAATGAAATTCGGAAGGATCTGAAAAGTGCAAACATAGGAGCAACGGACATCTTAGTAAGAAACACCTTCAAACACAAAGTAGGTGAATGGGAAATTATAACTGAGTAACCAAAACAAAAACAATACAGACCAAAGTGGCCGGACGAAAGTAAACAAGCTTTCTTGAAAGAATGAAAGCATACTGGAACAAGAAGAACTCAAAGAAAACTTGATTGAGTAATCTTTTTAACGTCTTCCATTGGGAGAATACGCCAATAATAATAACAAAAACAGGAAGGAATTATCGTACACGTGTCATTGCGATTTAGATAGACGTGGTGGGCGGGGCTGAAATAAAAATAATACCACATCTCGCTAGTCCACGGCCAAAGGCCCAACAGCATCAATATTTAAAGGCTCCTACGCGCTGTCGAGTTTTTATGTTTGCCTTCAAAAGTGTTCATCCACTGGCTTGTCCGTTGTAGGTATTAATGGCCTGTGTAGTCTTGCGGTCATCTCACATATCCAAATACCGAAAAGTCGGGTTAGAACAACGGTAAAACAGGATTACGACAGCGATCTGTAAATACATTTCACGTCTATACACGTTCATATCACGAAATGTAACACCATGTTAGGTATCGTTTAGATTGATGGTCCTTCCGGAAGTTTTTTATAGCATATCAACCTACTGTCGCTCACCATACGGTGGTACCGTGACTCCAATCATTCCAACATCCTACAATTTTCTTTGATACGTGTGTATCACATTCAATTCATAAAAACAGTTTATCTGGAAATAACCACGGTAAGGGGTGAGAGAACTTATTTACTAGGGTCATGCGTAAGTTCATGCCCTGACAATGAATGATGCCCGAGTTAAAAGTTGTGATCTATTTCCCCACATAGTCCTAAGCTTCGCATACAACTCTCAAAACGTTACAACACCGCACAACATGTTTTTCCAAGGGTGTCATGACATGGCACGTCAGCATCTTTTTCAAATGTCTGGAAATAGGTGGAAGTCTCGGACCAGATCGGGAGAATGGGTTGTTGTGGCACTTACCGATACCTACACTCATGATTCATGAACTGCCGCGTTGGCATTACAGGTTTGTCTGGAAGCATTGTTCTGAAGATGATCTCTTTTCTTTTACAGTTTCTAGTACTTGGATCACAACATTAACGTACACCATATTATTGCCTCTGGGATGATATGACCCTTTTTCAGGAAATCTACAGCCCATACACTCTCATAATCCCGTGAAAAAAAAGTCCTCTTTCCCACTAGAGCGAAGTTTACTGGTCTTTTTTGGGGTGGGGGGGGGGGGAGAGGAATGTAATTAAATTCACTGTTAATTACCTGGATTCTCGAACGTACAGATAGACTTAGAGCTCGTCCACAGAGATGACAACAGCGATAAAATTTCCTTCATTTTGTACCTCCGCTGCATTCATGTTTTTGCTCACACTTTTGACACGTTCCGTTTCTCATGAATAATATTCCAGACGCATCTTTCTGTAGGAAAGAAATTCCGTCATTAAAAAATAATATTGTAATCACATCACTCCTGACTGGACTTATTCAATCCTCCCAGCATTCCTACCCTGAAATAATCCATTTAAGTCCACATACCCAAAGAAACCTATGTTTTCAGTTATTTCCCGTTCTTTCCTGTTTCCTATATTAACGAATCAATCAATGCCACATGTCTTAATATGAGAACCACTACCCTGATTCCATTTATTAAAATCTTCGAACTTGATCTTCCTCTTTTTTAACATCGTTGTATAGCACCACACTTAAAATTTTTTTCCTTGTATTCCTAAAGAACAAGCTTTATTTCTGCAATATGCTGTGTCCCATGAAGCAATAATCATGTGCAGCTATGCGGTTTTAAATACAGGAAAGTAAGCTTTATTGGCTAAAAATTGGATAAAATATTCGTAATTGTGTACTACTCTGTGGAACTACATCTGTTCGGAGGTTGTAAACCTAGTTAACCTTCTCACGCTCAATGGCATCCGTCAAGGTGACGGGAATATTTCTGTTCCCGTGCCTTAGTGCTTGTTCTTTCCGTTACGAGTAGTTATGGTACAATAAGCAGACGTGTATATAATTACGTTTCATTTAAAAATATATTTCAGATTCTAACCGTGACTTTAAAGTAAACGTTTTAAAACTGGAACCAGGATAATATTATATTTTATCTTGAACAAGCAGTGCCACTTCTATTATGTACTCTGCTTTTCATCGAATTATGAAAATGATATGTCCATCTGTAAATGTGTATAATGTTGTATGTGTATGCGTTGATCATTTGCAAATAAATAGATAATTTTCATAGCTTCCATAATGATCGTAAATTCTAGTTCATTCCTCAGGTACCGAAAATTGTGTTACAATTTTTCATTCGAGAATAAATGGGTTGGAATCAGAATCAGGTCAACCAGATCCCATTTTGAGTGGGTTTCTTGAAATCGTTACCAAGCACACGTCGGGATGGTTCCTTCGCTGTTATCGTTATAGGGACCGCCAAAAACATTTTTACTAGCAAATTGGGACGAGAACAAAGCATGACTTTGATCACATTAAATTGAGCGTTTAAGGTGACTGTAAAACTATTCTCCAACTACTAAAACCAAAATAAAATAAAATTTTACATGATAAAAAAGAGAATCTTTCAGACTGTGTACAAGACAGACACCTGTCGAAGTCTTCTTCCTTTAAGCCGTCTTGTTAGTTCCAGTTTCTCGAATCGCCTCCCACCTGGTCTTCCTATTTTCTTCTAGCTCTAGGCTTTATTCTTCATAGCCGGTTTTGGTAGGCGTTTGTCATTCAATCATAGATCATCTTCGTATTTTGTATTCTTCTATTTTTAGTTCACTGTGAAATTCTCCGATTTATGCCTTGTTGTTTAATTGCGTTTGTGATATTCTTTGTTGTACTACACAACTTCTCAGGAACTTCATTTACGTGGCTTCGATCTTTTTTTCTAAGGACCCATGATTCACTTCCATATAATAGTGCTGGTATTGCAACGGTTTGACGGAATTTCATTTGTGTTTATTATCGCAAGTTATACCCGGCGTCGTTTAAAGTATTCGACACATTTTTAAAAACTATTTAACTTAACATTCAATGTTCCTGCTGTGTTGGTGTTTGACATTAATCCCAAATATTAAAATTCTAATGTCTGTTCCCGACATCCAATCACATTTTCGATCTTATCATATGTTTCCCTCTAAGAAGAAGACGATTTCTTTTAAACTACTTAACGTCTCTTAACAGCGAGGTCTTTAGAGACGGGAAAGGATGGGGGGCAAGGAATGGAAAGGTATTTGGCCATGGTCTTTTGAAGTAAGCATCCCGGCATTTGCCTGGAGTGATTTGGGAAACCATGGAAAATCCAAATCTGGATGCCCGGACGGGGATTCGAACCGCCGTCCTCCCGAATGTGAGGTGAGAACGCTAACCGTTACACCACCTCGCTTGGTAAGAAGACGAAGACGACAACTCAGATTTGGTTATACTTGTTAAAATGGAAATTAGTAGGTGTATAGATTTTACAGATCGCTTATGAGAAGGTAACAATGAGCTGACCACCAACGAAGAGTAGCGTTTGAAATGATTTGTTACTTAGGATTTGAATACCTTCTGGTGTTAATTCCTTCTATTTCTTTAACAAATCGTCAAGATATAAAACCAGCAATATTTGAGGCAGACAGCAAACTTGTACTAACAATGATCAGACCACCAACGAAGAGCAGCGTTTGAAATGATTTGTTACTTAGGATTTGAATACCTTCTGGTGTTCCTTCCATTTCTTTAACAAATCGTCAAGATATAAATATTTGAGGCAGACAGCAAACTGGTACAACACTGTGGCTGGTTTTTACTGGCTCGGCAGATTCGTTATTTGGGTTGTCTAAAATTATGTTGGTCAATATAAACTCTTAATAACCATAATCAAAATTTCATGGAAAAATAGTTTTTTCAAGTGGGCCCAAAAATTTATTCGGATTCACCTTATCAGAGTGGTAGTCAATAGAAGCAATAATAGTTTCTTCGACTTTATTAGTAAGTAATTTTGTTTCTAAGATTTATCAGCCACAAGCACGTTAACGTTATTGAACGCGTGTGATGCAGTATGATCAGATTTCTCACGAGTGTAAAGCTTAGCTGTTACCATGCAAAATATCATGTTAAAAGTGAGAGTAAATGCAATTCATTCAGAAAAATACCCACATGTACAAAAAAAAACCACATGTAGTAAACTGTAAGTAAGACATACGTATTTTTAAATAAAACATTTTTTATAGGGTTTCATGAAACTCTGAGCACTAATTTATTTGTGTTTCAGCAACATTTGAAGCTATCCTACCGACGTCTATCAGTTCTTGTGTAAAATTATCCAGTAGTTTGTCTTAAAAACATATAAATGTTCTTTAAAAACTGATAAATTAAGAAATAAGAATACCAAGGAATGCATGCACCATTGCTTGTCAGCAGCCGCTTGATACCTGGTGTATGCGGAATTGCGTTTCGGCGTATTCATAATATCTGGACACCAAGGCTTGAGGAGCACTCCTCAATCCATGCCCGCCATAGAAATTCTCGCTACAATATTTTGTACGCAGTATTTTCCGTAATGATATCGCTAATGATGAGTCGCAAGGCCTCAAAAAAAAAAAAACCTCTAAAAATGAAACGAATTTTTAATTGCCATTAGATCCTCATCCATTGCTAATTCTTAAGTACGTGAAATCTGCTCCTGCACACTGCGCTGCACATGCCTGGACAAACACGTCATAGCCAGATACTGGCGCCGTAACGTGGCGCACCACGAGTATTGGGAGCCTGCTTTCTGCGGCTGACAAGTTGTACCAGAAGCACTCAGCCTTCTAGCGATAAAAATATATCAAGGAATGCGTATCGTACGGTCTGCCCGCACGAATGAAACATTCTTGCATACCGAGCTCTAGGTGGGCGGGTGGGAGGGAGGTGGGGGGGATCGAAGCTCGAGAGCAGAGGGACCGACTGCAATTCCCTGCGCTACACTGCGAGCCGATAAAATATTCAGCGAGGGTCGACGGTGGAGCAATTCGGACGGAGGCGGCTGGCTACACCACGTTCCGGCTGGGCGACTTCTAAAACCAAGAGTGTCCTCGTGCGACACCGAGGTCCTCAACCTGGAACATCAGTAACATCCAACGACTGCTGAAAATTCAGCGTCTCTCCACAATCTACACTTCTGCATAGAATCGAGTAATAGCGACAAAGCTACCTACATTAGCAATTTTGGGAAACTGACTACAAGTTACGTCACATATTAATAATCCGAATGCTCTGAATTTTAATATAATGCTCTCGGGTGACTAGAAGAGTTAACGAATTGTTTTCACACGATATTTCGGCGATCAAATGCACTGTCGCCATCTTCACCAGAAGATAATGACAGTGGATTTGATCGCCGAAATATCCTGTGAAAACACTTCTTTGATTGGGATAGTCAGCCGAGAGATATTGTATTAATTCTCAACGTCGAGAAAAACCTCGTTCTTCTGTATTATAAACTTTGTCTTCTCTACAGTTCATTGTTCAGATTGCACTTCTGCCAATAAGTTAAGCAAATAATTTACGACTGAAAATCAGAGAAACTATCCGTTTTTCGATAAGGATCCTTCTGTTAGCGTACATCTGTTTTTAATATCATTACTTCTTCCGCTACAGGTTGGATTTTTTTCTTAAGTAACAAAATTATCTCTGTTGTTCCAATACTTTAGTTCTGATTTTTATATTTAGTCCATTGTTCTTGTCACTTCTGGTATCATTCTTACCTAAGTTTACATTTTCAACATATTTCATACAAATACCTCTAGGAACCTTTTGCCAATAAGGTTCAGCAGAGCCTCAAATTGTTCACTGTTCATTTACTAGAACAATATCATCACAATATCGTACGATACATAAATTTTCTTCTTTAATTTTTATTTTACTGTCACATTTTTCTTCCACTTGCTTGGTTACATTCGTTTTATAAAATTTTAATATCAATCGTGATAATAAGCTCCTGTTTGATTGATGATTTCCTATTTTCTTCAAGTTACATAAGTATTACATTCCACCTTCGGAATTTTAAGGATGACGTTTTCTTTAACCACAATGAGCAGTTTCAACCGTGAGAGGATGTTTTTCATATCTACAAAGCCCACAAAGGTATCCTTACTGTTCAGTTTTTCTAGTGCTGTATCACGTTGGAGCTCACTTATATATCTATCTTCCATAGAGGGAAATGAACAGCGGAGTCATTTTACCCTTTCTCTTCCGCGGTTATTTAACTAACAGGATCGTACATAACGGCATCTGTCCGCGAATATAACAAGCTACGTTTTATATGACAAATATGTATTTTCTTTTGCGTAGTGTGTAATTTTGAATCAAAAAAGCTGGGGCGGTCAAAGCATTCTCCTAGCTCATTACAGAAAACAGCCGAAGATCTTAACCAAAACGACCACCTAAAACCTTAACCAAGACGGCATTATTGGACGGGACACCCCAACGGATATTTCGCGCACCTAGCGACAGTTTCGATTTCTTGCTCACCAACAGTTTTTGAGGAAGCCTAGTCACTGAGCATCCTGGCGCACATCATATCAACAGAGAAAAATCTGTAAAAATTCCTGGCTACACCGGGATTTCAATCCGAGATCCTGAATTTCAAAGGAAAATGTCTTAACCACTGAGCTGACCATTCATAACACTCCTTGCATCTCTCCTAGTCCAATATGAAAGCGTAAAACGCAATCCATCAAACTAGTACGTGTTATTCTTATATTAGATTATAATTAGTAATTAGTATTTCCAATCTGTTTTCCCTAAAATCAGTTTTTTATTAGGCTAGTATCTTTTCCATGATTCTTTTGTTGTCTACATTATTGTCGTGACAGGTAATGACGGACTGAATTTATATTGGGAGTCTATGAGAGTGGCGGTCTATGGCCTTGTAGGGGGCCCTCGCCTCGCGAAGTGCATGCAGTATTCAGACAGGTGGCACTGGCCTGGCTCATTACTAAGACATGCCGCCTCGGCCGCACTCAGCCTTTCAATTTGTCTTCCGACTGCAGCTTGGGCTCCCTCCGCGGACACTCAATTAGCAGTCAGCCCGCAGAACACTGCACCTCCGACCGTAACCTCACAGATGAGGTCGAACCATGGGAGGGCCGTCACAGAAACTTCAAGCGTTTCAAGCTCGCCTTTACAAATTTCATCATACGTGCACTGTTAAAATTTGATTCATAACTTAACTAAACTAATGCTGTAACCAGCAGAGTAGAAGGGACCTACAATTTTAAGTGAGGTCCGGACCACGAAAGCGGTCTAGCGTTTCTTAAATACACAAAGTACATTTAGTGAGACGCGAATCCCAGTCGGCAATCGATCCGGGAGCTCTATGATCTCCAGTTAGACACTGTGCGGTGTGTTTGCCTGGCATTTCATCTGGAGAGGTATCTGGAATAAAACACCACCTAAAGTTATCCACCGATTGGTTTACTACCTGACGTCTACACGCCCCGAGAACGCAATTGCAACAACTAAAAAGAGTCATCCAACTCTCCGAAGAAAAGAGTGCTTTGGCATGAGGAGGTGACACCGCCGAGACTGGGATTTGCTGGTTTTCGCCTTGGTCAGGACGGACACACTCAAACCCCAGCCGTGGAGGCGGCAGTCTTAGCGCACATATGCCAGGGGGCTAAATCAGATGCGGGTCTGAAATATACCTTGGACCAGATATTCGGTCTGTGCACTAACGAACGCCTGAAATATTCTTTTTGTACTAGTTTCGCCGCATCGAAGGGCTGCACCAATACCTTGAGCTTCCCTTCGCCGTGATGGACACCAAGGGGCGGCGGCAAGAAGTCTCATCTTCGAAAATGTGACTGCTGTCAGCAACCTAATCCAGCTGCTTAACTGTTTTATGAATACCAAACGATTCATAATTTTAATCCATTTACTTCGTTACCGAATGCAAGCATCATTTGACGATTACAGATTTAGATTTATAGTCTTTTTCCGTTACACTAATTCCATAATCGACAATTTATCTGGAATATCAGCTGCCAGGAAGAGGATCTGACTTTTGTGGAGAATTTAATTGATCAGTTGCATAATCACCTAATTAACGCTGAATAATTCTTGAGCCGCCTACAATTCCATTAATGATATGCTGGAATAATTTGGTAGATTTTGATGTGACCTTTTCTCGGAAGGCCAAAAAACACCGGTTAGGGAGCGTCCATAAACCACGTAGCTCCATTTTTGCATCCTGTGAACCCCCCTCCCCCCCTACTAGTCTGACGTGGCTTTTCTCTTTACCCCCTCCCCACGCCCCCCCTCACCCTCGGAGCACGTAGCTTTCTTTCCTACTGATTTCAGAAGACATTTTATACTGTTTTCTCTTGTCAGACTATCGTAAATTACATATGGAGGTAATTAAATGACGGAAATAAATATTTACGTGTTCTTTTGAGTCCTGTACCTAATTTCAACTAAGACAAATAATATGAACGAAAAGCTACGTGGCCTGGCTCAGGAAAACCCCCCCCCCCCACGTAGCCCAACGTAGCTTTTCAGCCAACCCCCCCCCCCTTTTCCCAAACCTAGACCGAGCCACGTTGTTTATGGACGCTCCCTTAGACGTGTCTGTATTGCCTGCTGTACCGATTTCTCATCTGCAACTGTTAACACTAACATGGGCGAAACAGATGAAAACAAAGAAAACTCTCATTCTCTAGGTCGGACTTGCACCAGTTACAATTTCAGACAACGGGGATTATAACTACAGTGTCCATAAGAAGTGGTGAAACGATGGTTTCTGTCATCACGGAAAATGTACTTGATGCTTCGAATGAATGATGATTAAAGAAGCAGTGGTCATTGAAATTTACAGGCGATTAAAGTTCTGAGATAAGTATTATATGTGGAAAAGAAGGCATATCTAGCTTATAGGTATATAGAAGGCTCTCTCGTCCAAGACACATTCGTCTACCGACTGCTTCAAGAGTATGAAAATATAAATCAAATGTGATCTTATGTAAGCTGAAATTCATTAAAAGCACTGACTAGAATAAGGATTGGGAAAGTCAAAGTTCACCGATTTCAGGAAAAATAAGCCATGCTCAAAATTAAGCTGCAGGAATACCTAGAAAAACGTACGATCTGCTACTGCGACGTCTTAAAGCCAGAGGATGAGTACGGATGAAATTCAATGACATAACGTGGAGAGACTTTAAACAGCGCGGTAAAAACTGGTACCGTTGAAGAGGAAGAGAGATACGAGGTCAGAAGTTGGTCAGATGAGGGGAGCATCACAAGTCAAGCCGTTAAATAGAGGGTAGGACTATATAGATCTGTGGACAATTAAATAATCGACAGTATTTTGTATTATGAAACGATGCGAAGGAAGATCGTGCTAAAAAGTCTTAACATCGCTCCACATAAACCCCGCGTTTGTCACTTCATGCGAACTACACCTCGGAACAGGTGGACTCCGTAACTCAATTCCTACAAGCCAGCAGATTTCAAGGCACCTGCGAACAGTTTACGAGTTCGTGGCTAAAATTAACTGGCACTACACACAGGTGTTTCCATTCTGCTTTCTTCCAGATTTAACGTACGACGCACCAATCGCTAGGTAGTAGCAAGTGTGTTAGCGAATTCTTCCTTCAAAAAGGATTCACCGAGCCAACAGTCAACCATCAATCTCAAACGGTCATCGCGATGCAACCGTGAGATTTGGAGGTGATACCAGAGGCAGCGATACTCCAGGAGATATCGACTCCTACGGCTAGCTGTGATTTTGATTGTTAGCCTGGCATTACGTTGCCCGAGCGCTCCATCCGGTGAAGTTCTGTCCATTGCTTTCAACCAACTACTTTCACCGCGAGATCAGTAAATGAAGGAGTTGTTTAGACGGGGAGCAACTCCGTCTCATGAAACAACTCAGAAGTGTCATCAAATTTGGGAGAAACAACGCCAGCATCCATCTCACGTCACCAATTCAGATTACGACCGTTGCAAACAGAACACCTACCCAGTCTGGCTCTCTATCCTCGTAGTATTAGAAAATTCAAACTGTTATTTGTTATACACGTTAAATCCTAGTTTAGTTTGTATTTCATGCCAGATACTTCCTAACTATATGACATTTCCCATTTAAGAAACCTGCAACATCAACCTCACTTAAGTATTTGGTCACATCAGTTGGTGAAACGTTATTTTAATTTGCCTGCTGAATTTGATGAAGAACACTGTATTGACATCTTGCGATATCCTAAAACATACTACCATCGTCAGTTTATAACTTAGCACTCCGGTCCTTAGCTTCTTCATAAATTCAGTTCATCGGCAGAAATAACTTTAAAATACATATAAAAAATATGTAAAAACAATCAAATTAATAAAAAACTGTCCTCAGCAAAGACGCTAACAGTCTAACTCTTTTTTAGCTCATTTTCAATTATAGCTTTGCGACACATCGACAGCAATGAGAGGGTCGTTGCTAAGAAAGGGAAAGGAAATCGGTCATCACATTTACGAAGGAACCATCCGAACATTCACCTGAAGCAATTTGGTTATGCCCGAAAAGCGGGGCTGAACATAACCATGTACTGTGAAATGAGTATAGACCAGGGGTGGCCAAACCAAATGATCTTGCAGGCCACTTTGGAAGTGCATCATAACTCCGCGGGCTGCCTATAAAATTATATATCCCTAGTAGACACATTTTTTTTTTGGAGTGAAAAACGAAACATGAGTAATTATTGTGTTTACTATTATTCTTACATGTAAACATAGATAATATAATAATAATGACACCAAACGCACATTGTGAAAAATTTATAACACTAAAAACGAAATATAAAAAATATTTTGTGAAAGAGTGATGAATCTCGCGGGCCGGAAAAATTTTCAAGGCGGGCCACGGTTTGGGCACCCCTGGTATATATATTATGTAACGAAATTAACAGAATCATCTGGTGAATGTAAGGAAAAAAATAAAGAAATATAGCAACTGTCTCCTTGAACAGGACAAAGAAATATCAAGGGATACGAGCAAATAAAGGTTTAATAAACGTCCTCAGCTCATCTTCGTAAGATTGACGATAGTTCGAAGGACGTCTTTCGACTGAGAGGTGTCGCATGTTACACGCGAAAATTCTCCGAAACGTCAGTTTAATTTAGAATCTGAAACAATTACTTTGTAACTGCTTAATTAATTAGTTTAAACAGCAGTAGGCTAAAAGTTGAAATTATCGCAAAACAGTTTCTTTTCTAACTACTGTCGGTAAAGATATACTTGCAACAATATACAAAAATTATAAGGGTACTTCTTCACTGAGTGTTCATAACGGAATACACGAATGCACTCCACGTCCAACTGATTCATAAGGATATATTGTTTAAAAGTATCCTCGATTCAATGTCCAGCATCTTTATACATATTACGAGGGTGAGTCAAATGAAAACCTTATTTTTTTTTTTAAATAATATTTATTGTGCAGAAGTGGTACAAAGCTGTATCACGTTTCAACACAATCTCCCCCACGCTCAATGCAAGTCCTTCAGCGCTTACAAAGTGCATAAATTCCTTTAGAAAAAAATTCTTTTGGTAGTCCACGCAACCACTCATGCACCGCGTAGCGTACCTCTTCATCAGAATGGAACTTCTTTCCTCCCATTGCTTCTTTGAGTGGTCCAAACATATTGAAATCACTTGGGGCAAGGTCTGGTGAGTATGGTGGATGAGGAAGACACTCAAAATGAAGGTATGTGATTGTTGTAACTGTTGTATGGGCAGTGTGGGGCCTTGCATTGTCATGTTGCAAAAGTACACCTGATGACAGCAATTAACGTCGCTTTGATTAGATTGCAAGCCGAAGATGATTTTTTAGGAGATCTGTGTATGATGCACTGGTAACAGTGGTCCCTCTAGGCATGTAATGCTCCAAAATGACGCCTTTTTCGTCCCAAAAGAGAGTCAGCATAACCTTCCCTGCTGATGGTTCTGTTCGAAACTTCTTTGGTTTTGGTGATGAGGAATGGCGCCATTCCTTGCTCGCTCTCTTCGTTTCCGGTTGGTGGAAGTGAACCCAGGTTTCGTCCCCAGTAAAGATTCTTGCAAGGAAGCCATCACCTTCTCGTTCAAAGCGGCGAAGAAGTTCTTCACAAGCATTAACACGTCGTTCTCTGATTTCAGGAGTCAGCTGCCGTGGCACCCATCTTACAGACACTTTGTGAAACTGGAGCACATCATGCACAATGTGGTGTGCTGAACCATGACTAATCTTTAAACATGCTGCAATGTCATTCAGTGTCAATCGGCGGTTTTTCATGACTATGGCTTCAACTGCTGCAATGTTCGGTCGAGTCACTACTCGTTGTGCCTGACCTGGACGAGAAGCATCTTCCACTGAAGTTACACCATTTGCAAACTTCCTACTCCATTCTTAGACTTGCTGCTGTGACAAACATGCATCACCGTACTGAATCTTCATTCTTCGATGAATTTCAATAGGTTTCATACCTTCACTACTCAAAAACCCAATAATAGAACGCTGTTACCTGGTGCAAGTCTCAAGTGGGGCAGCCATCTTTATACTGATACTGCGACGGTATTTGTGCATCTGCACTATGCTGCCACCTACAGGCCATTCTGCACGCTGCTTGTAGCACGCTTAGCAACTTACAGGATAACGGCGCGAAATTTCGATTTTTTTATTACAAATTTAAGGTTTTCATTTGACTCACCCTCGTACATTAAGCTGATTGCCCATAAGTAACAAAGTGAAGCATCTTTTGATAAAAGCTACAGACCATTTCTAGAGACTATCAGCGGTACGAGAAGATTATTTGAAAAGAACAGCTAATGTAGAACGAAAGCGCTGGACGTGAAAAGCTGCTAGTCAGTGCAGAAATGCTAACGTGAGAGAACAGAAAATGACTTGCACCGTACAACATTAGCCTGTTCTGATAAGATGGACTAACGTTAGCCATCAGCTATGCTCATAAATCTGCGTTAATGGTGTCATCTGGTGAAGTGATCACCCGATAACAGTGAAAATGATAAACATTGTAATCTTGTCCGGCCATAACAATATGGTGACAATTTTAAAATTCGTAGCTTGTCTAAATACAGTAATCACTTGTAATTAAAAAACGCGAAGTCCATGGAGAACCATGGAACGTTTGAAATATATCATATACTTACGATAAGATTTCCTACAGATCAAAGACAGGTGAAAAGGCAAATGTTAATTGCAGTTTCATTGGTACTTGATACGAAGACCTTTCAATTTTTACCCACACTGAATATAGGGACCTAAAGCTAGAAGTTTCTCTACTACCAAATACGCCAATAACTTTTTTCATTGTCTTACTTGTTTTTTTTCCATTGTGACTGTATGCCTCGTCGCTTGTGAGGTTAATAGGTCTTAGAAATGTTTGAAGATGAAGAACGAGACAGAAATCAGTCAGAGCCTATATTAAAGAAACATACCGACCTTACGGCGATTTCGTGAGATCTTGGAAAACCGAAATTTGAAGAACGTGACCGGAATAGAACAAGCATGTTCCTAAGGGCCAGATCTCAACGTTACGGCGCACTTATCAGGCATTGTTAATTTAATTAATTGACTTAAGTTGTAATTGATTTAAAATACGGAACCGGCATCTGTAATTTTATATATATATATATTATATATATATATATATATATATTTTAATTGCTTAACGTCTCTTAACAGCGAGGTCTTTAGAGACAGGCAAGGAATGGGAAGGAATTTTGAAAAAAGCATCCCGGCATTTGCCTGGAGTGATTTGGGAAACCATGGAAAACCCAAATCTGGATGCCCGGACGGGGATTTGAACCGCCGTCCTCCCGAGTGCGAGGCCAGAACGCTAACTGTTACACCACCACGCTCGGAGTAATTTTATAAATAAATGATCAGTCTTTACAGTTATACAGGGCAAGTGACACCTTTGGTTATACCAGACTCTATGCACGTTACCTGTGATGTCTTTTGAAACTGTAGAATATACTAAAAATACGTACATCGAGTCTGATGGGTGCAAGGTTAATTTTTGCGAGATCTCTCCAGGTGAATGCTGAGATGATATTAAGCGTAGGCGAATGTTTACAGTTTTTGGAGGTAGTAGTATGAATATTATCAAGTGTCATCAAGGAAAGAACCTTTTAGTACTGCATTCGAACCTTATCAAAAGGTTAATTAATACAAAAATGCGTAAGAACGTAGGTGTTAACCTTTTACCTACTATGTTAGGAGCAATGATTACCATGTGACGTCACAGGAATAATAAGATACCCATAATTCCATGAAAAGTGACTAAAGCATGAACATAAATACACAGAAACACACAACAAGTGTAAACAGCGTTTGTGTCAGTGTAGTTTATCACGCCCAAATTTGTTGATAGTGGCTCACCGACACCGTGAACACTATTGTTATAATGTATTTCCCAAAACGTCAGCTAATATATGGAGAGATTAAAGTTTGAATAGGATGTGGTTTTACTAGGAGCAGAGCGTAGCAGTTTGTTGGTGTCGCCGGAAAAGCTGGCAATATCCGCAGAGCGGGGAACTGCGCGAGGTATTAAGGTAGGTCGGTAGGTAGGTAGGTAGGTAGCAATATCGGCTTCACGAAGGGCAAACACGGGGGACAGCCACAACAGAGCCCAGCGCCTTGGTAGAGGGTCAGTCCAACGCTCCACCTCGCACATTACTGCGGAAAGCCTAAAAACAAGAAACAAGGTGCCAGTAGAGTCAATCTTAATCTGTTACGGGTATGATCGGGAGTACTGTGGGACTAAACCATCATATTTCAAGTCATCCATAGCCCTTTGATAATGCTGGAGAATCAGTTGGATCTGTAACTGTAAAAGAAAAATTGTAAACTCTGACTGTGAACCACGAGAGTTAGGCACTAAAGTGTTATTTCAGTGTCAAATTATTGGGCGGTAATTTCCTATTACAGAAGCAGGAATTTAAATAATGATGGCCGTATGTCGCCAAATGCAGTATCAGCCCCTCCCCTCTCCTGTCTTCAGTCTCCTCAGAGGTTTGATATAGACACCCATTTGACCTACACAAATTGCACTACAGTTGCAGGACAATAATAACACGAGAACGTATTTTACCTTATTTCAGTTGTTTATTTCATTTAAAGTTCTTTTAATAAGCTTCTAATAATCTCCCCGATTATTTAGATTGAATTCTGCAAAAATTTCAATTAGTGTTTGTAATTACTATATAGATATTGACCAAATTAGCAATGTTTTATTCCTTGTTTTATTCTGTTTCATATAACACGCTTGGATTGCATATTCGCATCGAGTTTAGTTGATAGTCTGCGAGACTGTCGGCTCACTAAATGAGCCGTGCAGCGGAGTCCGCTACATAACCTGAAAATGTGTCAGGTATCTTATTCAGTTTTGAACCAAGCGACTTCCGTGTGACCAGCCACATGAGAGTACAGAACTCTAAAAGCGGGAGTCTCAACTGGCACATACCTCGTTTATTTTTTAAATTTATTTATTTAGTCTGATATCACGGTTATAATTTCTGTTACACTTCGTTATAGTTGTCTTCCTTTGGTTAATATTTAATGAAAAGTCTTTACGTAACTTTTTGTTCTTGCGATTCGGTAATTTATCAATATCTTAATTCTTTTCTGGTTACAGGACAATAATAGCAGCTAATTTCAGCATGGTGATTGTTTCTCCTTGAGTCGTTATGCCATATTCAAACATAATTTTCACCTATGTACAAGGTTAGCGGGGATAAGCTACGACACTGCCTCAAGCCCTCCGCAACCGATGCTTGTGTTTTATTGAGACACCGCTTTTATTTTAGCCACGTGATTCTTACATGAATTATAACTTATTCTTCTACCCCGATATTCATATTTTGAGCATCTTTTACCCTCCAACATTAGCTTTTTTTCCAATGCTAACCCAGTTCAAGCTGCAAACATTGAACATTGTTTTGTGGCCTTACCTAACTGAGCATTCAATAAGACCCCAACAACACAACTTGCACATATTTTTCTTTCAAAGTAGTAGGATGTTTTTTTTTCATTTTTTGTACACTGTTTATATTTTTGTTTATTATATTTCAGGGAAAAATATTCTTTACATCAAACATAATTTTATTTATACTTGTAATATAACTTGAAGACATATTTTATCAAAATGCGTATCCGTATTTAAAATAAACAATATGCTTGTCTAAACAATTACAAAAAGCTCATATTAATAAGAAACGTATTAATTAGCTTAGCTGAGGTTCATTTTTCTTGATCCGCCAGTCACAGTCATTCTTTCACTTCGATAAGTAGCCACCACCTTGATCTATTTTTTATTACCCCAGAAATCTTCCACAAGTAACTCAAGGTCATGATCTATCAACACCAGTGAAATGTTATAATTTTTGATAACTGGTATGAAAACGCCTCCATCAATTGCTCATCTATCTATGCTGTACACTCTGTATCCTCGGGAAAAACCTAGTTGTTTAGTACTCCTGCTTTTAACCAAGACTCTACGCCTATAATTACATAATCCTGACCCCATCATCACTGGAAATGGACTCCCTTACAGCTTTAGCTAACATCTCAGAAAGTATTCCCTTGCCCTTTATATTTAGGTGTAGGCCATGGCTTGTGAAATTCCATCTACCAATGGTGTTCACAAGCCCCCAAGAGAGAACTAATGCCTTTCCCAAGTAGCACCTCCGTTTCCACATTTAAACGCATCACAGCGTGGTTCAATTGTGGCTGGTCATGGCGACGTAGGAATAGCACGAGCTCGACCCTGGTATGCTGCGCCTCCTTCACGATCTTCCTCAGGTCACTCTCTATAATATAACTCACGATTCTATCAATACTATTCCCTGCACCTCGCACTATCACTACTCTATCTTTAGAGAAACTCCTACAAAATATCTTCTATTACCTGACCTAATAACGTTGCACTAGATTTGAAAAAGCTTGTGACCTGGTAACTTGTGCCTAACTGGCTACTACCTAGCATCAGAACTCTTCTCTTTCTATTATTTCCCTGAATGCCGCTATTTCTAAAGACCTGCTGCATGTTATCAATCCTACATCTACAATTCCCCTGTAATCAGGTTTTTCATCAATTAAACCTTAACGAGCCTCGCCTGATCACTAGCGAACTTATTCCCGTTAATTTCAATTTCCATACTAATTACGTCATTTACATGATACAAATCTTTTACATTTAACATCGTAAAATATTTACTTTCAAGAGATGGTAATGCAATACTATTCTGCATCATACATACTACTGTAGTTTATTTAGTTGGTGACCGTTATCGTACCATATACAATCAACGTCCGAAATCACTTTTTAATAAAATAAAATGAAGTTCAGTTAAAGGCCGGTTATCCGAGTTCCGATTATCCGAGTCGCCGGGTTAACGGAGGCAAATTTTTGGAATATGATAGGGAGCTTTTATGAAGATATGGAATATTTTTCCAACTAGAGTGTGTACGATATTAAGTGTGGTACTTGTCAGTGGACAAGGAGAAGAAGAAGATAAAAGTGAAACTGTTCCAAAAATTTCTCATGCTGAAGGTTTAAAAAGAATAGAAGCAGCACTTGAGTATATTGAGCAACAGGAAGAAAGCACAGCAGCCGACATAATAATGGTACAGCGTTGGCGCTATACTACCGCTAAGAAGAGAAACAAAATTATGACACAGAAGACAAAGACTTTTTTGGCAAGTGATCGTAATTAATGTACAAAAAACAACTTTTATTGCTTCACAAATTAGTTTTGCACTACAAATAAATTTTATTACGTATTTCAGTTTTAATACGTTTTTTGATTCATTGTAACCTCTTTCTTTGACCTGGGGTTATCAGAGTTTTTCGTTATCCGAGGTGGTCCCGGTCCCGTTTACCTCGGATAATCGGTCTTCTTCTGTACTTAATTGAAGAATTAACTAACAAACTGAAAAAAAAGGTATGCCACAGAGTTATCAAAAGAACAGATCTTTCCTTGACAGTAAATCGCGTGTCTGACAATTATTGCCCAACCAGAGATTAAAATGCAATCAAAGAATGAAACTTTTTAGAAAGACACCAATTTCTTTAATTTTAGGCGGAATACTAACAATGTTCCGATTCGACTGCTTTCCGATATTCTGGATTCGTCTGCTGCTTTCGAACGTGTCTGACAACAACCAGTGAGGTCGGACCAGACAGCTCCAAGTGTGTCCTATCGCGCCAGACGGAAGTCTGCGGTCGCCTAGATAAGCCGGGAAGCTCCGCTTTACTAGCGACGAGGAAAATTCAGACTATTTTCTAAGCGCCAACCGTGTTCACTGCTCCATAAACTTGATCGAAATGCGAACGTGTTCCGCGTTTATGGAGCAACGTTCCCCGCCTTCTCTGTTTGCCGAGAAGGTCGGACCAGTGGAAATAATTGTAAATTTCCTGTACACCGTCCACACAATGGAAACATGCATTACGGCACATCCGAGATTCGGCTTCTGGAACAATAAGACGCAACAGTGAACCATATCATTTTAGTAAACATCTATCTGATCATAGGGTTACTTCAATCTCATTTGAACAACTTTATAGCAATTTTGGGTGCCGACTGAGACATTTTCGAACTATGAGACTTTTTTGTATTGATAACTTTGGTTTCTCTATACATTTCTCCATCTTTTCTCCAAATCCTCCTTAATATTTTCCAACCGTCTTCTTCCAGGATACCTTTCATTGGGTATCCCTATCCAGATACTACATTGGTGTTTCAGACCACTGCATCTTTTTCAAATGTCCAGAACAACTTTAACTTTGTATTTCACAATATTTTCTCTATTGTCATGTCTCTTCTTATACATACATTTATGACTTCGTGCTTTGTCATTTTTATGCACATCTGTTCTCTAAAATTTTACTCGACAGAATTGTTATCTACTACTCTTTTGATTACTACATAAATCTCGAAATTATTTTTCAAACCACAAAGGCAACAATACATAAAAACTATATAAGAAAATAAAATAATAATTTCAATATGCAATAAATTATGATTTGCAAGTTCTTTCTTCTTCATATAATGTCTTCAATACAAAGTACTACAGTAAGTTCCTGCTACAGCACAATCTTGCATTTCGTTGTTTTTCGTTAACTGTTGCTACTACAGCAGAAAAATGTAGCAATAGAAAAATGATTCAACTGGTTACTAAAGTCGATAACCGCACAATGGAGATAGTGCTGTCGTAGACTTTATATTTTACATCTCAGTACCTTCTGTGGTACCAAAAATGAAAGAAGAGCTATGCAATAATTTGAGATTACATTATCCGTAAACATCTGCCATTTTTAAATTTTATTGTCATGGGACAATGATTAGAATGATACAACAAATTAGGACGGTTTGTCACATAATAATTCCCGTTTTCCCACGTCGTGTCGAATCATACGAATAGATACCGCAGGTATCGTAAACAATTAGGATCCTGAAGTGGGGGAAAAGCACCGGGCCCGGATAGAATTCCAGTAAGAGTATTTTCAGAGTATGCGGCGGAAATCGGGCCATTTCTTCTGATATATTCCGTAAATCCCTAGAAGAGCGAAAAGTACCTTGAGACTGGAAAATCGCGCAAGTAATTCCGATTTTCAAGAAAGGTGATCGAAGCGATCCTAGAAACTACCATCCCATATATATAACATCTGTTTGTAGTAGAGTTACGGAGCAGATTATATGCTCAACATCATGAATTTTCTAGATGAAAATAATTTGCTTAAAACAAAGTAAATGCAATTTTTTTTAGATTTTCAGAAAGAAGCCTTGACTCTGTGCCACACAACCGCCTTTTAGCGAAGCTTCGAGCGTACGGTATATCGGATCAGCTTTGTGAATGGATAAAGGATTTTCTAACTGGTCGGTCGCAGTATGTTGAAGGAGAAAGTTCTTCTAATCTAGATGTTACATCGGGTACCTCAAGGAAGTGTAATAGGACCACTTCTTCTTAATTTTTATAAACGATCTCGGAGACAAAGTGAAAAGCCTTTTTAGATTGTTTGCTGATGATGCGGTTATTTATAGGGAAGTAAGAATTTGGCCGATTGCTTAGAAATTCAGCTGATCTGGATGTTATTTTGGCTGGTGCTGAGTGGCAACTTACTCTAAATTGTAAAAAGTGCAAGACAATGAGCATAACTAACAAAAAGAATCCATTGTTCAGAAATACGAGTTAAACAATTCAGTTATTGATATGGTCGATTCTATGAAATATTTGGGAGTAACAGTACAAAGGAACATGAAATGGGATACACATTAATTCGTTAGTAGGTAGAGCTAATTCTAGGCTGCGATTCATAGGTCGAATCTTGAAAAATTGTAATGAACAAACAAAGGAGATAGCGTACAAATCTCTTGTGCGTCCACATTTGGACTATTGTTGTGCCATTTGGGATCCGTTTCGTAAGGGGTTGATCGAAAGTATAGAGAAAGTACAGAGAAGAGCCGCTCGATTCGTGACCGCTTGCTACAGTCCTTATGAAAGCGTCACAGAACTGATTAGTAGACTAGGTGGGAGTCTCTGGTAGATAGACGACGCACGTTTCGTTTAAATTATTGGTAAACATGCGTACTCCCACTTTCACTTACGAGTGTAGTGAAATACTTCGTCCACCAACCTATTTGAGTCGGAATGACAGGAAAGATAAGATTAGAGAAATAAGGTGCCGGAATGATTCTTATATGAATTCTTTTTTCCCTCGTACCATTAGGGATTGGAATGCACAACAAAGAGATTAGCTTTGGTGCTGAGCACCCTCTGCCACCCACAATTTTGTGAATTGCAGAGTATATATGTAGATGTAGATGATAATAATATTTCTGATCAGCTACAGTAAAAAGGTAATTACTTAATTCACATTACTGGTCACATATTAAATAATGCAGTAGTGAACAGATTATATATTCACTGGCAGTACCACATATTAACTCGCCATTCAAATACAAGAAGTAGAGTACATGACAGGCCCTTAAGCTTGAAAACTGTAAAGAGGTAAAATACTACCATTTCAGATGTGTGCATTCACATGCAAGAAGTGGAATACATAACAGACTATTATGCATGAACACTGGAAAGGGGGTAAAATAAGACCATTTCAAATAAGATGCTATTTAAAGCGGTTTATGTATCAGGCAGGCAAGTCACAGATGAAAATAACATCTGCTAAAAACAATACGCTTTTGTCAGTATCGCACGAAAGTAATGAGATATGACTAAGCACCGGACTTGGTACGCCAAGAATTTCTAATTTGAGGTAATAAACAAAATGACACGACAGGCAAGAGAATGGTAGAGAGAACGGATACAGTGAGAATGTAGCAACAGCGGTATGAACCAACAGACTCCTGAGTTTGAAGACGGTCGTCCAATATAAACGACAAACGTTTAAGTGCTTTACCATCCTATTACCGAAGGCGTTGATCTTTAACGTTAAATACAAATACGGGTTAAACATATTCAACATTAGCTCAACACATCTTGGAAAATTAAAGAGGAAAAACAAAAAACGCAGATACACTGGGCTCTGCGTCAAGTTTAAGTACCGACCATACTGATTTTCTGTAATCAACTCGATGGCCTGAGAAGTAAAAGTACACCAACACAGATTAACACAAGATCAGATTGCATCCGACACTGCCCACTCTCAGCGTAGATCATCCTTAGTAACCTCGGTAGTTGACAATGTTATGTATCCTGCTCTTCACCCCCCTCCCCCCCGAAAAAAATAATAATGAATGCTGAATTAACATCGTGACGAAAAATATATGCAGAACTGTTGTGATGTCTGTAAATCGTATGAGGGTGTAATAACCACTATTCCAGCAAAGAAATTGATAGCAGTCTCCGTGTACCTAATGATTCTGTGACAACTGAGTCTCGTTTTCTCATTGACAACAAATTGAGCGAATAAGAAATTACTTGGCCGACATCTGAGAGTCCAGAACTTGGTCCGTCAACAGAAAGATGCACGCTTACTGTAGTTCTGTGAGCTCGGCAGCATCCTATTGCCAATCGTGTTAGGTTCATAAGATAATGTATTGGGGTACTTCGTTTGCACGTGTAAAATTGGTCATTGGTATTATTGGAATCTGAAGGTAAGACGAAAGGTATGCAGTTGGGGGCGGGACTTGAATTCGCGTAGGTCATTCAGTACTGAGGGCTTCAACGTGATTAAACTAACTGCTAGTAAATAATTAAGGAAAATATCGTAAAAACCGTTGTTTGTATGGCGTACTCACTGATGCACACAGGGGTATCAGTCGATCAAAATTATTTCCACGTAATTTGTATTTAGTTTCTTTTGTGTATTAGAACTTATAACTATCAAGTAGGTGTAATAATAAAGAACACGAACCTTGAACATATACCTTGAACACACAGCGAAGATTTACAAATTACCTAAACAATAATCATACATGCACACTAAAGCAATATTATTCTGACGAACCGTCCCATCCTTCTCCGTCGGAAGTTCATCTCTCTGTCTGCTTTATCTTCTGGCTCGTTCTCTTCTTGAGTACTCGGGTCCCATTAAAATAATATTTTAATAGTTTTTGGTTTGAATGATTTAGGTTTTTGGCGAGGGCTGGGGCCTGATGAAGATCAAATACGGATGCAAGTCAATAAAAGCCTATTAATGACCTCTGTGTTTCAATGAAGCCAGCTAAATCTTCAAGAGTATCTCTCCCTAAATTCTCGAAAATATTTGTTCCTAGGTTCTGTTGCTGCTTCTAACAAAGTGCCTATAGGTAAAAGTGTATTGCCTATTATAATTGGGCCCTCAATAAATATTTCTTGTAGTATAGGTGACATTGGATTCCACGAGTGCAGTTCAATGCACTGTAAATCTTAACAGTTTCTGGCAGTGGAGGATAATTTTTTTTTTGTATCTGTCTTTACCCTGTCAATTATGTGTTGTCAATATCTGTAATCTCTGTGGATATCGTTTGCTTCAATCAGTCAATCAACGAAACGAAAGATATTCTAGGCGACCCACGTTGGGTTGGATTTTATAGGGATTTCGATACACCTTGGAACCAATCATAGTATTTTTTAAAAATACACTCAGTTCTCTTAGCAGCCTGCCATTTTGTTTTAATTTTCAATTTAAGCTTTGAAAACCATTCTTCGAAGTATTGTGTTTGTTCGGCCGTAAACGTCGGTTCATTTAAAATATTTTTCTCGACTAATTTCAACTTTTGCTCGAAATCATTTCCTTTCTCGTCTTTACTCATATCATAAACAACTTTTCGGTTCATGAGCTTAATACCAGATGATCCCATAACAAATAAAATCTTAGATGAATTACTGTGGTAGAAAAAATATGTTTTATTTTAAAGAATCTAGAATTTTTTAAATATATAGATGTTTGGCACTTTTTGGCACCTAATTTTCAATGAAACTCCAAGATGGTATAATAAACTAAAACCATGCAAGAAATCAGACCCGGGAAAGATCGGTAAATATAACAAAACCACTCTTTAAGACTTTTTGTAATAAAAAAAAATGCGTGCAAAATGAGTCAACTTGTAAAAATGTACAGAAATGAAGTTGTGCGATACTTTTGGACCCGACTTACTATATTTCAATTCTAGGTCCGGCTGTACAATATCCATGATTAAAATCATCATTCACTTATCACACACAAATTAAAGTGGTACAACTTATAATTTTCTTATATTTGCTTGGTAACAGTACGTGCGTCATGTGATATGCTCAGAAGAGGTGGGGAATGAAGCTAATGTAAAAACCATAACTAGCTGTTGTTCTATTGACATTTGCCTCGAGTGGTATAGATATGGGTCGTTGGAATTTGCTTGAATGTTTTTTGACTTTTGATCAGTTTTTTGTGTCAAATACCCCTACGTGCGGAGGAAGGCTCCTTGTATTTGCTCTGACCGTCCGTGTAGGCTTAGCCTGAAAGACCTAGGCAAACTGCCCGACATTTTATCTCTTAACGGAATTTGCTACGTCAAACAGAAAATATAGGCTATGTAGTAGCAAAAAAGTTTTCTTCCAGGAGAGTGAAATGTTAAAAGGTTAGTGAACGAGGCGATACCCACAAACGGACCAGGCTGCCTGTGTGTACACTCCGCGCTTGACCTGTGACCTTTTATCGGTGCAGGGTGGGGCTGGCGCCCACTCGAGCTGGTCTCAACCCCGGTAATATCGCCGCGCTCACTGCTCTCATCGTATTACACCAGCGCCGATAGAAGCCACTTTCTTTCTCACTTAGAAACGTTCACAACCAGATACAATTTTTCTTGAAGGGTTTCGTCCTCGTAGAACGTACCGTCACTAGTTTAATGAAAGTCTCTCCGAACAGTGAAACAGTTCAAACCAATAGCTTAATTATCCAGCTATGATACTCTTCTGTGATACTAGCGACATCTTAGATCAATTTCCGCCCGAAGTTGCAGCAGACTTCATGAGTAAATACATTGTAACATTTTTTTTGAGAATTTATTTCTGTTATGGGTATAGATATCGAAGGACATCGATCCACCTCATATCTCGTACGGTTTGTAAATTTTTCGATTTGTTTTGCTGTTACTACCTCACGACTCGAGCATCAAAGCGAATAGCGCCCTACCATAAAAAGTCTGCAATGCTGAACGAAATAGAGCACATCGTGGGTGTCGTGGTTTCATTGATGTCCTGCGTATGTGTTTCCTACTGTCGGGATGAAAACTTGCAAGAGAATCCCGAATCTACAGACTTC
>CM061920.1:368029693-368347701 GCA_031002005.1 Vandiemenella viatica | reverse complement strand
ATATACTTTATCATGAGCACTGTTTTGAAAATATTCTGTACTGCGCGTGTTGTTTATGTGACCCACAGGTAACCTTCAATATTGTTCACATGGCTTCTCTGCAAGCAATATTTGAAATGATGCTGCTGGCCTGCCTGCGAACAGATTTGTTATTTGCATTTATACACAAACTGTAGTAAAAAAAACCTATAGAAACTCAAAATTTAAAACATCCCTTGTGGTTTACATTTCTACTATCAGGAAAGCTCTGTATCTTTATATGTTAAGTCCGTTGTGCATGCGTAAACCGCATCATCCACAATGAACCTGTGAACCTATTGACACTATAGCTTTCACGCAGTCGAAATTCTTACCAGACTCCGGCGCCACCTATTACAGTGATTTATACACGAAAACCTTTCACGCCACGTCAATAACATTTCTGTGAATATGGCATGAATCGGACCAGTGATTTGTCGGTGATGATGCGAGGATTTTTTATAGACAGATTACCTAAATTGTTTCTGTCTTTCAATTTTCATAGCCTTTATTTACGAATTTTTGTTCATTTTCTTGCCTGTAATTGGTTACTAATTTCAACACGGCAGATACGTCTATGAGCAGTGCTGCCCATTCTACGGATTTATCCGTAGATCTACGGATTTTTATGAAAAGTTAGGATTTTCGGATTTTATTCAAATATCTGCGGATTTTGATACTTTTTATTTTTTGTTCATTTTTCTTTATATTGGGGTTTTGTTAAACTTTGAGCGTATAGTGTTAATGAATTTCAGAATTGTCAATAATTGTGATCGTTTTCTTGCAACTGATTATAGATTTTACAGATCTTAAAAGGTCGTAATACAAAACTATCAGCGCACTCTTTATGCACGGTGACATGCTCGTTGGCTCGGCTTACAAAGCAGTGCCTTGTGAGAAGGCCTCTCCAATATCCGAGAATCAAAGGGATCGCAGTTTTTAACATTTCCTATTACAGAAGATACGCTAAATTTAATCACAACAAAGAAAATACATGGTCCCTAAATGTAGAAATTATTTTGTATTTCGAATTTTAAAAACCTGGAGATAAAAGTATTCCTAATTTTTACTCTATCTTCAATAAGTATTGTTTCAGTATTTCAGTTAGCGAGTCTCCGGAGTTTTGTATCCAATCTATGGAAATTTTGGCTGCCATCAACGGATCTTCAAAGCTAAGTGGCTGGCAGCACTGTCTATGAGATAGACACGACAGAGCCAAATTTCGGTCGAATTGAAATAACGAAGCGCAGCAATTATGAACGGGAATCGAGGTAACGAACTGCGAGTGCGATATCTCGAATAGAAATAAAATAACTGGTATGAAATTACATATTCATCCGTTTCTGCTGATGTATTGGATAAGATCAAATTTCGAAGTTAACTGCATTATTGCACTGCAGTAACATTAATTTCAAATGTTGTCTTTAGTCTCTGTGCATATAATGTAAATTTTTACGCCAAAGTTATTCATTACGTAAATTTCAAGAAAACCAGATGACACCATACTAAATGCAATTCGGAGTTGATTAAGGAAGTTCTGGATGATGTTTAGTAAAAGGAAAAACAAAGATGCCCAATTTTATACGGCTGTTGCACTGCAGCTCATTTTATAGTGATTTTTTAATGAATGAGAAAAAGTTGGCAAATACTAAGATGAAGCACCACAGAAATATTATGTTTTTACTACCGACAACCAAGAACGTTTCAATATTTTACAATAGCCTTATGTTTTTAGAGTGCGACGAGTTATATAGCTTTCGGTTAACTGAATATTCTAATGCTGAACAACATTATCCGTTTATTGGTGTTCATTTATTCTTGCAAATAACGACAGCAGAAAGCCTTCGACTTTGACGACGGTCAAAACTTCTTTGTTTGAGCATTTCCTTCGGTTAAGAGCTATAATCTGCAGATAACATATAAGCAATAGTAAGGTTAATTTACTGTAGTTTTACTAATTAAAACAATTCATTTGATGGTAGCATGAATTTCCTTGGCGCTTGACTATGTCGTTTCTACAGAAGTAGGTATTCATGAATGAGATATAAGACAACATGCTTTTAGAAACATTCATTACTGTAAGAAGGATTGATAAGAAACACCTTTATCCAGCGGTACTTAGTTACTACTTACGATGAAAACAAAATATACAAGCTGCCACGCGAAACAAACAACGGTGCGTGAGATGTGAACACTAACTCTAGATACGCTGAAGCGTTTACACTGCTTTCCAGCAAATTTGTTTTGGGATTGGAGGGAGTCCGCGTGGATCACAACTCCATCTCGCATTCATCCCACATTTCCTCAGAGGCGCGCGTAAACATCAGAGAAAGCTGCGAGCACTGAGGCACGCGGTACGGAGAAGAGGGAGCTATCCAAACAGGTGATTCGGAACACAGCACCAACGGAGACAACTTGGTGCACCGACACAGGTACGATCTGCACATACACTGAATTCTTTTATGGTTAATCGACACGAGGGTGTTTAGAGGCGTGAGACTGTTGATGGAAATGAAATAGACTATTGCCTTCATGAATTAACCATCCCACCACATGTCTGTAGAGATTTGGACGACGGGACTGGTAATCGAACTCAGGTCTTCCAGAAGGTACTGCCAACCCACAGGGCTCAGCTTTAAACATTCAAGTATTCAGTGATATCAATGCTGAACTTCAAAGTGCTGTAGCTATTTACTTTATAGATAAGTTGATTTATTTTTATTAGGGCTTTGCGACTCGCCAACGACGTGGTCGTTAAAGCCGGGAGAGAATTGTGTGGAAGCAACGCGAACTAAATGACCTTTTCAAGGAAACATACTGCACCACGAGTGACTTCAGAAACAATGATATCAATAGCAGAATCAAACCCGGGTTTTCTCTAATCACAGGTTATATCGTTACCGCGCTCAACAGGCTAGTTCAAGAATATTATTCACTATGATTCAGCCCTAAGGTTAGTAAACGTATTAAAAGAAGAAGAAAACATTCTCTTCACGGTAAAGTACAGTGACTAACCTTGAAAGCCAAGCTGGAGTAAAAAGTTCACCCATGTTACACACTAGCATTAAAGAAAAGGGCAGTAGGACCCCACTATACTGTACAGGAGCGAGTTTAATTCTTGCTGATGCCTGACTGCGGAACAACCTGGTTGCTATTTTCAGACGGTTTTCAGTAACCATGTAAATTAATAACGTCGTTTTTTTACCTGAGTTTGCTTAACCACACGGTCATTAAAGATAATAAGGATAACGTAGTCACATGTCCGCAAATCTTGTAACCTTTCTTTCATGTTTTATAATTAAAATATAATTTATTTTGAAAATCAACAGTGGATAAAAAAACTCAGTACCAGCCATGTCCTATGTTAGACTCGAACCGGCGAGCCTTGCAAGGCGAAACCAGTGCGATAGCCCCTACGATGCCGAGGCTTTTCGTACGACCAGTCTGTATGTACAAAGTAGTTTCTCGGGCCTAGAGATAGTCCCATCATTCACCCACATTTGTGGCTTATACAAATGGCCCATGTG
The DNA here is from genome assembly GCA_031002005.1 of Vandiemenella viatica. Taxonomy (NCBI): domain Eukaryota; kingdom Metazoa; phylum Arthropoda; class Insecta; order Orthoptera; family Morabidae; genus Vandiemenella; species Vandiemenella viatica. The sequence goes on along the minus strand of CM061920.1, from coordinate 368,344,156 downwards.
TATCTCCGTGTTCATGACTTAAAACGTTAGACCGAAATTCCAGCTATTACAAAGCTTATGTCCACAGAACAGATTGTGCCACTAATTACTCTTCCCTAGTAAGAAACTTAATTCCTTCTGCATGTGGCATACCAAGCCAGTACTAAGCGAAAGAGCGATCGTAACATAAGTTACATACACAATTCAAGCTTTCAACCGAACGTGGTGGGTGAGCGGTAACGTTCTTGCATCGAATTCCGGAGGACGTATGTTTGAATTCTCGACCGAGCATCCAGATTTAGGTTTTCCATGATTTCCTCATCACTCCAGGCGAATGCCGGTATGCTTCCTTCAAAAGACCATGGCCGAATTCCGTCCCGTTCCTTTTCCCCAGTCCTTTCCCGCTTCTAAAGACCTCGACGGCGACGAGGCGTAACGCCATAAGGAGAGGAAGGGGGGGGGGGAAGGGCAAGCTATCGCCCATAAGGTTTCTTTCCTTGCCGGAACTAGTAAGGGAAATTTTTTCGTTTTGAAGGTACCCATCTAACCAGTAAGCTACCGAACCGCTCTTTCTTAATATAAATATGTATTATTTACTGATCCTGTTAAAAAGATTGCAAAAAATATTGGTATCGAAAAATTCATTTAGTCTTAATCTGTTTGTAGCAGCAGAATGCAGATTTTTAAAGGACATTAAAACCACCAAAAGTTGTGCTTGCGAATATCCTTCGTCCGCAGCTGCTACGCCCGATGGACGCAACACCACCAACAGCGAACATCAAAACGGAAAATACCCGTACAGATGTATCACAATAATCCCTGTCGGCCGATGTGGAACAGGCTATTTTGGGAAGAAGCAGATATACGTTTCAGAAGTTCACTCGGAGGCAGCGAGATGGAAACTTTGACCCGCTTTTTACGATCGTGCAGCAGGTAAAAGCCATGAATAGAAAACGAAACGTGGAGCGGGCAGTGAGAGCAGACGTATAGTCCACGTAGGTCTGAATGGTTCGTGGGAGAGCGATCGATGATGCACCGACGGAAGTAAGCAGGCGGGACAAAGGTGGACAGGTGAAAGAGCTTTAACGGAATTCAAATTGAGATGCAGAAACAAGGAGCCGGTAAACTCGGAAGTTTGTTTTCCATTAAGACTCCCACGAATTGCCGGGACGAAATAATTCCAACAACTCCATCGGACAAGAAATAACACGCTGCCGCCTACGCGATAACAGCATACAAATAATCAAGTTGTTTAGAAGCGTATTCTTAACACTTTTATCTTATTTATCAAACTTTTTTTTTTACTTTTGGCCTTACGCCTCGTCGACGTCGAGGTCATTAGAGGCGAGTTGGGACCGGAGACAAGGAATGGGAAGGAATTCGGTCATAGCATTTTGAAGGAAGCATCCCGGCATTCGCCTGACGTGACTTGGGAAAACTATGCATGGAAAACCCAAATCTGAATGCCCGGATGGGGATTCGAACCGGCGTCCTCCCGAATGCGAGCCCAGAGCGTTGACCACTCACTCACCACCCTAGGTCGTTCGTTTCGTCCTTGTTTCCGTCACTAACCTGACCATAAGGTTCTCTTTCTCTACATAGATATACAAATCGCGTATTTTGCATACAAGATCAATTACGTCAGAGAGGCACTAATCTATGTAATGCTGATAATTGCATTCCATCTTACTGGCATGTGGAGTCCCAGTCATCCGTCATGGACACACGGTATTTTTAATTTTAAATTACAACATCTTGGATCAACACATGGATATAAGTTGATTTAAAAATCTGAATATCCTAGTTCTGATCTATATGTATATTTATAAACAGACGATGCAGCGTATTATATTTGTTTTCACCGTATTGAGAAGTATTTCACAAATATCTATAGTTTAATTTATTACTGGTAATACAGGTTCTCCATGAATGATTCACCACTTACATAGATTATACAGTATGATTTTTACACTTATAACCAAGCGAGCATTATTTTATGCCCCTTTATTTAATAAATCCATAAATCTACATTTTACGGTTGTAGGACCTGGACACTCAATAAATTTATAACATGGGAATTCAGAACAGTCCAAAGAGCTATGGAAGATCAGTGATCGGTTTCACTAGAAAAGACAAGAAGAAAGCAACCAATAACAGATCAGTTACAGAGATCACATACATCTTGAAGAAGTCAGCAACACTGAAGCGGCAGTGGTCCGGCCATGTTGCTCGGTGAAAAGATGGACAAAAACGGTCTTGTAGTGCAGTCCAAGAGATTATCTATCACATACCAAGAAAAAAACTACTAGACCGATGAAACAAAGACATGCACAAGAACGCTGGATTTAGCTGACGAGAATCCTCCCGTTCCAACTGGAAAAGACTATTTAAGTTTTATGTGGGCTCACGAATCTGCTAGCCAGCATCATTCCACGATTGAATTTGCTAATGAAGAAGTTTGGCTGCTGATGAATAACAATAAATTGAGGAGAAAATACACACTGATTAATTGACGAAGAAATCATATATAAAAACGTATACAGAGTACAAGTTCCTGATATCTTGCTATTGTGTTCCATAGTATACAATTCCCACCAGGCAAATGTGACTTCATGTCGGGAAGTAGGAAGCTACAAAATACAGATGACACCTGCCAACCTTTAGTTCAGTGCCGTTTTAAAAACTTCGTGCGCTTGGCTGGAGGAAGCAAAGAGAGAACGACAAAGCCTGTACAACGGGTCACCTTCTACGTATCCGATCGGTGGACTGTCCATACAACTAACTTGTCGGTGATTTCCAGTAGGTACTTTCAAATGATAACACAATTGGCTGTCAACTATTCGCTAGTGTTAATATGGCACAGGAATAACTTTAGCATCTAGAAGTGACTCACCGCGTGCATGTATTAGTACTGACCGTATCGCTGCTGGTGATTCAGTCGCAGCGCTCGTGACGTCACTGGTCACGACAACGCCGAATTTGCATATCTACCACCAATACAGTCGACTGCTCAGCAACCCCGGATTGGACTTTAGTGTTACAATACATGCGAACGGGCTATTCGGTCAATAAAAACGCGCAGAACCAGTTCCTAACAGGAGTATTAGTTGACCACTTACGACTTTGCTATCGGTCTTACACGGTAAGCATATCACCTCACTAGGAATTCTTTTTAATTTTATTTTTTAGGATATCCATCGCAAGTTCTAGGAATACAAACGTTTCAAATGGTCAATAATATGATGGCGGTTCGTAAAGTAAGTTTTTTCAAGTATACGTCTTGCCCATCCAGGCGGGTACCACGTTACGCATTACTTTATCCCAAAAAGTATTTCAGCATTAAATGTAACTACAACTGATGTACAATTTAAAAAAAAAAAATCCTTCGAACGAAAGGGATGACTTTTGGTATGAAATAGTTATTGAATTATTTCAGACAATTGAAACTGATTTGACAAACCTCTCTGCAACTGACAGATAATACAAATTTGTTTTACAGTGGTGAAGAACATGACATTTTGGTTTGGTTCAGATCAAAATTGGCACTTCGGAAAATAATTTCGATAACGATAACAAACAGATAATTACAGGAAATTCTCAGGCAGGATGAACTCCGAGAACCGACGCGAAACAAAACGTAGCAACCTGGCACCGAGCTTGGTCTGGCCTCGCATTCTGGAGGAAGCGGTTCGAATCCCCGTCCGGCCATCCAGATTTGGATTTTCCATGGTTCCTCTAAATCACTCCAGGTGAATGCAAGGATGCTTCCTTCAAAAGGCAATGACCTAATTCCTTCCCGTTCCTCCCTCCTAAAGATCTCGACGCCAACGAGGCGTAAAGCCAGATAGAAAAGCAATCTGGTTGATGGGATATACTATATTGTATACACTGCAAAAAAGTTACATGTTTATTGAAGAAACAGCTCATCAAACAAAATTTCTAAAGTACAAAAAACATATTGAAAACTGACGTATTTTGCCGTCAAACACATACGGAGACGAGTAGGAGAATGCCTTTGGGATCTACTTAAGAACCACCCGACCGGTACGAAACCAGCAGCAGGCCGTGAAGGCGGTGACTCTCGTTCTGAAACTATCCGTTGAATGGCAGCACATTACAAACACTGGTTAACTTAGTCGACGGCGATGAAAAGTCACAATTCGAAATACTAGACAACGGGAGTTACTCTTAAGAAGATAATTTCGATTTTCAGATTTTTTAAATCTTTTTTTAAAAAATAAATGATTTATTTAATGTTCTTATATCTGAAAAATTTCTTGAAAGTTTGAAGTTTGTTAATAGACAAAGTTGTGAGACGTAAGGTGAAAAAAAGGAACTCGTTTTGCTCCACGAGTCTCGTAAGGCTCGGCCGCACATTGCAGTCGTCAGCAAAATCTAGTCAAATCATTTAGAGTGGAACAAACGGATCACCGTTCTCATAGTCCCGGCCTGTCGCGTAGGGATTTCTACCTCTGCCAACTCCTTAAGAAGTTCCTCAGTGGTCATCACTTTCATTTTTATAATGAATATATAGAAATACGTGAACCGAACATAGATCAGTGTCGCGGGTGAAAAATAGTATGAAATTCGTGAAACTTAATTAAACAAATTATACAATATATCTTTCTTCCTCCCTTTAACTTTACAAACTGATTTAATTTCTGAACAGTTCTTTCCCACCCAAAACCAAGCAGTAACAATTCCTCTAAAGAAAAAATTATCATGTCAGCAAAGAACCAATAGCAATAAAATAAGTGCGCTTCCATGAAATCGTATCAAACACATCAAACCAATGAACGGATTGATCTCTTAAGCCGCGTTCCCAGGACGCGTGGAAGGGAACGCCTTTCATCTTTGCCGCATATGCTAGCAGGGACGGCGCGCCTCGACCCACCGCCAGGCGGTAAAAGATGAAAGGCGAGTACTTCCCACCACGCGCCGTGGGAACGCGTCTTTAAGGCAAGGACTGATTTTTAAAGTTTTTACTGAAACACTAAAATATGTACAAAGGAAAAGTTTTCTACAGTTTATATTATAAGAAAGCAAAAAAATTTCAAACAGCAAACACTGTATACCCATTTGTTTCCACTTCGAGGAGAAACCACTTAATACTTCAAATCGAAGTCTCATTTGAATTCCTGTAATTACATGGTAACATGTTATAGCGGTTCCCAGGAACTCATAAGATGTCCTAATTGGCCAGGTTTGTGTGTGTTTGTTTGTTTTTAATCCCCCCAGAAGGCGGGATAGTATAGGGTGTCAACAATCCATTTCAACCAATCTAGCCAACTCTTTCCATGGTTCGCTAGGTGTGTTGGACTAGACCAATCCCTATAAACATTTGAATTATTAGAAGTAAGTAACGTTTACTGGCAGGAATAAATAATATCAAATAGATTCTATGTAAAACAGCTGGACTTTTATTTTTATTTTTCAGGGTGAAAGACGGTTTACATCCACACCAACTTATTAGTGTTTATGAAATCACCTGCAGTTGTGGTGGTGTTTATGTTGGGGAAGTCAGGTCGCGCGGTGCCGGATAGGCTTAAAGAACATATCTGTCACTATAAACAAAACAGCAGCAACAAATCCGCCGTAGTTCGCGATTCCAACAACAACGGACGCTTTATAAAATTCGAAGACACCAGCCTGCTGTTGATTGAAGACCAGTGGTGCCCCGACATATGAAGAAAGCAGCAGAAATTTGGAAGAAAATTAACATTTTCAACGCTAGGCGGTCTTTGCTGTGTAAACAAACACAGAATCATTGACGAAGGCTGCAGCATTTCTGCCTAAAGCTTATAGTTAGACAGGCAAATATATAACGCGGCATTTCCGGAATCTCCAGATACTATATCAAGTATTTAACCAACAAATACTAAAAAAAAAAAAATGTGATTGAGCAAAACAGACAAAAGATTTGTTTTGAAGTTATTTCGCCATTTTGTGTAAAAATACCTATAGTAAATTTTATGGAACAGAATAATCACACCGTCGGTACTAGCGGCGAGGTGGCGCGGAGTACGGAGCCATGAAGAGGATTCCACTCCCTAATCCGAATACGTTACCTGCACTCATTTTTGTACGAAACGATTACTTTTTCGCCTCCCACGTACAAGATATCTATTACAGCAATTGCAGTAGGAACCCTAATTGCGCGAGACTCGTCTCGTACTTAATTTATATTCTAAATACTGTCATTTGCGTTTCAACCACAAAGCAAGGAATCATGCTTTTAATATTTTTGTTCATTGTATAGCATATTTTCTACGCGTGTTTCAGAATCGCACGCTTGATGAATATAATTAAAACCACACAATCCCCCAGGTAGGATTAGAATCGCCGATCATCGGAACATGAAGTCAGTATGCTGCAAGTACCCCTTTAATTTCTTGAATCTTGCAGTATTGAGACCACTGCTGAATGATTCTGTTGATGGTTTACTGTCAGACGTTGGGTTGATAAAAACGGTAGATGACTGAACGACTGTAGGGTGATCTGGATAGGAATTAGCTGGGTAGGTCAACATTAAATGAAGATAAATACAAAAAAGAGTCAGCTTATTAGATAAAAAAGATAAAAAAAATCTAAAGGTTGATTATGATTATAAAATTACGAAGGAGTTATTTGTTGAAGGCTTGAAATGTAAATAGCTTGGCATAACTTGATAATAAACTCAGCTGGTCAGGATACATTGGACAGGTGGTAGGAAAAGGTTGTAAAATTCTTTATTTATTGGGGATAGTGATGAGGGGATGTATCAAATAAATTATGGAATTGGGTTACAAAGTTATGGTCAGTCCACCGCTTGCATATGGTGGTGTACTGTGTGTATCAAATACAGCAGTTGGAGGGGGTGCAAAGAAGGGCTGATAGATTTGTCTCTGGAAATTACTGCAGAACACAATCAGTAACTGATATGATGCAGGAGACGAAATAGGATTCATTGGAAGACAGGAGGAAGGAGAAGAGTTGTGAGAATGTACAAGGCGTATATCAGTGATGAGGCGTGGAAAGATACTGGCGGAAGATTTAAGAGACGTGCATGGAAGGTAAAAGATGACCATGACCACTTAGTTTCAGGCATAAGGGTGTGGAAAAATGTCTTTAGGGGGTAAGGGATTACAATAAGTTACCAAGGGAAACTATTAATAATTTACCATAAACGCTAAAAGAATTTTAAATTTACATTCTTAGAGGGCAAAAGTTGGCTGATACAAGAAAGGGCAAAAAATGTGTATGTGGAGAAATTGTCACCAGGTCATGTGCTCGATTGCAATTAAATAAATTATAAGCCACATCGAAGTGTCAATTTGCTGTTTGGCTACTGGGTGCAAAGCGGTAAATCATCACAGAATCATTATTCCGATATATAACTTCCCAAAATTTGCTATGTTCTCGGAAGATGGTAGGAGGACACGTGGGACATAAGCTACTTGGTGTCTCAATTGTGAAGCGTTTGTGAAGTGCCAGGCTTGAATTGCAGCAATGGAGAAACCATTGAACCGTCCTATCTTTTAGACAAGTTTCCTTTTTATGAAGTAGTTTGGAAAAATCCGTAGCCCCAGCTTAAACTAGGTCCGCCATCCGCGATAGGATTACCAGGTAAGCTTAAGCTACAATTGAAGGGGAATGGTCAGATAATTCTGTCGCTAGGTAGTAATGTCACATGGAATTACCGTTACCTGGGATACGTACCAGCTCTAATATAAATCTTGCAGTTCTAGCTGTTGGAGGATCAGTGGTCACTAATTATCCTAATAAAGTGTCCGCAAACCGGGCCAACTAGGCACGTTAGCCAGAGCGCAGAGGGAATTAAATGTGGTCTGTGAAAACAGAATGTGCACCACTGTCTTCCCTAAGTTATTCGGAACAAAGTGCGTTATTAATTTCGTGGCCGGGTGGCCAGAGCGGCGGTAAATTAAAACGTAATAGAAATGCGGCAATCTTGCGCCCTTCAGGTTGGCTCTACTAAATGCTTTTAAATCTTTACCAGCTTGCTTTGCCGTGTTATTGTATTTTATTCCTCGAGTTTATGAAATTCTGGGCACCCCGCGCCCCCTCTCGGAAAAAAATAAATCGCTGTATCTTCTGAGTGAAAAGTTTCAGTTTAATACAACTGGAATGTTTAAAAAAGTGCCTCTGATGCTTTCTAGACGCAGGCTAATGGTGCAGTGAAAACCGAAAAAATATAAGAGTCTGGTAAAGAAATTAAAGATGAAGCAAAAACAATCTGACTCATTCTATATGACATGTGGTTTTAGAAAGTATTCTTTAAATGTTAAATTTGACAGGCGGAAAATAAGATAACAGAGTCAAAGGTTTTCTTAATAGTTACTCATTCACAGTTGATTGATAACGAAATTTTCAAGCTAGGGAAAGAATGATGAATCGGAACGTAGGATACAACGGACTTAGCTTTTCTTGGGGATGTATACGTTTCTGTTCCGTAGTATAGTGGATGATAAATCGATGCACAGTATCAGTTGAACATTTGTTAAAATCGTTTAATCATAGCAAAAAAGTTTCATGTTATTGCCTTTTTGATCAGCTGCTAGGTATTACCTTGGGCGTAATGTTATCGATGCGAAGTACATCCTACGACTGTAGCATCAAGTATTTCGTGCACTTTAAATCAACGATTTTTTTATTTTTTTTTATTTTTTTTTTTAAATTCGTGGTGTTTCACTTTCTGAGCGCAGTTTTAATAGATCACCACAAGGGCTTTCGAGGTTCTGTTTAAATTTAGCAGCCCATTTTTAGGATTTCGTAAGCCAAAGGGGGACTTAAAAAAAAATCATGTCCATCCGTATGTGACAGCCTAGTAATTCCGTTGCCTTTACATTTTGATGAAATTTCCCAATGATATGTATTTCACTGGCCGTATAATAGATCTGCAGACAAACATTGAAAAACTTTTTACCAGACATTTCACTTCAAAAATTCAAATTTAAGATACGGCAACTAAAAAATGAGATACGATTTTTTTTTTAAATAAAAGAGTTACCATGGTAGCAGAAAATTGTCCCTAAAATGTACTACAGTTATCACGGCTTTCAGTCGCTTTATTATGACATTTCCTTGCAAGTGTGCAAGAAAATCTTCCCATTATAAGAATTTAGTATGATCACTGCAAACGTTCTAATCAAGGTGTAACTTGTGGTATATTTCATGAAATAATCTGCCTGCTGACCACAAATTTACACGAAACGGAATAATTTATCGTTTGGCAGGTTTATGATGGCGTCAAATTTAGTGGCTAGTTACATGACGACGATTAAAGCTTGTAACCAACGCTTGGTGAAAATCAATGATAATTAAGGCCATTTTTAAACTTCAGCAAAGATGTGGAAGCATAGCTAAACACTAGATGAAATATTACGGTTATTACAATGTTTATACTTGGCGCGAAAGAAAATCTACTTTAAAAAGAGATTTTTTGTGCTGTTCCTTTACGAACTATTCTCTATTGATAAATGGAAATAGGCATTGAACTGTAGAAGTTCCTGTGTGACATATCTGTCTCTCCTCTGGTGAATATCAATCAAACTTTATTTAACTGGTTGAAATTTTCTGGGAAAGTTGAGTCATGGAAGCTACAGCAAAAAAACAAGGGTTGGAATGGGAACGAATGAACAAACGCCTCTGAACAGCATATCTCCACGCCTAAAACAATTTTATCTCATGTCAAATGCTCACAGCCGGTGGCACCTGCACAACAGAAAATATCACTTATTTCTGGGCTAACAACTGACCAACATTTTACGAAACTCCAACTGCAGGAATCTTTTAGTCAAAGGAGGTGTTCTACACTAACTTTACGTGAACTACTTGATGCTAACTTCGGAACTCTAACAACGGAATTTTTTGAGTGATTGTGGTGGAGATAAAGTTATTATTTCTATTGGTTTTTACAGCAAAAGTTATATCAGACATTTTATCCTTTATAATATTGTAACTATTTTAATTATTTTTTGGTTATTAATATCATTGGTCACAGAATAAAAAATTATGTTCTAATAATTATGCAGATAAAGAGTAATGGTAAATGATGATGAAAAAAACACCTACACATCTACTCGCTTGCCAAGTATTGCAACTCTAACCAGCGTCATACGCCAGAATCCGTCTCTTGTTCGTCCCTTGGTTAACATTTTGAAGTGTTACTGCATGGGTAGATAAATTAGATAAGTGAATAAGAAATATAGTGTCCATTTTCTTGATGAAGGAAGAGCCTTCTGGGGGGCCCCGCGCCTAGGATTCCGATCAGGCGAGATGGGTGACTTTTTTTTTTTTTTTTTTTTAGCTGTACCATTGTCCCGGATGGCGGCGAAAACCAAACCAAAGGACCCTTCTTCACATTTGCTACTGTTTTAATCCGGCTCTGAGGAAGAGGATGAAGCCCGATGCCGGCTCAATCAGGTATCCTGTTCCGTAAAACATCAAGAGGATCGCTTCGTTTTAGTTTACAGTATTGTAACATGACGCGCTGTCGCCACGTTACAAGGTGCATTTTTATTATATATGTCATAATGTTAGAGTAATTTACATAAATCTTGGGCGACCACCTAAATAGATTTTTGTTGTAATTTTATAAAGTACGCAAGATTCCAAGTGAGGACTGTAATGAAATGGTGAACATACAGTGTATCTTGGTAAAGCGAATATTAAAGAATTATTGAGCTATGTAGGCTTGAAGCTAATCTGGTGTTCCCGAACCTTGGCGACAAGAAGTCGCGGATTTGGGGTTTGCCGGACCACACACTCTGCTCCCTAGGGATAGGCGGTCAACAAGGTTACTCACCGGGCGGGAAATGCCTGCCGCCAGAACAGAGAGTCGTCCCCGAACGCAGCCGAATATGTCCGACCTCTGTTAGATACTCTAGCCAAATCACACATCGGGGATATCACGTGACATTAGGTGCCGACCTGAAGATCCAATCCAAATGAGCATATAACTTAAAATCCTGGGAATTTTTGTTATATGTGAGCTTCGAGACTACAAATGGGCGGAGCGAGAAGTTTCCTCGTGGACCGAAGAGCGAGGAGCTGGAAATTCTGACTTCGATCTTCGAGTCCAAGCTATGCGAGTCTAGTCTGAGGTTGACTTGGAAAGTTGGCTTCTCTCGCCAACTGCCGTTGTACGATTTCTGGCTGCCAGCTTGCCTTGCTGGAGCAAGCTTATCACAGCAACACAGCCGGTAATGCGATGATGCGCATTGCCAGACCAGAGATGCCTGTAGCCGACTTGTGAGATAATCTCACATATCGTGGGTCCGTTCCGGTCACCGCAGACATCAGACGCAGAACTACAATGGTAACTTATTACGACCAAGTCATCTGATTGTGAAACAGAACCCTTAAGCGACTTTGAGAGGATAGATCCATGTTCTCACTTTGTAATTGTAAAAACCCCTGAGCTAGCGGCAAAATTTGCCAGAACTAGTTATTTTCGAATGATATATTGTTCATTCTGGCGCCCATGATTTTCTTTTTTAACTGTAAAGTCACAGTATTATGATACCTTTGTCTGAGGTAGTCATAACTTGTATTTTTCATTGTTTCCAAATGTCATTATTTCTTGCATTTTGATTCTGAGATATATTTAAAAGTAAATATACAATTGTTTGCTTGCTCATGACGGTTAATTGTAACTCTGAGCGTTGCTTTTATGATTTTGCCAATTTGTGTTAATGTTAACAATAAATTCGCTCAGACTTGTAATCGCCAATGATTAGAAAATAAATGTCATATTGTGACAATTTTTCCTAAATTCCAACTAACGTCGAGATTCTTGAAAAATTAATAAATTTTCACTCCTTCATAAAAATTAAAATTAAAAATGCACAATTATTAATCATAAAGGTACGAAAGATAATTGTAACGTAGTTTGCCCACCAAGGCACCCACTACAGTATACGAACATAAATTTACTGTGTATACCACGTATTCAATAAAATACTTCAACAAGAAGTAACTTCTTATTCTATAGGCTACCTGGTAAGAAAAAACTATGAAATTTTAATTGTCACCTTATTATGCTATCATTGTTATCACAGTTTTATTTTATGATCCATTATGATATAAGGCTTGATTACATTGCTTTAAAAGCAGCACATGTAAAATCTAATGTAAATATTGAAGCTGGCTGTATGGTCGATAGACCGAAGGTCGTAAAAAAAAAAGAAAAAAAAATCCTACGAACACATCACAATCAAAAATGCCGTATGACCTAATTCCATCAGCTCTGCGGTGAGTTTCGGTATTTATCCTATGCCTCTGATTAAAAACAGTCCACCTCCACCACTCTAAACCCATTTTCCAAGTTCCAGACATATTTCGGAAGTCGATCGAGCTAATCTCTTCACAGTACTCTGTGTACCTATGTCGCCTACCGAATAGTGGAATTAAAAATGTAAACATATCAGAGGCATATAAGACCACAAAAATGCCTTTAAAAATTTTCCCTTTCGCAGTATGAATCAACGAGAATCTCCTCCGCACTAGTGCAAGGCACATCCTTTTATTGCGAACTTCCGGTCACGAAGGGTGTGGGCAAGACCTGATAGTTGTGTACCAGTTGGAAAATTTAAGCCATCTATATCACAAAACACTGCATACAGTTTATCCGATGGTTTATTAATAGCAAAATATGAAGAAACTTTAGACATACGATCTGCAACATTTCTTTCAAGGTGTTCTCATTTTCCGAAATTCTTTCTTCCTTTTTCGCACATGTTGCCCTGTTTCCTCAGCGCCAGGCACGGAGAATAATGTCATCCACACGTTATTATTCTAACAGGTGACTCGACATCTCAGCTCTGAGTACTAGCAGTATTGCTCGTTTTTTATGCATCTCGTAAATTACTCTGTTTACGACTGTTGACTTTAATTGGTCCCATGTGGATAAATAAGTGTAAAGATTTAAACAGTCACCACAAATAATTTTCATTTTATCAAAGCAGAAAATGATATCAGAAAGATACATTACGTTCCGACAACAGGAGCCGCCGCGTTCCCCTGAGAGGGGGAAGGGTGCGTCTCACTGACAGCCCTTCAACGGGAATGATTGAAAACAGAAATTCCAGCTCCCTGCAGAGGAAAAAATGAAACGGCCCGTGCATGCTTCCTTTGGGATTACACGTTACTTCGGTTGATTTTGCTCTCCCCGTGCCTTAAAAAGTATACACGCAAAGGAGGGGTGACTTCTGTCTAGCGGTATTTGATCATGCAGACCGTAAGAGCCAAAGTATAATCATGCTTCAGAGGGTTTGTTTCTAATTTAACGCGCATGAAGGAACATGGAAGATGATATTCTTTGTCGTCGGATATTTGAATTGCACTTCCCTGTCCTTAGGAACAGATAACTTAATCGAACTATCTCCCCCGCACAAACCGTGAACAAAATACAGGCTTCACACAAACTAATTCCATCCCACACGTACGATTCCGTCAACGGTGTCGAAGTCAGAATAGGTGTTAGTATTAGGTCATTTATTCCGGTTCGAGCATCAGTAAGGGAAGAAATTTCCACGGTTCAGAACTTTGCTGCAGGTTATGAGAGACGGTGGAGTACGATTACAAATTACCAGACTGTGTGCCAAAGTCACTAACCTCTCCGCAATGTGAGTATACGTTTAAGGGAATACTACACTGTTGATTTTGATTCGTCTGTCGGATGGAAACATTAAAGTTGGCTGCCGCCTCGGTATATTTCGGAAGAATAGGCCTCATTACACAAAAACACTGCACTTGACGATTGTCATCAAGGACATACCGTAACAAGTAAGCGCACAGAGAAGAGGTACTGGTCATTGTATCTCAGTATCTCGCTTAGTATGACTCCCACAGTAGTCTCTTACCAGCTTGAGAAGGTAGCTACTTATTTACTTGGAATATATTTGTTTGGAGAACAACAGGAGCAGAGTAGATATAACATTTTAGTCTTTCGTCATATGTAATAACAAAACATCTTCCTTTTCTTATTTCCCCAAGCCTTGGATAAAGTGAAATTCTTGAATTATTATAAAGAGATATTCACAAATGACATACTATGTTTCATCCTAACATCGTGTATTAAAAAACTGTTTTATTAATCTTTTCACCACACGTCAATGGATATAAATGTATACAGCAGCATTTCATTATAAATCACAAAGTATCGTATAGATTCACTCTACTTACGAACACAGAGGTACCTACAACATATTAGTCCGCAACAGGACTTTTTACATGTTTCTGGACCCATATTTGATGCCAAAATAATGCGACGTTCTATTTCATCCATATAGTGACATGAGGTTATCACCACTCAAAAAGGTAAAGGGTAGCCGAAGTTCACGATGACGATCCACATAACCTGACACTCACAAAGGAAGAAAACCTCAGCGGTATACCGGATTCTGTCCCGTTAGCCTTCAGCGAGAGGATCAGAAAGCTGGAAGCATAGGCGTGGCGACGATGTCTCCAAACATTACAAACACCATTTTAAATGGTGCAGAATATTTAGCACATTTTTAAAAACTGGTGCAAAAGAAGTGTTATGAATTCCTCAGTTTAACTTATGTCTTTTTTCCTGACAGACCTATTACAATAGGACTGTAGGACATTTCATGGTCATTGGAACAGACAAATTCGGTCATGGCTTTTTGAAGAAATCATCCCAGCATCAGACTACAGTGATTTCTAGAAACCAATGAAAAATTGAAATCTAGATGACCGAACAGAAGATCGAGCCCACGTCCTCCCGAATACTACAACTAGAACTATTACCTCAAAGACTGAGAATATTCTGTTTGACGCCAGTGACTTTAACTGTTGAGGTTAGTAGAACACCAGAGGAATAAAGGCGAAGCCAGAAACATTTAATATAATAAAGTGTTTTAAATATTTTACTTTTTAACTTACACAGCCTAAACCCTAAATTATAGTTACAACTGCCAAAATTCAAATCACTGTGCGTGAGATGACCACCTCTCACCAAAACATTTCTTTGAATGGCTTTACAGTATCATACAATGTTTCTAGATCCCAGACCATTCCTAAAGGGTACTAATTAGGCAAATTGTTTGAAAGAACTGAAGGTAGAACTTTGGAAGTACCAGTAAAAATAAAAGTTTAATCATCAGAAATGAGACATCCAACAGGACTACCAAACAATTAAGTTGAAAGATGAATCTCAAAATTAATATGCTTGTAAATGATTAATGAAGAAAGAAGTGTTGAGGGTTTAGGGGTGATTGACGAAGACTTCATAAGAGCAGGGATGCAATTATAGACAAGCAAATCAATGAATGCATTTATGAAGGAATAATCCCATTATACGCAAGAAGCGATTTAAAAAAACCAAGGATGGTCAGAACGGGGATCGAACACAGTGCATCCAAATGCCTGGTAAATTAGCGAGAGGTGAAGATGTGTAAGCACCGAGCTCTTGCGTAGTCCGCTGCTTCATAGTAATACTAGCATTTGACCACTGTTACGTCCAAGCGGACCTAGGCGTGTGGGAAAATGCAATTAGTGTTGGTTTGTTTTATTTATTTTTGAGTAGTAATTATTATCTGTTATTATCTTGGAGAAGGCAAAAAAACCTGATGTCATGTAAAAATTTCCTTTCTTTTAGCTACTTTGTTAATTCCGATTTTTCTGCAGCTATCAGAATGTTTCTAGTTATGATTTCCATGTATTCTAATGTGCTACACTGTGTTTCAGAAAACTGAAGGAATAAATAACCAAAGTTACGTAGTCTAAGCCAACATCAACAGAATCCAAAGAGAGGAGCTTTTATCTGTTGCGTAGTGTGATCTTTGCTAGGTAACTTCGGAGCTAAAGAAAGGAGTGTTTATCTTAGATACACCGTGATCTGTGGCGCCTATCTATTCTGGCTACAAACAGATTATCATTTTTTGCTCCGTCAAGTTTTGAAACAGTGAAAACTCCATCTAAATCGGTTGCGTAATTTTTGAGTGATGTGGTAAAAGGGGGTTAGATAGAGACATTCCACTTAGATACATGTATATGTAGGGGTACAATAATAATAATAATAATAATAATGCACATACAAAGAAACTTAAAAATAACAAAACATCAAAGAAAGACGGACTTGTAGCCGAACTCTTAAAAAATTTAGGCCCAAATTCACTCAAAGAAATTGCACAAATAATCCAAATCATTTGGCAAACCGAAAAAATCTGAGATGACTAGAAGATTGCTCTAATCTACCCGCTACATAAAAAAGGCAACAAATAAGAAGTTAATAACCATAAAGGGATCTCCCGCCTACCACTCACCTACAAAATTCTTTCGGCCTGTGTTTTGAAGAGAACACAAAAGCAGTTTGAACCCAAACTAGCAGAACTTCAAGCAGGATTCAGACCAAACAAGCCGTGCCCACAACATATTTTCAACCCCAAAACCATAATCAAAATGCGAGCCCTCAGACAAAACCCCCTAGTATGCACATTTGTGGATTTCAAAAAGGCATATGACTCAATAGACAGGACGTAGCTATTTCAAAGTTTAGAATAAAGGGGACTAGTTCCCAAAACACGAGAACTCATAAAACAACCACTAATTGGTAATAAATCTAAAGTTAAATTCATGGGAGGAATCTCCGAACCCTTCGACATGCAAACAGGTGTGAGACAAGGCGATGAGCTCTCTCCTCTTCTGTTCAACGTCGTTCTAAACAAGGTTATGGAAGAATGGGAGAAGGAACTCAAGAAATGTGAGTGATGGAAGCCAATCCCACTTTCCCAAAAACAACATCAACATACCATACCTCGCTTTTGCTGATGATTTGGCAATACTAGCAGAGGATGAAGAGACTGCCATCAAACAGCTTCAGACACTCAAAGAATGTGCAGAAAAAGTAGGGCTACAAATCTCATTCGATAAAACAAAATTCCTATGTTCAAAGACAGAAATAGCAAGTTTGAGAACAAAATACGGTAAAATCAACAGAGTCCGATACTTAAAATACCTCGGATAATTCATCGATCCGATAGACCTTGAGGAAAATCTCGCAGTAAAATCGCCTCCAAAAAGCAAAAAAAAGCGTTAGGATTAGCGCAAAATCTCTACAACAAAAAATCCATGTCAAGACAGACCAAAATTCGACACTACAACACAGTTATAAAACCAACAGTCCTTTATGCAAGTGAAACATTAACACTTAACAGAAAACATGATCTTGAAGAAATAAAAAAAGTAGAGAGAAAAATCATTAGAAAAACTCTAGGAGCAAGACTCACTAAAGATGGTTACAGACTACAATCAATCAAAACAACAGAAAAGTTTTCAAACATCGAAATTGACATCAAGAAAAGGCTAATGAAATTCTTTGGTCACCTTAAGAGGCTATCAGAAAATCGATTGACAAAAAAGATAATAGATTTATGTAATTTCACTTAAAAATCCAACACCTTGGCTGAATGAAATTCGGAAGGATCTTAAAATTGTAAACATAGGAGCAACAGACATCTTAGAAAGAGACATCTTCAGACACAAAGTAGACAAATAGGAAGTTATAACTGAGCAACCAAAACAAAAACAATACCGACCAAAGTGGTCAGAAGAGCGCAAACAAGCTTTCTTGGAAAGAATGAAAGCCTACTGGAACAACAAGAAGAACTCAAAGAAAACTTGATGGTTCATTTGGTTAAAGTCTTCCATTTATTGGGAGAATTCGCCAATAATAATAATAATAATTCAGTGTCACCTGATGTTAAAGTTTTTTTACTGACTTAAAAACAGCGATTCTATCATAGCCGCCTAACCTTACTTGATAGTCCTACCGCTTAGATAGGACGTACAGTTTTACTGTAATCCGAATCGCGGAGCGTCCAAGCGTAGTTCACATTAATAAAGCAAAGCTCTGTCAGAGATGATCTGTTTTAAGACCCATAAAATTTCAGATTCCTTCCGATCCACAGTAACGCCCTTTTGGCCATCAGACCGTTTATAACTAAGAACTACTTGCTCGCGCCACTTTAACTAACGATACACTCAGTATCTATTAAGAAAAGATACAAACTGCCGAAGAAGTTGCAGATTATCAAGATATGACTTACTGATGTACTATTTTCAACATTTCGGTGAAACGTTAGTCACATCCAGATGTAAATACAAAAAATCTGTAACAATACAGCTATAAAAAAAAGATCATACCTTTTTTTGATTAATGCTTTACGTCCTGTGGATGAGCATGGTCCTCAAGGACCTCGTAACTGGGAGAAGGATTTAGAGTGTTGTCGCCTGTACATAAATAGCGTAAGATTCCATAAATTGTACTTTGTGTTATACCAGAACATGTAAGAACACACAGTTTTGAGAATATGTCCCGAACGGCGAAACGTAGGTTGCGTTGTGTTGTACACTGCTTTAGCTCGGGCCAAGGCGGCGTACACCTTGTACCAGTGACCCAGAAACACCTGCTGGTAAACTGGCTACTGCATCGGTCACTCTTGAGCCCTTAGGCGACAACTCCCGACGGGAAAGCCAAACGGAAAGTGGACTGTCTTGGACTATATAAATATTAGCGGCTATTGTATAAACTGAAAATATCCAACGACCTTTCAGAAATACTTATGCTGTAAGTAAAATGAACTATTTTCTCGAAAGCGTCATTTGACACAACAGTGGATTATAAAAAATTAACTCAATACACACTTGGGGATTTTTTGATACTCGAGAAGGAGGCATTATAAGATAGTGTGACAGAACTAGGACAGCCAGTTGCTTTCTTCTGAGCTCGATAAGTAAACAAGAAACAAGTAATCCATACCACGAAGCGACCAAACACTACTTCGAGCACAAAAAAATTAGCATTATCAGACGTAAACCTCATTTTTTAAGGCTGTCAGCTTAGCAATGAGCTACCGAAGTAAATTTAGAGAAATTGTGATACTTTTTGCAATCCAGCAAAATGCGCCGTGATTCCTTAAATGCATTCGCATTTACGAAATAATTAGAACTTCCGTTTGTTTTTGTTGTACGCATTTCTATAATTTAAATTATGGTACCAATTTTCTAACTATTTACTAAGATTACAGGGGATAAAGTAATAATACTCCAAAATTTACAACATTATTGCACATAAATTCTCAAATTTTATATCAATCAGTATTACACTGAAGTGCACAAATTAATAGGCTAGGAAGATGCAAATTTCCAGATGGCAGTAGCACAGCTGAAGAAAAGTATCCACATGTCGTGCAGTGTCGGGGCTTTCATTTGTTTTTACTTATAGCTTTATGCCTCGTCGACGTCGAGGTCATTAGAGGCGGGATGGGACTGGGGGCAAGGAACGGGATGCAATTCGGCCATGGCCTTTTGAAGGAATCATCCCGGCATTCGCATGGAGTGATTTGCGGAAACCATGGAAAACCCAAATCTGGATGCCCGGACGAGGATTCGAACCGCTGTCCTCCCGAATGCGAGGCCAGAGCGTTAACCACTCACGCACCAAGCTCGGTGCTTTCATTTGTTCTGTCGTGAAACGTATTAAAGGGCTTCACACGTGATTATGGCTGCACATGAATTAACAGACTAAACGTGGAATGGTAATTTGCACTAGACGCATGGGGAATTTTATTTCGGAAATCGTTCGTGAATTCAACATTACTCGATCCACAGTGCCAGGAGAGTGCAGTGGGTATATTATTTCCGATATTGTCTCCGGCAGTAGACAACGCAGTGACTGACCACATCTACTTAACGACTGAGACCGGAGACGGCTGCGTCGAGGTGTCAGTGTAGACATTCATGCAACACTGCATCAAAGAACAACACCCAGTGTACGACAGACGTTTCCGTGGGAGAGTGCAACGAAATTTGGCGTTGATGAGATATAGCAGCATAGACAGTCGGAGTGCTTCTGGTAACAAAACGTCATCGGCTGCAGCGCCTCTCATGAGCTCGTGAACATATCGGTTGGACCCTAGACGAAGGGAAAAAGGTTACATGGTCAAATAAGTTACGATTCCAGAACTAATGGTAAAGTTCGAGTGTGGCGCAGACTCCAAGAGGTCTTGGAAATAATGTTACGAATGAAATGTTATTTTCATCAATACAATATACGTAATTACCATTATTAATTTAATACAATGTATACTTCTATGGACGTTCTGTAATACTTGTACGTTCAATTATTTGCTGGAAGGTCCCTCTCGACCGCTGGCTATATATGTAGTTGTTTAAGAAGCGAAATGGGAGAGGGAACATTCGATAGAAAAAATGTTTGACTGCTTGCTAGATAGACAAATTATTTTGCAAACTGCAGTGAATTCTTAACGGGTGTACCGCCGGATTGTGTTTTGAATATATATATTTCGTATTTTTATAGTCGTCGAAATATCGTGTTTTCAAAATACAATCCGGCAGTACACCCGTGAAGACTACATTGCGGTCATACGCCGGGAAAGTCTCCGTTCTTATATTCTGCAAACTGATACGATTTACTATAAAGCATATAACGTGACTAAAGACTGAATACTTTCCATATTTGATTATTTACTTAAATACTATAATCAGATTTTAAAAAAATGTAAATCCACAAAGTTATTTTAATGCGTAAGAGATTAATTTATAGTTATGGTTACAAATGTTAAGGGAGGCTAATTATGTTTAGACTTGAAGTAATTCTGCTGGATAAAATATTGTCAACTGTTGATTTTTATTATTTAACATTAAAATTAATTCATTAAACACAGGTACACTTAAAAAAAAAAAAAAAAACGCGTGATTGGCGGCAATTCCGCAAATGTTTTGCGAGATTGAAAACACTGCGGGATTATAATCCTCAACACGTGCTGCAGCCTTTAAGATCTAAGTGTTAGATTCTCTTATGCAGTTGAATAAAACCTTTATCAGTCTACTACCACGTACTAGTGTCTCCTTTGTATCTAGATAAAATGTTAAATAATTAGCAATATTTGTTGTTTTACTGGATATTTGGCTACTTGCTGTAGTAGTTCCGACTACGATCTATCCCAACATTTTTCTCCTTAAATGCGTCCCCTGTCTGTATTACGTTGTTCGGTTGAGACTGATAGCGACCCGCCGCAGTGTGGTAGTGGGCGTCGTGTGCCGGAGGTTCCACCTGGCACACGCTGAGGTCGGTAATGAACAGCTGTAATTGGCTGCAGCTGCTCGAGGAGCAGGCCCTTTGCTCAGCGCAGAGACAGCGCCGGCGCGCGACTCGCTTTGATCTACGGAAGAAGCGTTAGCAATCGTCTGGAAAAACGGGCTCAAGGACGGCACGTTTCCAGACCACTCCTCAAATCTGTCACACAGCACAGCAATTAAAACACAGCGATACTTGACAAAATAAAATTTCGTCTTCTCGTCAACACTACAGACAAACGTTTTGTTTCGATGTTTGATACCACATGATCATCACCAGGCTTCAATAATTATGCCACAGGACTGTACACGAGCCACATTTTTCTGAGGATCCGTGTCCTCTTTCCTTCGGGGTGGCAACGAGAAGAATTTTTTTTTTAAAGACACTTGCTCACCCCATAGCTTCTTACATCTTTCATAATCATCATCAAGTCCTTCACGTACTACCGGACTGCTACTGCGGTTCAGGTTTGTGCAACCTTTCATTTTAAAATGGTAATTTTAGCAGCTGTTAACGCGCTGTGAGCGGCCTTGTAGGTCAGTGGTTAAGGCGCTTGCTTTCAAAAGTTCGGGGTCTGGTCCCAGGTATAAATTCATTTTCAAGGGTTGTGTTTGATCGCGTGAATTACGCCAGATTTTCCGGGGTTCGGATTCCCCAAAAGAAAGAAACTGGCCATCTGACAGTGGCTTAGTACGCCTATGCTTCCTTCGGGAAGACCCAACTAACCTCCGGGTTGTGAACTGAGTTTCTTTTTTAATGTGCTGTAGCGTTTATTTGTAGAATTATTTTAACGCCTTTTACTTGCCTTTGTTTCTTTACAATTGCACATACATGTCCGAATTTATTAGCTTTTTCAGTAAAATTATTATTCAGATCATAGGTGACGTAGCGCCTAATATCTGAAATCACACATCTCCTGAACCGTTTTGCAGGATGGTATATTTGCCTTGAAGTGCCAATGTATTTGTTTTCTCTTTAGAAATCATGAGATTATATATCTACTACAGATTACGGACAGGAAATTTCGCAATCGAGATTTCCGTGTCTTAATATTAAGTCGCGGAATGCACAGTCATAATTTTTACTACGTTAATAATGATTTCTTTAAATAATATTTCGTACTGGGTTTAACGACTACGCTATTGTATTTCCTCCATCACGATTCTAAAGCGAAACACTTTTACAAAGCAAACAAAGAAATTAAGCAGCTCAGCTGACGCCACCCACGACTCTGAAATATATTTATGGAAACTGTCTGATTAATAATGACACAATTAGTACGAAATATTCCTAGTTTTTCAAATGAGAGGTATTACTCTTGTTAGACTGTTTCTTCATCTCAGTTTATGTAACTAACTTAGCCGTTCTAGAAAATGTCTTTCACAAATCAGCAATTCAGATGAAATTTCGTGCAACGTGCATTAAATAAAGCATAATTTTTATTTTTGATAGGCCTTTACGGCTCGTCTGCGTTGACATCTTCAAAGCCGAGAGAGGATGGAGGCCAAGAAATTAAAAGTAATTCAACCATGGCCGCCTTTATGAACGAAATATCCCAGTTTCGTGGGAACTATGGAAAATCCATACTGCAAGGTCGCACCAAGATAGAATACGCAACCTCCAGAACGCCGTACACAAACGCACTCAGCCTCCAGGCTCGTTGCCAGATGCAACTGTCTTTGAGAAAGTATCACTGATTTGATACAGGTGTTGGGATGCGTTAATCTAACAGACGGAACCAGTAATTACAGCTCAGATTTGATTATTCTGGCATTTACTTTTGTTTCTCACAAAGCACAAATACTTCTTTTGCGTTGCAGTAAAATTTCGATTAAAATCTGGTAAGTGACATGTTGGTGTCAACAGGAATTGGAATGCCCACCGGACAAAGGGAAAGTCGGAACAGGAATATAGTTTTAGCAAGGACTCATTTTCCAGTCATAGTGCAGAATAGTGATTTACACGCAAGAACAGTAAGGAAAAATACAAATGTTACAGTAAAAACGATGATCGAGTAGCCATTATATTACATGCTGATCACAAATCTTCACTTCGCGCTTATTCCTCCGATATGAATTATATTAGCAGCCAATCGATGGTGGGACACTGAAATAAAGGTGACGTCAGAGGGTATATTAACGCTAAACGGGCTCATTAAAATTAACGAGCACGTAGAGGGCTGGCAGGCTCCATTACAGCCTCATGGGCCCCACACCAGGTCTACAAGCAGCAATCAAACGCACGTCTGACACTGCTACCAGAGCAGGTCCTACAGTAATATTGAACAAGGACCCTTTTAGTATTTATGGTCGACACCGTTTATGGAAAAATAATCGCAATCAGTAAAAAAAAATAACAATACATTTAGACCACCAGTTACAATAAATAGCCACCAGTGGGCACCACGTGTGTATTATTGTATATTTTGTCCACATTTACGTTGTTATTGAAGGAATTTCTTATGATAATATTTTAAATGAAACGAGATGAATCATACAATCAGGCAACGGTGATACTTCTAAATAAAGTCAACCCAGATCTAGATATATAATTAGGACGACTATTTTGTTTCCAAGTGACCCTGTGTATGTAAATGACTGATAAGTTGTTCAGGGTATCATACCCTTTTTTTGTCGTTTATATGAAGACAGAGGAGGAAATCAGGGGCCGATTCATTAACAACTACTTTTCCGAAGGAAACCACCGGCCCATTATCTTTTACGTTTCCATTCGATGGGTGAATCACCATCAACATTTTCATATGTTCCAACTCCATAAGCACAGCCAGGAGGCTTCGAATTTATCTGAGGCCTTTGATATGCAATCTGGTTATCAAGGACAGGGAACCGCCACTCGTCTCCTACATTGTCGACCAAGTCCCAGAACTCAACCAGCTAATTCCTTGTAGAGTGCTCTCTCTCACTTTCTCTCTCTCTCTTAGCGACGTGGCCCGTGAGGCGGTTATTTACAAAACTCAAAACTATACACATTTTATGTATTGTTTTTTGTTAGGGGGTTACACCCACACCAGCTTACAGGTCTTAACTAAATCCCCCGCAGCTGTGGCGGTGTTTACATCGGCGGGACAGGCCGCACTGTGGCGGAAAGACTTAAGGAACATATTCGCTACTATAAATATAACAACAGCGACAAATCCGCGCTTAGTTCGCCATGCCATTAACACCGGGCACGAAATAAAATTTGAAGACACAAGGCTGCTGTGGAGAGAAGACCAGTGCTCGCCGTGACGTGTGAAAGAGGCAGCAGAAATTTTAAAGAACACCAGCATCAACGAAGACAGCGGCCTTTAACTCTCCGATGCTTGGCACTCGTTGCTATGTCGACATAAACAGTAGCTCTGACGAAGGGTGTAGAATGGTAGCCGAAAGTTCAGATTACGTAATAAACAACGCGACATACCCAGAAGATCTATTAAACATAACAAAGACAGCCTCGGAAGCCTTAGGAGTGTTCAAATTTTTCATTATTCCATATTATTGCTCACGTTCTCGATTCGCAACAGGACACGAGTCAATTAGTTACTAGATTCACATTATGTGTTACAAGAACTAATGGTGACATATTTTAGATCAAAGTTAAATGCCTAAAGGCTACAAAAGTCTTTGTAACTTCTAATGCAAAATTCATCAGAGCGCTTCCACTCACAAAGGAATTTTTACACATCACTCGGTTACGACTGTGTGTAGAAATTAAGCAGAACAAGCTTTCTGTAATAAATAAAGCGTACAAACAAGGGCCAAAATAGGTGGAGCTGCAATGTTAAGAATTGGGATGAGCTAAGCGAAGTGCATCCTAAATAACAGTTCTTTCAAACTTATTGACTCTGTTATATGGAAAGTATTCAATTAACAAGTCCTTCTTTTACATTGGGTTTCTCAGCTGTTAGAGCATGGAAAGAACTGGGATCACGGAACGGAAGCGAATAGCTCTTTGGAAGAACCATTTCAACATTCACTTCAAGTATTTTCCGGCAACCACAGAAAACCGATGGGCGGACTCACACTGTCCCGAATGCCCGACGCGAGAGCAAGAATGTAAAATGATTTGCAAGAGAATTGCTCTCTGATGAGAGGAACTGGAATTGTGAAACTAAACAGGTGGCAATAATTTCGCAAATTGTTTCGCATTTCAAACCAAGCTGTACAGCAAAACATATTGCAACACAGGACCCACTTTGCTCTGGATAAGCTTCAAAAGGCGATGGCTGCTCCCAAGTTTGTTGTTACATAAGTACTAGAAAGTACAGCATTAATATAGTTGACGGATCTACTACCTACGAGAAGAGTTAAAATACGGCGCAAAAAAGAATGGACGAATACTTTTTGCCTGGCGTCTATAGCGAAAACAGCTATAACAATGATGAGGCCTAGAAAAGAATTCTGGGCAATCTCTAGCTGCAATGGCCGAAAAAATATTAACGTTGCTGCTGTCAAAATCTATTCGTTAGTTTCCACAATTTATTTTAGGACAGATGTTTGCTTCCAGATCATAACTCCGTTGAAAATAACACGGAGTTTCTTTGCTGCCGCGGCTCCACTCGTTCGTACCATCTTTGTGAAATGTAGAAACGTTTCAATTTCATTCCAAACACTCCTCTGTGCAACATTCCAGAAACACTCATTTCTTTCCAGTATACAGTTTTCAAAATGATTTCAGTTACCAACAGAAGCTGTAAAAAATCTTGTCCTTAACAACCTGGTTGCAGATCTTCGATTTGAGGCACATTCTGCTTGTGGCTTGGTGTCGCCGGGAACGTACTGCGTAAAGGGGATGTACAGTTAACCGTGGAATCTCAGCTGGGGCTGCTAGCGAACTTTACATGACTAAAGCAAATGAGGTGAAGGTCGGCTTAAGATCCCATAGCACTTGCCGCGGAGACCGGGATTCGAACGGGAGACCTCTCGTTGTACAATAAGGTACCTCTGAACTGAAACGATTTTGAACACTAAACGAAATTCAACTATACTAAGAGCACAACAAAAAGTTGATTTAGTTCTTCATTTCTCTTCACTTAAAAAAATCATTCCAACAGAATCGTATGACGACAAACGCAATTTACTTGTGTTGTAATAACTGTGGAGTACATTTTCCGTGCAGTGAATTTTAATTTTTTGATCATTTTTATTTGGGGTATATTTTATTTACTAAGTACCATAAAAAATCTCTGTGAAATACAGCCTATGCAGCTAACATTGCACTTTTTTAATTATAAAACTTTAGCAAAATTGTATACATGCACCCTGTAAACACACACATACACACACACAGAGAGAGAAATGTTGGAAAAAAATAAATTTTTGTAAATGCACAGCGATATAAATGCAGAATGCGAGGTTGGTGCCCGCACTACAGGTAAAGGTTCAGTTAATAGCTTTTGCTAATTGCGTTTCGCACTGGGTCCTCAATAGTCTATGGAACATGGGGCAGGTTCTCCCAAGTAAAGCTGAAAATGCCAGCAACCAGGACAGTCTCTCTTGGTAATCGCACAACACACAGAAATGCAGAGCATTTTAATAATCTGGTTCAATAAACAAATTGTACTACTTCCAAGAAATGGCTTCAACATGCAAACTAAATTCTATTCAAATTACTTTTGGTGCCGTGCGATTCACTACTGGTAATAGCGATGATACCGAATATGGTGGATGAGCGGACGCTCAGGCGTGGCGTTCGGGAGGACGCGGGTTCGAATTCCCGTCCGGGTATCCGGGTAAGGGTTTCCATGGTTTCCCCAAATCACACCTGGCGAATGCCAGGATCTGCTTCCTTCAAAAGGCCATGGTTGAACCCTTCCCGTTCCTTGTACCCGGTCGTATACCGCGTCTAATGACCTCGACGTCGACTAGGCGTAAAGCCATAAGCAAAACAAAAAACAAAACAAAAACCAATGACTCATATATAATAGATAGAACAAATAGTTAATAGTATTAGTGAATATTAGTGTGCAGGCAATATTCTAATTTACCACTTATCTTTTTTTAAAGAAGCTGTCTCCCTAATTTTTTGATTTTACTAGTGAAATGTTACTGCATGCGGAAGAAAGTTTGAGACAATCTAGAAAAGAGCTGTTG
Organism: Vandiemenella viatica; assembly: GCA_031002005.1. Taxonomy (NCBI): domain Eukaryota; kingdom Metazoa; phylum Arthropoda; class Insecta; order Orthoptera; family Morabidae; genus Vandiemenella; species Vandiemenella viatica. Next base: position 368,316,961 of record CM061920.1, on the reverse strand, counting down.
TCACTGAGATGAAACAATTAATTCCTTTTCATTTAAAAATTTCGAAGTGTTGAAGCATATGACATGCTAAAGATCTATACTGTAGGTAGATGGTGCAGAAATCGGTAGATAGTTCTTGAGGCTTCTTAGATGTCACTTCTTGGAAAATGGAGGAACCTGAGGAGTCTGAGTGTGCTTGACCCTCTTCCTAATGTTTCGTTTGTAAGTCAGTCGGACCAGTTTCAATTTCAGATGCATATACTGTAAACACTCTTACCTTCTGGACCCGGTGAATGCTACTATTTGAGAATCTCCACTTTTTGTACAGTATATTTATAACTAATCCATCCCTAACCCTACAGGAAGTGGAAAACTGGTATGCCATCGGTATTTTCATTAGCGAATGAATTTTTAAATTCGGTGTTAAGTATGTTAGCCTAGTCGCGGCTTTCATAAACAAATGGAACTTGAGAAAGAAGCTAGCATGAGACAGGGCGACATAAAAAGCAACACCTTTTTTTCTAGTCAGTTTTGTTTGTCACTATCTTGAACAGTGCAATCCGAGCACGTGTTCAGATAAAATTCCATCCATCAATCTACACACCGGCCGGGCTACAGGTTTCGCTGCGATAAGGTTTTTCGCATTTTCCGTTTTACTGTACGAAATACCTGGAACGCACGAAGCCAGTGTGTTACTGTGCTTCAGAACCAACCATCATGTCATCACGAGGAATAGTTTTCCACTTGCCGTTGTGAACATACGATATTTATATTAGGTTATTGTGTATAGTGAATTCTAAATAAAAAATTAATGCTGTTTGGTTATAATTTATTAAATAATTGTTATACGGCAAAACTGTGTTAGATTTCATATAGGTTGTGGTGTTCGGCCATAAAGTGCTATAATCACATTGTAAGTACTGTATTAATAAAATCAGTGGAATTCGTGCAGCTGGAAAAATTGTCTTGCACCAATGGAATGCACCAGCTGAACTTTTAGCAAGGTTCGTGTTGTGTGTGAGCCAAGAAAATAAGTTATTTTTCAACAAAATACGAAAATTCAACTCATGCTTTCAAATCACTTCGTTTTATGCGGCAAAAATAATTGCAAATAATGATGACAGAAATATATAAGCAGATAGAAACTTCCGACAAATTCCCTGACACCGTGCCACGCACAAAAACCACCTGATAATAACTGGGGTTATAAATCCAAGAACAATGTGTATCCATCACTTTTCTCCATTCCATTTCACTGAATGACTTTTAAATTGGGAAGATGGAACACCGAAACCAACCCAGATATATGTTTTGTCACACGTGACGATGAAAGCCACCCTTTACCAACTACAATACGAGTCCTACAAGCCTTTCCACATAGTCAACACCGACCAGTCTTGCTAGAAGTTGGTCTAACAATTCCCATAATTAGATCCTCTCCTTTACCTAGACAGAACTTGTGGGAAAGCAAAGTGGGAAGAATTTGCCGGTAACCTGGATAAAAACCTAAGATGGATACCTCCATTAGTAAAACATTATAATAGATTTGTCAGAGTAACCAAAGCGACAGCTAAAAAGTCTATTCCTAGAGGCTTCAGAAAAGAATATATCCCGTGTTGGAACGAAACATGCGAAATGCTATATGATGATTTCCAACAGAACGGACGTACAGAAACAGCCGACGAATTGCTGCAGAGCCTGGACAATGCCCGAAAACGCAAATGGAATGATACGGTGCAAACCTTGAATTTCAAGAAGTCCAGCCGGAAAGCATGGAGCCTCCTTAAAAAGCTAGGTGGGACCCCACATAACCCTCAAGCAAAGCATCAGGTCACTCCAAACCAAATAGCAAGTCGACTTGCCAACATGTCTAAAGTGAGCGCCGATAAAGATCATACTCGGAAAGTGAAAAAACAATTGTTTCATCTAAAAAGATTGTACTCTGCCCCTACAAACCTCTCATCCCCTGTCACCGATATAGAGGTGGCAAGGGCCATCAAACAAATGAAGAATGGGAAGGCTCCAGGTTTTTACGAAGTTCACCCAGAGTTCCTTACACACTGTGGAAAACATACCTAACAATGGTTGGCTCGCTTCTTTACTAACATACTACAGACAAGTGTCATTCCTGCAGAGTTTAAACGGGCAAAGATCATAGCCATTCTGAAGCCTGGAAAAAGCCCTGAAGTTTCAGAGAATTTTAGACCTATTTCACTGCTAAGTACTACTTACAAGTTATTTGAAAGGATCATCTACAATAGAATCAGTCAAATTATTTTCGCAAACCTCCCAGTTGAACAGGCAGGTTTTAGACCTGCAAGAAACTGCGAGGATCAGGTCCAGGCATTGGCAACTCACATAGAAGCAGGATTCGAGACACGATTGAAGTCTGGTGCTGTATTTGTTGACCTTACCGCGGCCTACGATACAGTGTGGCGAGAGGGCCTGGTATATAAACTGCTGAACATTTTGAAGTGAAAAAAATCACTTGTCTGATCAATATCATGCTAGCTAACCGAACATTCCAGGTTGTCTCAGACAATAAGATAAGCAAAGTAAGAAGAGTGAATAATGGTCTGCTTCAAGGCTCAGTTCTTGCCCCACTTCTTTTTAATGTTTATATTTCTGACATTCCTCAAACAGAATCCAGACAGTTCTCTTATGCTGACGATCTGGCAGCAGTACAACAATCTGATAACGTTCAGCAAATTGAAAATAGTTTAACAGCAGACCGCAAAACCCTGAGCAACTGTTTTCGGAAATGGCGTCTCGTACCCAGTTCCAGCAAGACGGAAACTAGTGTCTTCCATTTTAACAATCGGGCGGCGAATCTCTCACTTGATGTTCTTCTTGATGGCACTCCCATCCGACACAACCCCTTCCCCAAGTATTTGGAAGTCGTAATGGATCGCACCTTGTCGTACAATAAACACCTAAGCAACCTTGCAGCCAAACTAAGAACCAGGAATAATATTCTGCAGAAGTTAACTGGCACCTCCTGGGGAACATCCGCCTCTACACTCCGCTCATCAGCACTGAGCCTAGTGTATTCTGCAGCTGAGTATTGCTCATCTGTCTGGATAAATAGCGCCCACGTCAAAAAGATCGACACAGTTTTAAACCAGACAATGCGGATAATTAGCGGAAATATTAAGACCACTCCACTGTACTGGCTACCCGTTTTGTGTAACATCGAACCGCCTACAATAAGACGACACACTCTCTTAATTGCCCAATATAATAAGATCTGTCATAACTTGGATCTGCCCATCCATGACGACATGGATAATATGTTTGTGAGACTTAAATCAAGAAATCCAAGTGTAAAAACTGTAAAACAGATTATATCTGATCATTTTAATGGGAGAGAAGCTTGGAAATTGGAGTGGATAGCCTCAGCCCCACCAGAATGGCACTCCCTGTTCGACAGTCAACAGGCACTAAAGAGACTCGACCTTCTTCGCAATACCTGGGCAGCTCTTAACAGAGTTAGACCTGGTCATGGAAGATCTGCTTCATCTTTGTATACATGGGGAATGAGAGATTCACCGAGATGCGACTGTGGTAAGGAAAAACAAACCATCCGTCACGTGACATTTGACTGCCCACTTCGAGCCTTCAGGGGATCATCGATAGATTTTATTAACATATCAAATGAAGTTTTAGATTGGCTACACCATGTTAATTTTGAATTTTAATTCTAATTATGTTAAATTGTATTATTTTTGTGCAATGGCCATAAGCTAAATAAATGGCATTCGTCGACAGATGTGTGATATGCGGTGACAAGGTAATGGACTTCCTTCAACTTTGAAACAATGCTTCGTGTTACCTACTTACGCACATTTTCCAGTTATGCTACTGATGCATCAGAGAGTTCACAGTGAGCAAAATAGATTCCTAAAGAATCGACCAAAGCTGCCACGTAATCAACATTGTGAAAAATGTAAGAGCCTAGAGACATTATATTGTTGAGAAATTACGGCAGCTTTTTGCTTATGGCCGACGGATATGTAGGCGGGATATCACAGAGGGCAAGGAACGTGAAGAAATTCGTCCACGGCCTTTTGAAGTAACCACGCAGCTATTTGCCTGGAGTGATTTGTGGAGACTATGGAAAACCGAATTCTGGATGACTGGACGGGGGTTTGAACCTGCATCTTCCAGAATGAGAGGCCGGGCGTTACCGCTCATCCACCACGATTGGTAACACTAGTCGCGCCTTTAACGGAAACACAACAAAGGCAACTGTATGTGCTTACTGACAGCTACTTTAAGATCCAGTCACTTAAAACATTAAATTTCAACAGACGTAAGTTCATGTTAAATGTTACTTTTTCTATTTGTGTCCCAGCACTGTCTGAAATAGCAAAAAGCGAAAATTCAGAACTTAAGCTCACCAATGACGGGAATTCGTAATTAAGATGACAGTACCACCGCTTGTTCGTTGATTAGTGTCGACAAATTATAAAGACGTCAAAACATAAAACAAATTTCATCTGAAACTACTTCTTGTTCAAAAAACAATGTCTTGATCAAAACTCCGTTTGAGCAGTTATTCTCATAGAGAGAATTTTAGTACAGGAACATACCTATTACCCTCAGAGCATGTTTATGGGTTTTCAGGTTGGGCACTGTTCATATCATTTCCTGGTTCTCATCGCGAATCTTAACGGATCAACTACTAATTTACAAATTTAAAATGCTTAAATTTTGTACATACCACTAGGCGACAAAAAGTAACAGGTATTCTACTCACCTGCAACAAAAGAAAAAAAAATCAGTTGGTAACAACAAAAAACTAGTTAGCAATTTGCTCAATTAATAATAATGTAAGTAATTAGGGAAAAAAACTGTGAAAACTCTGCTTGGGGCTAACTACCATTCAATTTGACAGGTTTAAATACAGTCTAGAGCACTTTTTCTTTATTTATTTTTTATTTTATTTCTTTGAATTAAAAAAAAAAATCCAGCTTGTTTTCAAAATCCTAAAAGTATAATGATAATACATTTCAACAAGAATATATGTTTCTATTCTGTGTGTTTAATTTTCCCTATTCGCCTGACCGAAAAATATTTATTTGACAACGCAGCTACTGTTTTTCCTATTTGGGAAATAACTGATCGTCAATACATATATATATATAAATCGTGTTGCATTAGTTCAACACTTACAAAATATCCTGCTAAATGATATGTCGCGTTATAAAATTGCAGGAAACCTTATGACCATGAGAAGAAACGAAGATTGTTATGAAGTGGTCAGAAAATGCTACGGACACTCTTCCTGCCGCGCCACGAGCAGCCTGTTTGTTCACAATGTGGAATCGTCAAAGGTGGAGTTCACAGTTCTGACATTACTTACTTACTAATGGCACAGCGGAGAAATTGCTCAGCTTATTTAACAGAATCAAATACATCCATGCCACGATATTTGAAAATAAGCCTGGTATTAAATTGCATGTAACAATGGTTATTATCAGTTTCCCACGGAAGTCTGAATTAATTTATCGTTAAATAAACATTTAAATAAATAAATAAACACAGCATATTGTAAACAGACGATCTTTGTATAATATATTACCTGCTCTGTCTTCTTAAAAATTTTACATATCTATTTCACAAAAAACTGTGATATCTATAAGAATAGTTATTGGCATTAGCGAGAGTGTTCCGCCCTTACTAAAGCTTCGTTAATACTGCTCAAGTCTTGTATCTCTTCAAAGGTGAGCAATCACGTGCTACAATATCTTACAACGATCTAAATAAATGCTTCTCAAAAGCTGCTTCTCTTGCAGATCTAATCTGAAAAAAAAAAAAACAAAAAAAAAAAAAAAAAAAAAAAAAAAAAGGAAGAGCCCGTGCAGCCAACCTAGGTTACTCAAACATATAGCTGCATGTCATGTGATTAGCTGATACATCGGTTCAAAAGAGCTTATTGCGTATGTGTGTATGTTGAATGTGTTAGGAAACAGAGAGACAGAAGAATTACTCACTTTGTGTAGATAATATTTTTACGATATCTGTTATAGAAGAGATTGAAAACGTGTGCCACATGTACAGCTCGACCTTCTATTCCGTCCGTGAAATATATATAATTTTTTTTTTAAGTCTCACTGACTTGCTCTCGTACATACATGTAATTTAAATACAAAAAATGATATTAGCATTTAAACAGAATATGATAAAAAAGATTATAGCTGGATGAATGATCCAATTTGGTTAAAAAACATGCACTTCGGTTGAGTGAAGATAGTTTTTCGACAGTCAGGCATTTTTGCCATTGGAGAGACTAACGAAACAACGCGAGCGCAAAAAAGGAGGCAGACAGATAAAAAAAAATGCGCCAAGTTGTTCCGGCAGTGGTGAAATATTCATGGGGAGCGGCGGACCCCTAAGAGCCTATCTGTCACACGTCGGCCATGAAGTTCCCGGCAGCAGAGAGGCGAAATTAAAATATGTAGGCCACAGCAAACGGAACAAAATCGAATAACAAGAACGTACGTGCCTTGGTTAGTAAAGTAAATAAAAAGCAACTGTACAAAACTTATTTCGTGATAAAATTGTAGTTTTATCAAAGGACAATTTTTACAATGCCAGTTTAAACGAGATTTTTGTTGTTTTTTTTTTTTTTTTTTTTTTTTTTTTTTTAACCAAGCAAGATGTGAATGTCCTGTACATAAAAGAAAGCAAAAAGCGTGAATCTTCAGTAGCGAAAATCTAATACAACAAGAATAATGAAGAAAACACTTGTCATTATCGGTTGTTGTTTGAGCACTCCGCCGATCAATCAAAGTAAAGATTGAGACAGTGGCCACATCTTTATGGATGTATTAAAAGGCTACAACCTCTACCTTTGAAACTCATTCATTGGAATACGGCCAAGAACAGATGTTTTAACTGAATATTGAGTTAGTCTTATGTTACCTTCACTATGCAGTACATTCGCCACACAGGACACTAACTATAATTGACAGAGCAGTGGTAGAATCCAGAGCAGTGCAGGTAAAAAATAATTGCCATTTCATAATAACAAACGACGAAAACAAAATGTCAAGTAAACGCCCAATGACATTTCATTAAAAAAAAAAAAGACGAAAACTAAAATGTTTTTTCGATTTGGCACCGGGCACAAGAACGAATTACGGCGTTTCTTAAGAAAGTGATGTGCCGTAATTCTCAGAAATGTATTTAAAATTATACCGATTTGGTAGCAATGTTAGTGAATGTTACTTCTACAAGAAAGCCTTACTGTTCTTCCGCATAGTCTCTATCCTTGATGCCGAGTGAAACAAGTGCGGGAATCATCTATTTATATGTTAATGTAGCAGTTTTTGCATTTGCAGATATTTAAATTCTCTTGTCATCCTTCGAAGTGTATATCGTACCAAGCTTTTGTATGAAATCTATAGATATGAAAGTGCAATGGAGCCACATCTGGACTGTGGAGTACATGGAGTAACATTATCCAACCCAATCAGATGATATGATATGATATGCTTTCCCCGTCGTCCACACTGCGAGGAGTTGGAGACAAATTTGCAATGATGAGTGCAGCGACAAATATAGTATCCTGATGTGCCATGCGGAATGAACAGTGTCACCCTCGCCATTCATCATGCCTGGCAATGCACGACGACCGCAATTCGCGCAGTTCATCCGATCCAGTTTCCTTGTAGCGTGAGTACTGTAAGAATACACAGACTCTTAGTTTTTTTTTAAAAATAATTAATAATTAATATGTGTGTGTTGCTAAAAGTGTTTTATATCGTGTTATTATTATGTCTTTAAGTATTGCATCAAAGAATTTCAAGCATCGTTATTACCAGATGAAAAGTACATTAAAATCTCTGGACAGTACAGGAGGAGGAAGATCTTTGACAAAAATAGTAGAGGAGGAAGCAGAGATGGTATGAGTACGGCGAAGTTTGGATGTAATTGAGAATTGTGTTGTTAATGTAAAATAACAATAAAAGAAATGAAAGTTTATATTTAATAATAATAATTTTACAGTACTCAACAAAAGCTGTTCTAAAAGTTCGTTACAACTCACTTGCCACATCAAGGAAGTCGAAAGTTCACAAACTCATCGAGTAAACACCAAAAGTACATTTTTTCATATTTGCTCGTTGCTTTGGAAACAAAATGCTAAGTATTAATTTTCGAACAATCTGCGACACTTTTAAGGCAATTTGCTATTGAATCTCTTCACTGCACTAATTTTTTGCATGCTCAGGATTGAGATTTTATAAGTGTTTTGTCCGTCCTGTGAAATTTGTGTTTTAGCAGACAGAATACTAAAAAAATATATTGAAAACACACAATACCCCATCCATTTGGAGGGATACGGGAGCACTGTTTTCCGATCACTTTACTTTATGTTTCCACCGTTTCACTACTCATATACCTCAAATCATTCTTGTAGCAAATGCTTTGTTTCTAACAACAAGCGCTATTAATGCAGGATAAAATTATCACTCCGTTTTATATCACATTTAGTTCCATATTTACATTTACGAACACCGAAATCAATATACGTGAAAGGTAAACACATTCGCTTCGTTAGTCGTATTTTTGCAACGTTAATATTCGAATTATACGAATTTACTGCCGCTTCAATCAGATGCGCAACGGATCGCGCGCGTCATAATGAAAACACAATTCTCGGAATTGACAAAGTCACGGCACGCGTCACAACCGACAGCAGTTGACCATCGCGACTCATCCTGGATTAAGTCACAGAACTATAAAAGTTTTTCACTTTCAACATACACGCGAGCATTCCAATTCAGCAGCCTCAATCCATAATGGTAACTAATTAGTACCAGATTGTAATCTTTTGCAGCCTACGCCTTTCTTTGTGTGGCTTGGTGAGAAGGGTATCGAATAAAAAAAAGTACACCCCGATGGGTTAATCCCAAGTGCATTGGTGTTAAGATTGCCTATTAGCCTTAAGTATCGTCAGTTTAAAATAAAGTGTGCTGTAAGACTTGTGGTATCCTTAGTCTTGCAAAGCAGAAACAACTGAGAACAAAGCTCGGTTTTGTGGCCTCAGAAGTTACTGGCATACTCTTTATTTTTTAATAAAGAAAACCAACCGCGCCTCCAAGAGCGTAGCTCAGCTCCAAGATATCGTAAACTACAATCACATAGCTCAACATTTCGAGCAGCTCACATACGATCTAAACTCTACGAAAACTCTGGTGTAAGAAAATAAAGGGCACGGCAAATTTACAACACAAAAGTTAAGATAGGTTTATCGGAACAAGTTTTACGCGAGTTGACTGATTCAGAAACCAGAAAAAAACGACAAAAATACTCTAAAAGCGAGTCAAAGTTTGAAATCTGCGTTGATTTTGACAGTGTTTCAAAAGCCTCACCAAAATGACATAAACATGCGTATTGCTTATCCTCAGCAGTTACAATGATAACTAAACACATAACCGAAATAGAACCCAAACACCTCTCCTACCCTGGTAAGCAAGTCCCCTATGGTGAACCCGTGTCAGGCGCCCGACGCCATCATTGTGCCGCAGAGACATAAACCAGTCGATTAATAGAACCAAACAGAGGAACCAGTAGTTCAACGAACTACTTGAGTTTTCAACACTACGCAGTCTTAACCACATAAAGTAATTTCTCGCTTCAAAGATGAGATTCTTAATACTATTACAGATTTAAAATTTAATTATTTATTACGTCAATAAAAACTAAAATCCCAAATTATATTACAAAATCTTGAAGAACAAGGTTCTAATAACAACAACTTAAGAGTAGAACGGAGTTGTTTTGGAAGACAGTCGAACCAGGTAGTTCAGCGTTACTGATTTTGCAGTCACCGATCTGTTATTATCTTGCACTTCTTAATCTCGATTGAGATAGGATCCCACATCATCCGTACACTACCTCCTCCGTCTAATATCGAGGGTAACCAGATATGCAGAACTACTCACATTGCCAGTACAACACATATAATCCAAACTGTTTTTTGTAGAAGAAAATTTTGAACATTTCACTCTTTGTGCTGCTGACATATTATGTAGCCATAAAGTTAAGAATACATGTAGCCTACAAAAATTAGGAGTCGTTGTCAACTGCACACAATGGTGTTCTTTATTAAGAGTCAGAAGAAATAAAATTTGATGCAAATAAAAAGTTGACAGCTTTGAGTCTATACTGAAAGAGTTTATTCTGCGTATTTTGAAACTAAAGATAAACCGATACAAATAATACGAGCTTTGAGATGAGGAAGAGTTGATCACAAAATTAAACACTATTAATGATTTCATGTATGATTTTTTGGAAACTATGAAAAAATGTTCTTTAGAACATATAGTATCTTTAAAATGCATCAGTTAACACGAGATGATATGCTATGTGGTAAACAGTGTTAAGGAGATGCGTGTTTAGGGTGCTAAGTAAGTATGCTCTTATTGGTATGCATTATTTGTTAATTTTGTTAATTTTAGAACTAACGCCATGAACTGTTCCACATCTCTCGCAAAATCGGATTGATTTCTAATTTTACTGCAGAAATAATAAAGTCTGAAAAAGAAGACAATTTAATTAGACCAGCATTAAAAACTTCCAAGTCAACGCGTTCTACAACACGGTTAAGCAGTTGCCGTCTTGATGGCGTCTCAAGTATCTTCGAAATACGCTCGCTTACTTCCAGCTGGCCCTTGCAAGAGTTCTGCTTTGTAATGGGTTCTTTGGCTGGCTCGCTTGAAGAGCCTGTCACAGACCATTCATTTCGACGAAAGCACTGGTCAAAGAAAGCTTTGCGTTCACAAGTTTGACTGCATCGGGACACAAGAGCCCTCCGTTAAAAGCTCGTAAGTACATGCGTTAGAAGCGACGACATTTGATTGGGGACTAAAGGCTGGATTCTTTGAAAGCTACTCATTAAGAATCGCTCCGCTGACCTTGTGGACCGACTACACAATGCGTAATCATGCGGAGTCCATTATTAGCAGCGAGTGAGTTGGAAAACAAATGTATTTCCCTTTTCTTTGTTTGTTGACTCTTTGCATCCGTCGCGAAACGTATCGCCGAGATACAAGCGTCACTTCACAAACAATAGTAGGCTTAGCAACAAAATTGGTTTAAACGAACTGTTTGTATTATCTGGAGTAATTTATTTTATAGTTATCTGGAATATTTCTACTGCGTTCGGGTGCTGCATATTTTTTATTAAGATGACAAGAATTATATATTGAAAAATTTCGATAATCTTCACATTCAAAAACTCCTAACGCAGTTTCTAAAATTTACATTATCATATTTCTTTAACTGAGTACAACCTTCCAGGGAACATGGATATACAAGAAATTCCATTTAAACATTTACGGTTAGAAGTTAGCCATCTCATACAATGAATTTTTAAAATTAATAGTAAAATCTTTTATGCAAGACGTTTCCTCCAGTTACTTTTACGATATGTCGGTAAAAATCTTAAAAATGAATGCGAAAACTATAGCTTTATTACAGTGGGTAGAATACAAATCATTCCAGCTAATGGTAACATTTGTATAGATCAGTGGTCCACAACCTTTTCCCACTCGCGGCACACCATAAGGGTATCCATAAATCTCGCGGCACACCTTACCGGTCGGGCGGCATTTTTATGTTACTATTAAAGTAAATAATTATACACATAACTTCAAGTGACACTTGTGCCTACATAACTGCACACAGGTGGCTGATCCATGGAGAAATTTCTTCATCGACGGATTTAATTCTTCCCTCTTGGATTTTTTAATCTCAGTCAACGTCGAGAAGCCCAATTCACATAAATATATGTTTGAAAATGGCAACTACACATTTTCTGCCTTGTTGGACATAGCCGGATATTCATTCCTTATTGTTTGCCAAAAGGTGTTTAAAGGAATATCAAAGTTCAGTCAGCTTTTAAATTTGCGAGTTCCTCTTGAATATTAATTGGAGTTGTTCCAAATTTGCAACGAATGGATCACGAACCCAGTTGAAATATTCAACACATTCTCTGCCGCAGGGTTTCTAAATGTTCTATAACCAAGTCCATCACCATTTTATTACCGTCATCAAGTGACCATACAGTCTGGATCATCTCACACGACCCATTTTCAATCCTCTGTAACCACAAATCCAGCTTATTCTCAGATCCTTTAATCTTATCGATACTAATGAGAATATTTTCATTCCCACCTCGCATTTTGATGTTCAGCTCATTCAAGTGTACGAAAATGTAGGAAAGATATGCCAACTTACATGCCCATTCACCATTTGCGAATCAATCCGCGTACTTATGTCTTTCAACACTCAAAAATGCCTGGACCTCTCTAAGTTCAAATAGTCGCGTTAACACCTTTCCTCGTCGCAGCCAGCGTGCTTCTGTATGTAGCAGGAATGTAGTGTGTTCTGAACCCATTTCCTGGCATAAAACTGAGAAAGTCACGAATTTAGCGGCTGTGATTTTATGAAGTTCAGGACTTTTACTACTTCGTCCAGCACATCTTTCAAAGAAGGTGGCAGAGACTTAGCAACAATGGCTTCGCGGTGAATGAGACAATGATCGCATAGTACTTTGGAATTTACTTCGCGTACTTTAACTGCAAATCCATTCACTGGGCCTGTCATAGCAGCCGCTCCGTCTCTACAAACACTAACGCAGTACTTCCATGTTAATTCATTAAGGAGCAAATATTCATCAGTCAAACGAAATATTTCTTCACCGGTAGTTTGCTCTGGAAGTTCTTTGCAAAAGTTACTTACAATACAATTATATCTCCATGAAGCCTGTAGAAGTCGTGCGTGGCGGCTAATATCTGTGGACTTGATCTGAAGTGAGAACTCCTGACTGTTGTTGATTTTCTCCTTCGTATCGTCTTCAATATCACGAGACATATCGATAACTCGACGATCAATTGTGTCAGCAGAAAGAGGAATTTTTGAAATTCACTAGCAGATTCTAAACTCAGAACTATTTTCACCATCTCTTTACAAACAGGCTTTAACAGAGTTTCACATATTGTATTTGTTTTCTTGGTCTTTACGATAAGTTCGGCTGCCTTATAACTAGCTTCCTGTACTCCTTCCGAAACACATAATGTAGCGGTCATGAACATTCTTTGTTTTTTACTTATTTTCCAACAACCGACGAAAATAATTGATATCTTTACTTGACAGAGAAGAATGGTTTCTTGACAAATGTCGTTTCAATTTACTGGGAGCCATAGCAGCGGTACTGAGTTTTTCACAACAACCGATACACTCTGGAATTGAAGACGTTAATTCACCACACACATACACACACACAAAAACATAGGATAAGGAATTATCACTATCTTTCCGCTGCATCAACTTTTATTTTTCTTTCTGGCTCAACGCTTTCACTAGTTGTACTCATAGAGACTCCGTTCAAGGTACACTCCGTTCAAGGAACACTCCGTTCAAGGAACACTCCGTTCAAGGAACACTCCGTTCAAGGAACACTCCGTTCAAGGAACACTCCGTTCAAGGAATTTGTCCATATTGAAGAAATAAAATAGTCTGCTAATTGTAATAGAAAATATCAAGACCAATTACTAAAACATTTTTCGGACCACTTCAGAGCACAGCTATGATGGGACTGGAGTAATTGTAAGAAGCGGGATTTATACACTTTAAAGAAGTCACATATACCGAGCCGATTCTTTTTACAGTGATGTCGGTGCAATGGTAAAAAAAAAAAAAAAAATATTGTTTAAGTACCGACAACGTAATAAAATTTAAACTGAGTGAAAAGCACATACACAGTACATGCGGTAAATATTAAAAAATCTCAAAACGCTGCAGTAAAGACGAGGAATAATAAAAAAAATGAGTAAACTAAACTAACAGCAACTGTGAGTAAATAAATAACATTTAATTTCTTATAATACGTAACAATTCGCGGCACATGGAACTAAAATATAAATAATAAAAAACTTAACAATTAATTCCTTATAATCGGTAAAATTTCGCGTCACACCTTTCACCTTCTCGCGGCACACCAGTGTGCCGCGGCACACGGGTTGCGGACCACTGGTATAGATGGTAACAGAAATAATAACGATCAGATTATTACGAAAATTAGCAAACACTAATTCCTCTTCGGAGCTGATTATAACGAAATATTTATACGGTAATTTAAAATTCTAGTTTTTCAAAAACTTCTTTAGTAGTTGTATGTATGTACTCTAAGCGCAATGAAAACGTTTACATTCAATTTCGTAATGGCGTAAAACAGATGACTGCCTTCATGAAAGTAATAAATTCAAATTATTGGATACTTAATAGCAAAATACAGGAGAAAATCATTCAAACTGCATGTGACAACGCGTAACACTTACGAGTCATTTATTTCCAAAGAAACAGGACTGAAAAAATAATATATAAGTTTTTGTATCACCACTGGGAATTCTTTGGTAAAACATTTTTTCGGCCTACCCAACGTAACCAGCACAAATAAGAAAGCTTATTGGAATGACAGGAAATTCGGTTTATTGTCGGAAAATAATGTGATTAATTCATTAAAAATTTGTTTGGAATACATAAGTAGATGATGATGATAACACAAACAAGAAAAGTAAAAAAATTACAATGTGTGCTCGATCAGACGCAAGAAATGAAACTTTTTTTTAGGAGTTATGAATAATAGAGCACAATATTTATGATTTCCATCTTTTTCATTCCCAGTTTTGTCATATTTCTAATGTCGATTCAACAACAGATCTACGACAGAAGAAATATAAAATAAAAGGATGAGAATTTACTTTCTCTGGGTATCTTCAGAATACTGCATCAAAAGTTTTCGTACATTGTCTATGTACCTTACTCAAATAGATTTGTCGTAAAGAAATTAAGTTAATGGCAGTGCATCAACAGATTTAAAGTTTGCATTAAAATCTACAGACGTAATTATCCGTAAAATGAGGTTATATTGTTGTATGTAGGTTTAAGTACCAAGATCATTTCTCTTCCTTGGAACATTGAGCAAAACGTGTCTCCAATTTCCCGTTCCTCTTACATTTTGAAATAATTTGTCCTTTTTCCAAATAATGACAGATATTTCATAAGATACTTATGACTATAATGAAGTCTTCGCGGGTTCTCCGCCGTATGGTGTTGAAGAAAAACAACAACGAGCTTTCGGCGCCGAGCTCTGCCGCCATCTTCAGGTGATTATGTTCTTTGAAATGACACAATTGTAATAAATCGCAACTCCTATTCCATTTACATCGTATTTGTTTACATACTTTGCAACACATCCGAAATTTGGTATAGAAATATCTCCATAACCATCCATACAATTTCTGACAGTAGAAGATATTATTGTCAGCTAACATTGAATTTCTTACATCGACGTCGTTTATTCCGATACTTCGACAGTTAAAACTAAATATTAATATTCTTTTTTCGCAGTGTTAAAGGATGGCTACGTCATATAAATGTGAAAACAGGCATGAAAAAAATTCCGTTGTTGTATAACAACTCCGTCCGTTGAATGGAGTTACCACATCGTTGCAGGCAAAGGGTCACCAATTTCCGTGACGATTTTTGTGGTTACTAAAGTGCGCAAAAGAAGTTTTGCTCAAAAGCTCTTTCTGAATTTGTATAAGAGTAAAGCAGTTATCTCTGAAACAAGTGTAATTTAGTACGTAAATTTTCTTCCAGGCTATCACACATATTTCTGCATTTTACGAACAAACTTCTGTAGCATCTTAATTGTACCATAGCCAACTGTCAAGATCAGATGTACTTAAGTTTGGATGGTAGGCAATGATGTGTCAGGCCTACTTCTGAGATTAATCCGTTTATTAAATGTCATAACTATCCCTGACACTGCAGCCACCTTAATTTCTCGACGCAAAATGCTATTTACATAACAACTCAGGTAGAAGGCTTGTCCAATTTTTAAAAGATATAAGAGGGAATTTTTCCCCATAAAAATACACATACAATTGTTGTTAACACTTTTATCTTCACAAAATGACACAGTTAATTTGCTTGCGTAATTTTAATTGACACTTATGTAGTAAGAGTGGTCTGAATACCTGAAGGCCCAACTACATCAATATTTGAAGGCTCCCACACGCTGTCGAGTTTTTATGGGAAGACATCGACTGTTTGCGTCGAAAATAGTTCATCCACTGGATTGTCCGTTGTAGGTATTAATGGCCTGTGTGGTCTTGCGGTCATCTCGCTTATCCCACATGTCCCATCCAATCCCGTATATCCCTTCCAGACTATTACACTTTCGGACAATTGCAATGCACCATCCGCCATACACTTTTAGTGAATCGCGGAGTAAATAATCAAAACCGCGAAAGAATTGATACCTATTCACAAAAACCAAAGCAACCTTGATGGAACCAAGATTGTGAGACTGCATTAGAAGAAGAAGGAAAAAAAAGGAATTTCAAAATTACAATTGCAACCAATCTGAAGAAACACATAGTAAATTTCTCGAAGTTCGCAAACAGACCTTTGCGATCCAAATAAAGGGCAGTCATCACAGAACCTATGTTTCAGAAAACGAAATGGTAAACTTGCCCTGACAAATAAAGAAAACTGCCAAGAAGTGGCCAATTATTGTCCGCAACCCAAAAAGAGGTTCCCGAAAATACAAACTGTAATAACAACAGAGAACTCATCTCCACCAACACAAGAAGAAATTTAAGCACATATAAAGAAACTTAAAAATAACAAAATATCGTGAGAAGATGGAATTGTAGCCGAACTTTTAAAAAATTTAGGTCCAAATTCACTCAGAGAAATTGTACAAATAATCCAAAACAATTGGCAAACCGAAAAAATTCCAGATGATTGGTAGATTGCTCTAATCCACCCACTACATACAAAAGGTAACAAATCAGATGTAAACAACTATAGAGGGCTCTCCCTCCTGCCAGTCACATACAAAATTCTTTCAGCCTGTCTTTTGAAGAGAACACAAGAGCAGTTAGAACCTACGTTAGCAGAATATCAAGCAGGATTCAGATCAAACAGGTCGTGCCCTGAACAAATTTTCAACGACAAAACCATAATCAAAATGCGAGCCCTCAGACAAAAATCCCAAGTAAGCACATTTGTGGATTTCAAAAAGGCATACGACTCAATAGACAGGCCTACACTATTCCAAAGTTTAGAAGAAAGGGGACTAGATCCAAAAACATGAGAACTCGTAAAACAAAGACTAATTGGCACTAAATCTAAAGTGAAATTCATGAGCGAGATTTCAGAACCCTTTGACATACAAACAGTTGTGAGATAAGGTGATGGGCTCTATCCTCTTCTGTTCAACGTCGTTCTAGATAAGGTTATGGAGGAATGGGAGAAAGAACTCAAAAAATTTAAGTGTTGGAAGGCAATACCACTTGGCTTTCCCAAAAACAACCTCTACATACCATACATCCCTTTTGCGGATAATTTGGCGATAATAGCATAAGATGAAGAGACTGCTATCAAACTGCTTGAGACACTCAAAGAATGTGCAGAAAAAATAGGGTTACAAATCTCATTCGAGAAAAACTGAATTCATATGTTCAAAAACAGAAATAGCAAGTTTGAGAACAAAATACGGTAAAATTAACAGAGTCCCATACTTTAGATACCTCGGTGAATTCATCGAATCGACAGGCCTTGAGAAAATCTTACAGCAAAATCGCCTCCAAAAAGTAAAAAAAAGCATTATGGTTAGTCCAAAATCTCTACAACAAAAAATCCATGTAAGACAGACCAAAATTCGGCACTACAACACAGTCATAAAACCAACAGTTCTCTATGCAAATTAAACGTTAACACTCAACAGAAAATATGACCTTCAAGAAATAAAAAAAGTAGAGAGAAAAATCATTAGAAAAATTCTAGGAGCAAGACTCACTAAAGATGGTTACAGACTACATTCAATCAAAACAACCGAAAAGTTTTGAAACCTCGAAATTGACATCAAGAAAAGGCTATTGAAATTCTTTGGTCACCTTAAGAGGCTATCAGAAAATCGATTGACAAAAAAGATAACAGATTTATGTAACTTCACTTAAGAATCCAACACCTTGGCTGAATGAAATTCGGAAGGATCTGAAAAGTGCAAACATAGGAGCAACGGACATCATAGTAAGAAACACCTTCAAACACAAAGTAGGTGAATGGGAAATTATAACTGAGTAACCAAAACAAAAACAATACAGACCAAAGTGGCCGGACGAAAGTAAACAAGCTTTCTTGAAAGAATGAAAGCATACTGGAACAAGAAGAACTCAAGGAAAACTTGATTGAGTAATCTTTTTAACGTCTTCCATTGGGAGAATACGCCAATAATAATAACAAAAACAGGAAGGAAATATCGTACACGTGTCATTGCGATTTAGATAGACGTGGTGGGCGGGGCTGAAATAAAAATAATACCACATCTCGCTAGTCCACGGCCAAAGGCCCAACAGCATCAATATTTAAAGGCTCCTACGCGCTGTCGAGTTTTTATGTTTGCGTTCAAAAGTGTTCATCCACTGGCTTGTCCGTTGTAGGTATTAATGGCCTGTGTAGTCTTGCGGTCATCTCACATATCCAAATACCGAAAAGTCGGGTTAGAACAGCGGTAAAACAGGATTACGACAGCGATCTGTAAATACATTTCACGTCTATACACGTTCATATCACGAAATGTAACACCATGTTAGGTATCGTTTAGATTGATGGTCCTTCCGGAAGTTTTTTTATAGCATATCAACCTACTGTGGTACCGTGACTCCAATCATTCCAACATCCTACAATTTTCTTTGATACGTGTGTATCACATTCAATTCATAAAAACAGTTTATCTGGAAATAACCACGGTAAGGGGTGAGAGAACTTATTTACTAGGGTCATGCGTAAGTTCATGCCCTGACAATGAATGATGCCCGAGTTAAAAGTTGTGATCTATTTCCCCACATAGTCCTAAGCTTCGCATACAACTCTCAAAACGTTACAACACCGCACAACATGTTTTTCCAAGGGTGTCATGACATGGCACGTCAGCATCTTTTTAAAATGTCTGGAAATAGGTGGAAGTCTCGGACCAGATCGGAAGAATGGGTTGTTGTGGCACTTACCGATACCTACACTCATGATTCATGAACTGCCGCGTTGGCATTACAGGTTTGTCTGGAAGCATTGTTCTGAAGATGATCTCTTTTCTTTTACAGCTTCTAGTACTTGCATCACAACATTAACGTACACCATATTATTGCCTCTGGGATGATATGACCCTTTTTCAGGAAATCTACAGCCCATACACTCTCATAATCCCGTGAAAAAAAAAGTCATCTCTTTCCCACTAGAGCGAAGTTTACTGGTCTTTTTTGGGGTGGGGGGGGGAGAGGAATGTAATTAAATTCACTGTTAATTACCTGGATTCTCGAACGTACAGATAGACTTAGAGCTCGTCCACAGAGATGACAACAGCGATAAAATTTCCTTCATTTTGTACCTCCGCTGCATTCATGTTTTTGCTCACACTTTTGACACGTTCCGTTTCTCATGAATAATATTCCAGACGCATCTTTTTGTAGGAAAGAAATTCCGTCATTAAAAATAATATTGTAATCACATCACTCCTGACTGGACTCATTCAATCCTCCCAGCATTCCTACCCTGAAATAATCCATTTATGTCCACATACCCAAAGAAACCTATGTTTTCAGTTATTTCCCGTTCTTTCCTGTTTCCTATATTAACGAATCAACCAATGCCACATGTCTTAATATGAGAACCACTACCCTGATTCCATTTATTAAAATCTTCGAACTTAATCTTCCTCTTTTTTAACATCGTTGTATAGCACCACACTTCAAATTTTTTTTCTGGTATTCCTAAAGAACAAGCTTTATTTCTGCAATATGCTGTGTCCCATGAAGCAATAATCATGTGCAGCTATGCAGTTTTAAATACAGGAAAGTAAGCTTTATTGGCTAAAAATTGGATAAAATATTCGTAACTGTGTACTACTCTGTGGAACTACATCTGTTCAGAGGTTGTAAACCTAGTTAACCTTCCCACGCTCAATGGCATCCGTCAAGGTGACGGGAATATTTCTGTTCCCGTGCCTTAGTGTTCGTTCTTTCCGTTACGAGTAGTTATGGTACAATAAGCAGACGTGTATATAATTACGTTTCATTTAAAAATATATTTCAGATTCTAACCGTGACTTTAAAGTAAACGTTTTAAAACTGGAACCAGGATAATATTATATTTTATCTTGAACAAGCAGTGCCACTTCTATTATGTACTCTGCTTTTCATCGAATTATGAAAATGATATGTCCATCTGTAAATGTGTATAATGTTGTATGTGTATGCGTTGATCATTTACAAATAAATAGATAATTTTCATAGCTTCCATAATGATCGTAAATTCTAGTTCATTCCTCACGTACCGAAAATTGTGTTACAATTTGTCATTCAAGAATATATGAGTTGGAATCAGAATCAGGTCAACCAGATCCCTTTTTGAGTTGATTTCTTGAAATCGTTACCAAGCGCATGTCGGGATGGTTCCTTCGCTGTTATCGTTATAGGGACAGCCAAAAACGTTTTTACTAGCAAATTGGGACGAGAACAAAGCATGACTTTGCTCACATTAAATTGAGCGTTTAAGGTGACTGTAAAACTATTCTCCAACTACTAAAACCAAAATAAAATAAAATTTTACATGATAAAAAAGAGAATCTTTCAGACTGTGTACAAGACCTGTCGAAGTCTTCTTCCTTTAAGCCGTCTTGTCCATTCCAGTTTATCGAATAGCCTCCCACCTGGTCTTCCTCTTTCCTTCTAGCTCTAGGCTTTATTCTTCGTAGCCGGTTTTGGTAGGCGTTTGTCATTCAATCATAGATCATCTTCGTATTTTGTATTCTTCTATTTTTTAGTTCACTGTGAAATTCTCCGAGTTATGCCTTGTTGTTTAATTGCGTTTGTGATATTCTTTGTTGTACTACACAACTTCTCAGGAACTTCATTTACGTGGCTTCGATCTTTTTCTCTAAGGACCCATGATTCACTTCCACATATAGTGCTGGTATTGCAACGGTTTGATGGAATTTCGTTTGTGTTTATTATCGAAAGTTATACCCGGCGTCCTTTAAAGTATTCGACACATTTTTAAAAACTATTTAACTTAACATTCAATGTTCCTGCTGTGTTGGTGTTTGACATTAATCTCAGATATTAAAATTCTAATGTCTGTTCACGAACATCCAATCACATTTTCGATCTTATCATATGTTTCCCTCTAAGAAGAAGACGAATTTTATTTTTTTTAACTACTTAACGTCTCTTAACAGCGAGGTCTTTAGAGACGGGAAAGGATGGGGGGCAAGGAATGGAAAGGAATTCGGCCATGGTTTTTTGAAGTAAGCATCCCGGCATTTGCCTGGAGTGATTTGGGAATCCATGGAAAATCCAAATCTGGATGCCCGGACGGGGATTCGAACCGCCGTCCTCCTGAATGCGAGGTGAGAACGCTAACCGTTACACCACCACGCTTGGTAAGAAGACGAAGACGACTACTTAGATTTGGTTATACTTGTTAAAATGGAAATTAGTAGGTGTATAGATTTTACAGATCGCTTTTGAGGAGGTAACAATGATCTGACCACCAACGAAGAGTAGCGTTTGAAATGATTTGTTACTTAGGATTTGAATGGCTTCTGGTGTTCCTTCTATTTCTTTAACAAATCGTCAAGATATAAAACCAGCAATATTTGAGGCAGACAGCTAACTTGTACTAACAATGATCTGACCACCAACGAAGAGCAGCGTTTGAAATGATTTGTTACTTAGGATTTGAATACCTTCTGGTGTTAATTCCTTCCATTTCTTTAGCAAATCGTCAAGATATAAATATTTGAGGCATACAGCAAACTGGTACAACACTTTGGCTGGTTTTTACTGGCTTGGCAGATTCGTTATTTGGGTTGTCTAAAATTATGTTGGTCAATATAAACTCTTAATAACCATAATCAAAATTTAATGGAAAAACAGTTTTTTCAAGAGGGCCCAAAAATTTATTCGAATTCACCTTTTCAGAGTGGTAGTCAATAAAAGCAATAATAGTTTCTTCGACTGTATTAGTAATTAATTTTGTTTCTAAGATTTATGAGCCACAAGCACGTTAACGTTATTGAACGCGTGTGATACAGTCTGATCAGATTTCTCACGAGTGTAATGCTTAGCTGTTACCATGCAAAATATCATGTTAAAGGTGAGAGTAAATGCAATTCATTCAGAAAAATACCCACATGTACAAAAAAAAAACCACATGTAGTAAACTGTAAGTAAGACATACGTATTTTTAAATAAAACATTTTTTATAGGGTTTCATGAAACTCTGAGCACTAATTTATTTGTGTTTCAGCAACATTTGAAGCTATCCTACCGACGTCTATCAGTTCTTGTGTTAAATTATCCAGTAGTTTGTCTTAAAAACATATAAATGTTCTTTAAAAACTGATAAATTAAGAAATAAGAATACCAAGGAGTGCATGCACCATTGCTTGTCAGTGTATGTGGAATTGCGTTTCGGCGTATTCATAATATCTCGACACCAACGCTTGAGGAGCACTCCTCAATCCATGCCCCGCAATAGAAATTCTCGCTACAATATTTTATACGCAGTATTTTTCGTAATGATATCGCTAATGATGAGTCGCAAGGCCTCAAAAAAACCTCTAAAAATGAAACGAATTTTTAATTGCCATTAGATCCTCATCCATTGCTAATTCCAAAGTACGTGAAATCTGCTTCTGCACACTGCGCGGCACATGCCTGGACAAACACGTCATAGCCAGATACTGGCGCCGTAACGTGGCGTACCACGAGTATTGGGAGCCTGCTTTCTGCGGCTGACAAGTTGTACCAGAAGCACTCAGCCTTCTGGCGATAAAAATATATCAAGGAATGCGTATCGTACGGTCTGCCCGCACGAATGAAACATTCTTGCATACCGAGCTCTAGGTGGGCGAGTGGGAGGGAGGTGGGGGGGGATCGAAGCTCGAGAGCAGAGGGACCGACTGCAATTCCCTGCGCTACACTGCGAGCCGATAAAATATTCAGCGAGGGTCGACGGTGGAGCAATTCGGACGGAGGCGGCTGGCTACACCACGTTCCGGCTGGGCGACTTCTAAAACCAAGAGTGTCCTCGTGCGACACCAAGGTCCTCAACCTGGAACATCAGTAACATCCAACGACTGCTGAAAATTCAGCGTCTCTCCACAATCTACACTTCTGCATAGAATCGAGTAGTAGCGACAAAGCTACCTACATTAGCAGACTTAACATTCAATTTTGGGAAACTGACTACAAGTTACGTCACATATTAATAATCCGAATATTCTAAATTTTAATATAATGCTTTCGGGTGACTAGAAGAGTTAACGAATAGTTTTCACACGATATTTCGGCGACAAAATGCACTGTCGCCATCTTCACCAGAAGATAATGACAGTGGATTTGATCGCCGAAATATCCTGTGAAAACACTTCGTTGATTCGGATAGTCAGCCGAGAGCATTGTATTAATTCTCAACGTCGAGAAAAACCTCGTTCTTCTGTATTATAAACTTTGTCTTCTCTACAGTTCATTGTTCAGATTGCACTTCTGCCAATAAGTTAAGCAAATAATTTACGACTGAAAATCAGAGAAACTATACGTCTTTCGATAAGGATCCTTCTGTTAGCGTACATCTGTTTTTAATATCATTACTTCTTCCGCTACAGGTTGGATTTTTTCTTAAATAACAAAATTATCTCTGTTGTTCCAATACTTTTGTTCTGATTTTTATATTTAGTCCATTGTTCTTGTCATTCTTACCTAAGTTTACATTTTCAACATATTTCATACAAACACCTCTAGGAACCTTTTGCAATAAGGTTCAGCAGTGCCTCAAATTGTTCACTGTTCATTTACTAGAACAATATCATCACAATATCGTAAGATACATAAATTTTCTTCTTTAATTTTTATTGTACTGTCACATTTTCCTTCCACTTGCTTGCTTACATTCGTTTTATAAAATTTTAATATCAATCGTGATAATAAGCTCCTGTTTGATTGATGATTTCCTATTTTCTTCAAGTTACATAAGTATTACATTCCACCCTCGGAATTTTAAGGATGACGCTTTCTTTAACCACAATAAGCAGTTTAAACCGTGATTGGATGTTTTTCATATCTACAAAGCCCACAAAGGTATCCTTACTGTTCAGTTTTTCTAGTGCTGTATCACGTTGGAGCTCACTTCTACAGGGTGTTACAAAAAGGTACGGCCAAACTTTCAGGAAACATTCCTCACACACAAACAAAGAAAATAATTTATGTGGACATGTGTCCGGAAACGCTTACTTTCCATGTTAGAGCTCATTTTAGTTTCGTTCGTATATACTGTACTTCCTCGATTCACCGCTCGTATTGTGGACGGCTGTGATACAATACGCCATTCTCCAGGACTGCATCAGCGCATCAGGGATTCCATGCGACGGAGGGTGGATGCATGTATCCTCGCTAACGGAGGACATTTTGAACATTTCCTGTAACAAAGTGTTTGAAGTCACGCTGGTACGTTCTGTTGCTGTGTGTTTCCATTCCATGTTTAATGTGATTTGAAGAGAAGTAATAAAATGAGCTGTAACATGGAAAGTAAGCGTTTCCGGATACATGTCCACATAACATATTTTCTTTGTTTGTGTGTGAGGAATGTTTCCTGAAAGTTTGGCCGTACCTTTTTGTAACACCCTGTATATCTATCTTCCATAGAGGGAAATGAACAGCGGAGTCATTTTACCCTTTCTCTTCCGCGGTTATTTAACTAACAGGATCGTACATAACGGCATCTGTCCGCGAATATAACAAGCTACGTTTTATATGAAAAATATGTATTTTCTTTTGCGTAGTGTGTAATTTTGAATCAAAAAAGCTGGGGTGGTCACAGCATTCTCCTAGCTCATTACAGAAAACAGCCGAAGATCTTAACCAAAACGACCACCTAAAACCTTACGCATTATTGGACGGGAGACCCCAACGGATATTTCGCGCACCTAGCGACAGTTTCGATTTCTTGCTCACCAACAGTTTTATGAGGAAGCCTAGTCACGGAGCATCCTGGCGCACATCATATCAACAGAGAAAAACCTGTAAAAATTCCTGGCTACACCGGGATTTCAATCCGAGATCCTGAATTTCAAAGGAAAGTGTCTTAACCACTGAGCTGTCAGACCATTCATAACACTCCTTGCATCTCTCTTAGTCCAATATGAAAGCGCAAAACGCAATCCATCAAACTAGTACGTGTTATTCTTATATTAGATCATAATTAGTAATTAGTATTTCCAATCTGTTTTCCCTAAAATCAGTTTTTTATTAGGCTAGTATCTTTTCCATGATTCTTTTGTTGTCTACATTATTGTCGTGACAGGTAATGACGGACTGAATTTATATTGGAAGTCTATGAGAGTGGCGGTCTATGGCCTTGTAGGGGGCCCTCGCCTCGCGAAGTGCATGCAGTATTCAGACAGGTGGCACTGGCCTGGCTCATTACTAAGACATGCCGCCTCGGCCGCACTCAGCCTTTCAATTTGTCTTCCGACTGCAGCTTGGGCTCCCTCCGCGGACACTCAATTAGCAGTCAGCCCGCAGAACACTGCACCTCCGACCGTAACCTCACGGATGAGGTCGAACCACGGGAGGGCCGTCACAGAAACTTCAAGCGTTTCAAGCTCGCCATTACAAATTTCATCATACGTGCACTGTTAAAATTTGATTCATAACTTAACTAAACTAATGCTGTAACCAGCAGAGTAGAAGGGACCTACAATTTTAAGTGAGGTCCGGACCACGAAAGCGGTCTAGCGTTTCTTAAATACACAAAGTACATTTAGTGAGACGCGAATCCCAGTCGGCAATCGATCCGGGAGCTCTATGATCTCCAGTTAGACACTGTGCGGTGTGTTTGCCTGGCATTTCATCTGGAGAGGTGTCTGGAATAAAACACCACCTAAAGTTATTCACCGATTGGTTCACTACCTGACGTCTACACGCCCCGAGAACGCAATTGCAACAACTAAAAAGAGTCATCCAACTCTCCGAAGAAAAGAGTGCTTTGCATCACGGTGTTAGCGCGTAGGCATGAGGAGGTGACACCTCCGAGACTGGGATTTGCTGGTTTTCGCCTTAGTCAGGACGGACACACTCAAACCGCAGCTGTGGAGGCGGCAGTCTTAGCGCACATATGCCAGGGGGCTAAATCAGATGTGGCTCTGAAATATACCTTGGACCAGATATTCGGTCTGTACACTAACGAACGCCTGAAACATTCTGTTTGTACTAGTTTCGCCGCATCGAAGGGTTGCACCAATACCTTGAGCTTCTCTTGGCCGTGATGGGCACCAAGGGGCGGCGG
Source organism: Vandiemenella viatica (assembly GCA_031002005.1). Taxonomy (NCBI): domain Eukaryota; kingdom Metazoa; phylum Arthropoda; class Insecta; order Orthoptera; family Morabidae; genus Vandiemenella; species Vandiemenella viatica. The sequence continues at coordinate 368,290,552 of CM061920.1, read as the reverse complement.
CAAGAAGTCTCATCTTCGAAAATGTGACTGCTGTCAGCAACCTAATCCAGCTGCTCAACTGTTTTATGAATACCAAACGATTCATAATTTTAATCCATTTACTTCGTTACCGAATGCAAGCATCATTTGACGATTACAGATTTAGATTTATAGTCTTTTTCCGTTACACTAATTCCATAATCGACAATTTATCTGCAATATCAGCTGCCAGGAAGAGAGATCTGATTTTTGTGGAGAATTTAATTCATCAGTTGCATAATTACCTAATTAACGCTGAATAATTCTTGAACCGCCTACAATTCCATTAATGATATGCTGGAATAATTTGGTAGATTTTGATGTGACCTTTTCTCGGAAGGCCAGAAAACACCGGTTAGGGAGCGTCCATAAACCACGTAGCTCCATTTTGCATCCTGTGAACCCCCCTCCCCCCCTAGTAGTCTGACGTGGCTTTTCTCTTTACCCCTCCCCACTCCCCCCCTCGGAGCACGTAGCTTTCTTTCCTACTGATTTCAGAAGACATTTTATACTGTTTTCTCTTGTCATACTATCGTAAATTACATATGGAGGTAATTAAATGACGGAAATTAAAATTTACGTGTTGTTTTGAGTCCTGTACCTAATTTTAACTAAGATAAATAATATGAATGAAAAGCTACGTGGCCTGGCTCAGAAACACCCCCCCCCCCACGTAGCCCAACGTAGCTTTTCAGCCAACCCCTCCCCCCTAGACCGAGCCACGTAGTTTATGGGTGCCCCTTAGACGTGTCTGTATTGACTGCTGTATCGATTTCTCATCTGCAACTGTTAACACTAATATGGGCGAAACAGATGAAAACAAAGAAAACTCTCATTCCCTAGGTCGGACTTGCACCAGTTACAATTTCAAACAACGGGGATTATAACTACAGTGTCCATAAGAACTGGTGAAACGATGGTTTCAGTCATCACGGAAAATGTACTTGATGCTTTGAATGAATGATGAGTAAAGAAGCAGTGGTCATTGAAATTTACAGGCGATTAAAGTTCTGAGATAAGTATTATATGTGGAAAAGAAGGCATATCTTGCTTATAGGTATATAGAAGGCTCTCTCGTCCAAGACACATTCGTCCACCGACTGCTTCAAGAGTATGAAACTACAAATCAAATGTGATCTTATGTAAGCTGAAATTCATGAAAAGCACTGACTAGAATAAGGACTGGGAAAGTCAAAGTTCACCGATTTCAGGGAAAATAAGCCATGCTCAAAATTAAGCTGCAGGAATACCTAGAAAAACGTACGATCTGCTACTGCGACATCTTAAAAGCCAGAGGATGAGTACGGATAAAACCAATGACATAACGAGGAGAGACTTTGAACAGCGCGGTAAAAACTGGTACCGTTGAAGAGGAAGAGAGATACGAAGTCAGAAGTTGGTCAGAGGAGGGGAGCATCACAAGTCAAGCCGTTAAATAGAGGGTACGACTATATAGATCTGTGGACAATTAAATAATGGACAGTATTTTGTATTATGAAACGATGCGAAGGAATATCGTGCTAAAAAGTCTTAACATCGCTCCACATAAACCCCGCGTTTGTCACTTCAAGCGAACTACACCTCGGAACAGGTGGACTCCGTAACTCAATTCCTACAAGCCAGCAGATTTCAAGGCACCTGCGAACAGTTTACGAGTTCGTGGCTAAAATTAACTGGCACTACAAGCAGGTGTTTCCATTCTGCCTTCTTCCAGATTTAACGTACGACGCACCAATCGCTAGGTAGTAGCAAGTGTGTTAGCGAATTCTTCCTTCAAAAAGGATTCACCGAGCTAACAGTCAACCATCAATCTCAAACGGTCATCGCGATGCGACCGTGAGATTTGGAGGTGATACCAGAGGCAGCGATACTCCAGGAGATATCGACTCCTACGGCTAGTTGTGATTTTGATTGTTAGCCTGTCATTACGTTGCCCGAGCGCTCCACTCCGGTGAAGTTCTGTCCATTGCTTTCAACCAACTACTTTCACACCGAGATCAGTAAATGAAGGAGTTGTTTAGACGGGGAGCAACTCCGTCTCATGAAACAACTCAGAAGTGTCATCAAATTTGGGAGAAACAACGCCAGCATCCATCTCACGTCACCAATTCAGATTACGACCGTTGCAAACAGAACACCTACTCAGTCTGGCTCTCTATCCTCGTAGTAATTAGAAAATTCAAACTGTTATTTGTTATACAGGTTAAATCCTAGTTTAGTTTGTATTTCATGCCAGATACTTTCTAACTATATGACATTTCCCATTTAAGAAACCTGCAACATCAACCTCACTTAAGTATTTTGTCACATCAATTGGTGAAACGTTATTTTAATTTGCCTGCTGAATTTGATGAAGAACACTGTATTGACATCTTGCGATATCCTAAAACATACTACCACCGTCAGTTTATAACTTAGCACTCCCGTCCTTAGCTTCTTCATAAATTCAGTTCATCGGCAGAAATAACTTTAAAATACATAGAAAAAATATGTAAAAACAAAATAAATAAAAAAAACTGTCCTCAGCAAAGATGCTAACAGTCTAACTCTTTTTTAGCTCATTTTTAATTATAGCTTTGCGACACATCGACAGCGATATTAGCAATGAGGGTCGTTGCTAAGAAAGGGAAAGGAAATCGGTCATCACATTTACGAAGGAACCATCCGAGCATTCACCAGAAGCAATTTGGTTATGCCCGAAAAGCGGGGCTGAACGTAACCATGTACTGTGAAATGAGTATAGACCAGGGGTGGCCAACCCAAATGATCTTGCAGGCCACTTTGGAAGTGCATCATAACTCCGCAGGCTGCCTATAAAATTATATATCTCCTAGTAGACACATTTTTTTTTGGAGTGAAAAAAAACATGAGTTATTATTGTGTTTACTATTATTCTTACATGTAAACATAGATAATATAATAATAATGACACCAAACGCACATTGTGAAAAATATATAACACTAAAAACGAAATATAAAAAATATTTTGTGAAAGAGTGATGAATCTCACGGGCCGGAAAAATGTTCAAGGCGGGCCACGGGTTGGCCACCCCTGGTATAGATATTATGTAACGAAATTAACAGAATCATCTGCTTTACGTCTCTTTTTAACATCGAGGTCTTTAGAGACGGGAAAGGATGGGGGCAAGGAATGAGAAGGAATTCGGCCATGGCCTTTTGAAGGAAGCATCCCGGCATTTGCCTGGAGTGATTTGGGGAAACCATGGAAAACCCAAATCTGGATGCCCGGACGGGGATTCGAACCGCCGTCCTCCCGAATGCGAGGCAAGAACGCTAACCGTTACACCGCCCCGCTCGGTCAAACAAAAAAAAAAGAAATATAGCAACTGTCTCCTTGAACAGGACAAAGAAATATCAAGGGATAAGAGCAAATAAAGGTTTAATAAACGTCCTCAGCTCATCCTCGTAAGATTGACGATAGTTCGAAGGACGTCTTTCGACTGAGTTGTCGCATGTTACACGCGAAAATTCTCCGAAACGTCAGTTTAATTTAGAATATGAAACAATTGCTTCTGGAACTGCTTAATTAATTAGTTTAAACAGCAGTAGGCTAAAAGTTGAAATTATCGCAAAACAGTTTCTTTTCCAACAACTGTCGGTAAAGATATACTTGAAACAATATACAAAAATTATAAGGGTACTTCTTCACTGAGTGTTGATAACGGAATACACGAATGCACTCCACGTCCAACTGATTCGTAAGGATATATTGTTTAAAAGTATCCTGGATTCAATGTCCAGCATCTTTATACATATTACGAGGGTGAGTCAAATGAAAACCTTAAATATTTTTTTAAATACTATTTATTGTGCAGAAGTGGTACAAAGCTGTATCACCTTTCAATATAATCTCCCCCACGCTCAATGCAAGTCCTTCAGCGCTTACAAATTGCATAAATTCCTTCAGAAAAAAATTCTTTCTGTAGTCCGCGCTACCACTCATGCACCGCGTAGCGTACCTCTTCATCAGAACGGAACTTCTTTCCTACCATTGCTTCTTTGAGTGGTCCAAACATATGGAAATCACTTGGGGCAAAGTCTGGTGAGTATGGTGGATGAGGAAGACACTCAAAATGAAGGTATGTGATTGTTGTACTTTGTATGGGCAGTGTGGGGCCTTGCATTGTCATGTTGCAAAAGGACACCTGATGACAGCAATCCACGTCGCTTTGATTTGATTGCAGGCCGAAGATGATTTTTTAGGAGATCTGTGTATGATGCACTGGTGACAGTGGTCCCTCTAGGCATGTAATGCTCCAAAATGACGCCTTTTTCGTCCCAAAAGAGAGTCAGCATAACCTTCCCTGCTGATGGTTCTGTTCGAAACTTCTTTGGTTTTGGTGATGAGGAATGGCGCCATTCCTTGCTCGCTCTCTTCGTTTCCGGTTGGTGGAAGTGAACCCAGGTTTCGTCCCCAGTAACGATTCTTGCAAGGAAGCCATCACCTTCTCGTTCAAAGCGCCGAAGAAGTTCTTCACAAGCATCAACACGTCGTTCTCTCATTTCAGGAGTCAGCTGCCGTGGCACCCATCTTGCAGACACTTTGTGAAACTGGAGCACATCATGCACAATGTGGTGTGCTGAACCATGACTAATCTTTAAACATGCTGCAATGTCATTCAGTGTCACTCGGCGGTTTTCCATCACTATGGCTTCAACTGCTGCAATGTTCTGTGGAGTCACAACTCGTTGTGCCTGACCTGGACGAGGAGCATCTTCCACTGAAGTCACACCATTTGCGAACTTCCTACTCCATTCGTAGACTTGCTGCTGTGACAAACATGCATCACCGTACTGAACCTTCATTCTTCGATGAATTTCAATAGGTTTCACACCTTCACTACTCAAAAACCGAATAACAGAACGCTGTTCTTCCCTGGTGCAAGTCTCAAGTGGGGCAGCCATCTTTATACTGATACTGCGACGGTATTTGTGCATCTGCACTATGCTGCCACCTACAGGCCATTCTGCACGCTGCTTGTAGCACGCTTACCAACTTACAGGATAACGGCGCGAAATTTCGATTTTTTATTACAAATTTAAGGTTTTCATTTGACTCACCCTGATTTCCCATAAGTAACAAAGTGAAACATCTTTTGATAAAACCTACAGACCATTTCTAGAGACTATCAGCGGTACGAGAAGATTATTTGAAAAGAACAGCTAATGTAGAACGATAGCGCTGGACGTGAAAAGCTGCTAGTCAATGCAGAAATGCGAAAGTGAGAGAACAGAAAATGACTTGCACCGTACAACATTAACCTGCTCTGATAAGATGGACTAACGTTAGCCATCAGCTATGCTCATAAATCTGCGTTAATGGTGTCATCTGGTGAAGTGATCACCCGATAACAGTGAAAATGATAAACATTGTAATCTTGTCCGGCCATAACAATATGGTGACAGTTTTAAAATTCGTAGCTTGTCTAAATACAGTAATCACTTGTAATTAAAAAACGCGAAGTCCATGGAGAACCATGGAGCGTTTGAAATATTTCATATACTTACGATAAGATTTCCTACAGATGAAAGTCAGGTGAAAAGGCAAATGGTAATTGCAGTTTCATTGGTATTTGAAACGGAGATCTTTCAATTTTTACCCACACTGACTATAGGGGCCTAAAGCTAGAAGTTTCTCTACTTCCAAATACGCCAATAACTTTTTTCATTGTCTTACTTGTTTTTTTTCCATTGTGACTGTATGCCTCGTCGCTATGTGAGGTTAATAGGTCTTAGAAATGTTTGAAGATGAAGAACGAGACAAAATCAGTCAGAGCCTATATTAAAGAAACATACCGACCTTACGGCGATTTCGTGAGATCTTGGAAAACCGAAATTTGAAGAACGTGACCGGAATAGAACAAGCATGTTCCTAAGGGCCAGATCTCAACGTTACGGCGCACTTATCAGCATTGTTAATTTAATTAATTGACTTAAGTTGTAATTGATTTAAAATACGGAACCGGCATCTGTAATTATATATATATATATATATATATATATATATTAATTGCTTAACGTCTCTTAACAGCGAGGTCTTTAGAGACAGGCAAGGAATGGGAAGGAATTTTGAAAAAAGCATCCCGGCATTTGCCTGGAGTGATTTGGAAACCATGGAAAACCCAAATCTGGATGCCCGGACGGGGATTTGAACCGCCGTCCTCCCGAGTGCGAGGCCAGAACGCTAACTGTTACACCACCACGCTCTGTGTAATTTTATAATCAGTCTTTACAGTTATACAGGGCAAGTGACACCTATGGTTATACCAGACTCTATGCACGTTACCTGTGATGTCTTTTGAAACTGTAGAATATACTAAAAATACGTACATCGAGTCTGATGGGTGCAAGGTTAATTTCTGCGAGATCTCTCCAGGTGAATGCTGAGATGATATTAAGCGTAGGCGAATGTTTACACAGTTTTTGGAGGTAGTAGTATGAATATTATCAAGTGTCATCAAGGAAAGAACCTTTTAGTACTGCATTCGAAGCTTATCAAAAGGTTAATTAATACAAAAATGCGTAAGAACGTAGGTGTTAACCTTTTACAGGAGCAATGATTACCATGTGACGTCACAGGAATAATAAGATACCCATAATTCCATGAAAAGTGACTAAAGCATGAACATAAATACACAGAAACACACAACAAGTGTAAACAGCGTTTGTTTCAGTGTAGTTTATCACGCCCAAATTTGTTGATAGTGGCTCACCGACACCGTGAACACTATTGTTATAATGTATTTCCCAAAACGTCAGCTAATATATGGAGAGATTAAAGTTTGAATAGGATGTGGTTTTACTAGGAGCAGAGCGTAGCAGTTTGTTGGTGTCGCCGGAAAAGCTGGCAATATCCGCAGAGCGGGGAACTGCGCGAGGTATTAAGGTAGGTGGGTAGGTAGGTAGCAATATCGGCTTCACGAAGGGCAAACACGGGGGACAGCCACAAAGCAGAGCCAGCGCCTTGGTAGAGGTTCAGTCCAACGCTCCACCTCGCACATTACTGCGGAAAGCCTAAAAACAAGAAACAAGGTGCCAGTAGAGTCAATCTTAATCTGTTACGGGTAATGATCGGGAGTACTGTGGGACTAAACCATCATATTTCAAGTCATCCATAGCCCTTTGATAATGCTGGAGAATCAGTTGGATCTGTAACTGTAAAAGAAAAATTGTAAACTCTGACTTGTGAACCACGAGAGTTAGGCACTAAAGTGTTTATTTCAGTGTCAAATTATTGGGCGGTAATTTCCTATTACAGAAGCAGGAATTTAAATAATGGATGGCCGTATGTCGCCAAATGCAGTATCAGCCCCTCCCTCTCCTGTCTTCAGTCTCCTCAGAGGTTTGATATAGACACCCATTTTGACCTACACAAATTGCACTACAGTTGCAGGACAATAATAACACGAGAACGTATTTTACCTTATTTCAGTTGTTTATTTCATTTAAAGTTCTTTAATAAGCTTCTAATAATCTCCCCGATTATTTAGATTGAATTCTGCAAAAATTTCAATTAGTGTTTGTAATTACTATATAGATATTGACCAAATTAGCAATGTTTTATTCCTTGTTTTATTCTGTTTCATATAACACGCTTGGATTGCATATTCGCATCGAGTTTAGTTGATAGTCTGCGAGACTGTCGGCTCACTAAATGAGCCGTGCAGCGGAGTCCGCTACATAACCTGAAAATGTGTCAGGTATCTTATTCAGTTTTGAACCAAGCGACTTCCGTGTGACCAGCCACATGAGTGGTCTTTAGAGTACAGAACTCTAAAAGCGGGAGTCTCAACTGGCACATACCTCGTTTATTTTTTTAAATTTATTTATTTAGTCTGATATCACGGTTATAATTTCTGTTACACTTCGTTATAGTTGTCTTCCTTTGGTTAATATTTAATGAAAAGTCTTTACGTAACTTTTTGTTCTTGCGATTCGGTAATTTATCAATATCTTAATTCTTTTCTGGTTACAGGACAATAATAGCAGCTAATTTCAGCATGGTGATTGTTTCTCCTTGAGTCGTTATGCCATATTCAAACATAATTTTCACCTATGTACAAGGTTAGCGGGGATAAGCTACGACACTGCCTCAAGCCCTCCGCAACCGATGCTTGTGTTTTATTGAGACACCGCTTTTATTTTAGCCACGTGATTCTTACATGAATTATAACTTATTCTTCTACCCCGATATTCATATTTTGAGCATCTTTTACCCTCCAACATTAGCTTTTTTTCCAATGCTAACCCAGTTCAAGCTGCAAACATTGAACATTGTTTTTGTGGCCTTACCTAACTGAGCATTCAATAAGACCCCAACAACACAACTTGCACATATTTTTCTTTCAAAGTAGTAGGATGTTTTTTTTTCATTTTTTGTACACTGTTTATATTTTTGTTTATTATATTTCAGGGAAAAATATTCTTTACATCAAACATAATTTTATTTATACTTGTAATATAACTTGAAGACATATTTTATCAAAATGCGTATCCGTATTTAAAAATAAACAATATGCTTGTCTAAACAATTACAAAAAGCTCATATTAATAAGAAACGTATTAATTAGCTTAGCTGAGGTTCATTTTTCTTGATCCGCCAGTCACAGTCATTCTTTCACTTCGATAAGTAGCCACCACCTTGATCTATTTTTTATTACCCCAGAAATCTTCCACAAGTAACTCAAGGTCATGATCTATCAACACCAGTGAAATGTTATAATTTTTGATAACTGGTATGAAAACGCCTCCATCAATTGCTCATCTATCTATGCTGTACACTCTGTATCCTCGGGAAAAACCTAGTTGTTTAGTACTCCTGCTTTTAACCAAGACTCTACGCCTATAATTACATAATCCTGACCCCATCATCACTGGAAATGGACTCCCTTACAGCTTTAGCTAACATCTCAGAAAGTATTCCCTTGCCCTTTATATTTAGGTGTAGGCCATGGCTTGTGAAATTCCATCTACCAATGGTGTTCACAAGCCCCCAAGAGAGAACTAATGCCTTTCCCAAGTAGCACCTCCGTTTCCACATTTAAACGCATCACAGCGTGGTTCAATTGTGGCTGGTCATGGCGACGTAGGAATAGCACGAGCTCGACCCTGGTATGCTGCGCCTCCTTCACGATCTTCCTCAGGTCACTCTCTATAATACGACTCACGATTCTATCAATACTGTTCCCTGCACCTCCCACTATCACTACTCTATCTTTAGAGAAACTCCTACAAAATATCTTCTATTACCTGACCTAATAACGTTGCACTAGATTTGAAAAAGCTTGTGACCTGGTAACTTGTGCCTAACTGGCTACTGCCTAGCATCAGAACCCTTCTCTTTCTATTATTTCCCTGAATGCCGCTATTCCTAAAGACCTGCTGCATGTTATCAATCCTACATCTACAATTCCCCTGTAATTAGGTTTTTGATCAATTAAACCTTAACGAGCCTCGCCTGATCACTAGCGAACTTATTCCCGTTAATTTCAATGTCCATACTAATTACGTCATTTACATAATACAAATCTTTTACATTTAACATCGTAAAATATTTACTTTCAAGAGATGGTAATGCAATACTATCCTGCATCATACATACTACTGTAGTTTATTTAGTTGGCGGCCGTTATATACAATCAACGTCCGAAATCACTTTTTAATAAAATAAAATGAAGTTCAGTTAAAGGCCGGTTATCCGAGTTCCGATTTTCCGAGCCGCCGGGTTAACCTAGGCAAATTTTTTGAATATGATAGGGAGCTTTTATGAAGGTATGGAATATTTTTCCAACCACAGTGTGTACGATATTAAGTGTGGTACTTGTCAGTGGACAAGGAGAAGAAGACAAAGAAGATAAAAGTGAAACTGTTCCAAAAATTTCTCATGCTGAAGGTTTAAAAAGAATAGAAGCAGCACTTGAGTATATTGAGCAACAGGAAGAAAGCACAGCAGCAGAAATAATAATGGTACAGCGTTGGCGCTATACTTCCGCTAAGAAGAGAAACAAAATTATGACACAGAAGACAAAGACTTTTTTGGCAAGTGATCGTAATTAATGTACAAAAAACAACTTTTTGCTTCAAAAATTAGTTTTGCACTATAAATAAATTTTATTACGTATTTCAGTTTCAATACGTTTTTTGATTCACTGTAACCTCTTTCTTTGACCTGGTGTTATCAGAGTTTTTCGTTATCCGAGGTGGTCCCGGTCCCGTTTACCTTGGATAATCGGACTTCTTCTGTACTTAATTGCAGAATTAACTAACAAACTGCAAAAAAAAAAAAGGTATGCCACAGAGTTATCAAAAGAACAGATCTTTCCTTGACAGTAAATCGCGTGTCTGACAATTACTGCCCAACCAGAGATAAAAATGCAATCAAAGAATGAAACTTTTTAGAAAGACACCAATTTCTTTAATTTTAGACGGCATACTAACAATGTTCCGATTCGACTGCTTTCCGATATTCTGGATTCGTCTGCTGCTTTCGAACGTGTCTGACAACAACCAGTGAGGTCGGACCAGACAGCTCCAAGTGTCTCTTATCGCGCCAGACGGAAGTCTGCGGTCGCCTAGATAAGCCGGGAAGCTCCGCTTTACTAGCGACGAGGAAAATTCAGACTATTTTCTAAGCGCCAACCGTGCTCCATAAACTTGATCGAAATGCGAACGTGTTCCGCGTTTATGGAGCAACGTTACCCGCCTTCTCTGTTTGCCGAGAAAGTCGGACCAGTGGAAATAATTGTAAATTCCTGTACACCGTCGACACAATGGAAACATGTATTACGGCACATCCGAGATTCGGCTTCTGGAACAATAAGACGCAACAGTGAACCATATCATTTTAGTAAACATCTATCTGATCATAGGGTTACTTCAATCTCATTTGAACAACTTTATAGCAATTTTGGGTACCGACTGAGACATTTTCGAACTATGAGACTTTTTTGTATTGATAACTTTGGTTTCTCTATATATTTCTCCATCTTTTCTCCAAATCCTCCTTAATATTTTCCAACCGTCTTCTTCCAGGATACCTTTCATTGGGTATCCCTATCCAGATACTACCTTGGTGTTTCAGACCACTGCGTCTTTTTCAAATGTCCAGAACAACTTTAACTTTGTATTTGACAATCTTTTCTCTATTGTCATGTCTCTTCTTATACATACATTTATGACTTCGTGCTTTGTCATTTTTATGCACATCTGTTCTCTAAAATTTTACTCGACAGAATTGTTATCTACTTCTCTTTTGATTACTACAAAAATCTCGAAATTATTTTTCAAACCACAAAGGCAACAATACATAAAAACTATGTAAGAAAATAAAATAATAATTTCAATATGCAATAAATTATGATTTTCAAGTTTTTTGTTCTTCATATAATGTCTTCAATACAAAGTACTACAGTAAGTTCCTGCTACAGCACAATCTGGCATTTCGTTGTTTTTCGTTAACTGTTGCTACTACAGCAGAAAAATGTAGCAATAGAAAAAATGATTCAACTGGTTACTAAAGTCGATAACCATGCAATGGAGATAGTGCTGTCGTAGACTTTATTTTTTAAATCTCAGTACCGTCTGTGGTACCAAAAATGAAAGAAGAGCTATGCAATAATTTGAGATTACATTATCCGTAAACATCTGCCATTTTTAAATTTTATTGTCATGGGACAATGATTAGAATGATGCAACAAATTAGGACGGTTTGTCACGTAATAATTCCCGTTTTCCCACGTCGTGTCGAATCATTACGAATAGATACCGCAGGTATCGTAAAGCAATTAGAGATCCTGAAGTGGGGGAAAGCACCGGGCCCGGATAGAATTCCAGTAAGAGTATTTTCAGAGTATGCGGCGGAAATCGGGCCATTTCTGTCTGATATATTCCGTAAATCCCTAGAAGAGCGAAAAGTACCTTCAGACTGGAAAATCGCGCAAGTAATTCCGATTTTCAAGAAAGGTGATCGAAGCGATCCCAGAAACTACCGACCCATATCTATAACATCTGTTTGTAGTAGAGTTACGGAGCATATTATATGCTCAAACATCATGAATTTTCTAGATGAAAATAATTTGCTTAAAACAAAGTAAATGCAATTTTTTTTAGATTTTCAGAAAGCCTTTGAGTCTGTGCCACACAACCGCCTTTTAGCGAAGCTTCCAGCGTAAGGTATATCGGATCAGCTTTGTGAATGGATAAAGAATTTTTAACTGGTCAGTCGAGAATGTTGAAGGAGAAAGTTCTTCTAATCTAGATGTTACATCGGGTCCACCTCAAGGAAGTGTAATAGGACCACTTTTCATAATTTTTATAAACGATCTCGGAGACAAAGTGAAAAGCCTTTTTACATTGTTTGCTGACGATGCGGTTATTTATAGGGATGTAAGGAATTCGGGCGATTGCTTAGAAATTCAGCATGATCTGGGTGTTATTTTGGCATCGTGCGCTAAATGGCAACATACACTAAATTGTAAAGAGTGCAAGACAAGGAGCATAACTAACAAAGAATCCGATTGTTCAGAAATACGAGGTAAACAGTTCAGTTATTGATATGGTCGATTCTGTGAAATATTTGGGAGTAACAGTACAAAGGAACATGAAATGGAACTTACACATTAATTTGTTAGTAGGTAGAGCTAATTCTAGGCTGCGATTCCTAGGTCGAATCTTGAAAAATTGTAATGAACAAACTAAGGAGATAGCGTACAAATCGCTTGTGCGTCCACATTTGGACTACTGTTGTACCACTTGGAATCCGTTTCGTAAGGGGTTGATTGACAATATATAGAAAGTACAGAGAAGAGCCGCTCGATTCGTGACCGCTTGTTATAGTCCTTATGAATGAGTCAAAGAACTGATTAGTAGACTGGGCTGGAAGTCTCTGGTAGATAGACGACGCACGTTTCGTTGAAAATTTATTGGTAAACATGTGTACTCCCACTTTCACTTACGAGTGTAGTGAAATACTTCGTCCACCAACCTATTTGAGTCGGAATGACAGGAAAGATAAGATTAGAGAAATAAGGTGCCGCAATGATTCTTATATCAATTCTTTTTTCCCTCGTACCATTCGGGATTGGAATGCACAACAAAGATATTAGCTTTGGTGCTGAGCACCCTCTGCCACCCACAATTTTGTGAATTGCAGAGTATATATGTAGATGTAGATGATAATAATATTTCTGATCAGCTACAGTAAAAAGGTAAATTACTTAATTCACATTAGCTTTTATAATTACTGGTCACATATTAAATAATGCAGTAGTGAACAGCTTATATATTCACTGGCAGTACCACATATTAACTCTGCCATTCAAATACAAGAAGTAGAGTACATGACAGGCCCTTAAGCTTGAAAACTGTAAAGAGGTAAAATACTACCATTTCATATGTGTGCATTCACATGCAAAAAGTGGAATACATAACAGACTATTATGCATGAACACTGGAAAGGGGGTAAAATAAGACCATTTCAAATAAGATGCTATCTAAAGCGGTTTATGTATCAGGCAGGCAAGTCACGGATGAAAATAACATCTGCTAAAAACAATACGCTTTTGTCAGTATCGTACGAAAGTAATGAGATATGACTAAGCACCGGACTTGGTACGCCAAGAATTTCTAATTTGAGGTAATAAACAAAATGACACGACAGGCAAGACAATGGCAGAGAGAACGGATACAGTGAGAATGTAGCAACAGCGGTATGAACCAACAGACTCCTGAATATGAAGACGGTCGTCCAATGGAAACGACAAACGATTAAGTGCTTTACCATCCTATTACCAAAGGTGTTGATCTTTAACGTCAAATACGGGTTAAACATATTCAACATTTGCTCAACACATCTTGGAAAATTAAAGAGGAAAAACAAAAAAACGCAGATACACTGGGCTCGGCGTCAAGTTTAGGTACCGACCATACTGATTATGACATTTTCTGTAATCAACTCGATGGCCTGAGAAGTAAAATTATACCAACACAGATTAACACAAGATCAGATTGCATCAGACACTGCCCACGCTCAGCGTAGATCATCCTTAGTAACCTCGGTAGTTGACAACGTTATGTATCCTGCTCTTACCCCCCCCCCCTGCCCCACCGAAAAAAAAAAAAATTAATGAATGCTGGATAACATCGTGAAGAAAAATATATGGAGAACTGTTGTGATGTCTGTAAATCATATGAGGGTGTAATAACCACTATTCCAGCAAAGAAATTAACTTGATAGCAGTCTCCGTCTACTTAATTATTCTGTGGCAACTGAGTCTCGTTTTCTCATTGACAACAAATTGAGCGAATAAGAAATTACTTGGCCGACATCTGAGAGTCCAGAACTTGGTCCGTCAACAGAAAGATGCACGCTTACTGTAGTTCTGTGAGCTCGGCAGCATCCTATTGCCAATCGTGTTAGGTTCATACGATAATGTATTGGGGTACTTCATTTGCACGTGTAAAATTGGACATTGGTATTATTGGAATCTGAAGGTAAGACGAAAGGTATGCAGTTGGGGGCGGGACTTGAATTCGCGTAGGCCACTCAGTACTGAGGGCTTCAACGTGATTAAACTAACTGCTAGTAAATAACTAAGGAAAATATCGTAAAAACCGTTGTTTGTATGGCGTACTCACTGACGCACACAGGGGTATCAGTCGATCAAAATTATTTCCACGTAATTTGTATTTCGTTTCTTTTGTGTATTAGAACTTATAACTATCAAGTAGGTGTAATAATAAAGAACACGAACCTTGAACATATACCTTGAACATACACTTTACCACAGCGAAGATTTACAAATTACCTAAACAATAATCATACATGCACACTAAAGCAATATTATTCTGACGAACCGTCCCATCCTTCTCCGTCGGAAGCTTCATCTGCTGTCTGTCTGCTTTATCTTCTGGTTCGTTCTCTTCTTGAGTACTCGGGTCCCATTAAAATAATATTTTAATAGTTTCTGGTTTGAATGATTTAGGTTTTTGGCGGGGGTTGGGGCCTGATGAAGCTCAAATACGGATGCAAGTCAATAAAAGCCTATTAATGACATCTGTGTTTCAATGAAGCCAGCTAAATCTTCAAGAGTATCTCTCCCTAAATTCTCAAAAATATTTGTTCCTAGGTTCTGTTGCTGCTTCTGACAAAGTGCCTATAGGTAAAAGTGTATTGCCTATTATAATTGGGCCCTCAATAAATATTTCTTGTAGTATAGGTGACATTGGATTCCACGAGTGCAGTTCAATGCACTGTAAATCTTAACAGTTTCGTGGCAGTGAGGAGAATTTTTTTTTTTTTTTGTATCTGTCTTTACCCTGTCAATCAATGTTTTGTCAATATCTGTAATCTCTGTGGATATCGTTTGCTTCAATCAGTCAAATCAACGAAAGATATTCTAGGCGACCCACGTTGGGTTGGATTTTATAGGGATTTCGATACATCCTTGGAACCAATCATAGTATTGGTTTAAAAATACACTCTCAATTCTCTTAGCAGCCTGCCATTTTGTTTTAATTTTCAATTTAAGCTTTGAAAACCATTGTTCGAAGTATTGTGTTTGTTCGGCCGTAAACGTCGGTTCATTTAAAATATTTTTCTCGACTAATTTCAACTTTTGCTCGAAATCATTTCCTTTCTCATCTTTACTCATATCATAAACAACTTTTCGGTTCATGAGCTTAATACCAGATGATCCCATAACAAATAAAATCTTAGATGAATTACTGTGATAGAAAAAGTGTTTTATTTTAAAGAATCTAGAATTTTTTCAAATATATAGATGTTTGGCACTTTTTGGCACCTAATTTTCAATGAAACTCCAAGATGGTATACTAAACTAAAACCATGCAAGAAATCAGACCCGGGAAAGATCGGGAAATATAACAAAACCACTCTTTAAGACTTTTTGTAAAAATAAAAAAAATGCGTGCAAAATGAGTCAACTTGTAAAAATGTACAGAAATGAAGTTGTGCGATATTTTTGGACGCGACTTACTATTATTTCAATTCTAGGCATCCGGCTTTACAATATCCATGATTAAAATCATCGCTATTCACTTAACATCACTCACAAATTAAAGTGGTACAACTTATAATTTTCTTATATTTGCTTGGTAACAGTACGTGCGTCATGTAATATGCTCAGAAGACGATTGTTCACGAGGTGGGAAATGAAGCTAATCTAAAAACCATTACTAGCTGTGTACTATTGACATTTTCCTCGAGTGAGATAGATATGAGTCGTTGGAATTTGCTTGAAATGTTTTTTGACTTTTGATCAGCTTTTTGTGTCAAATACCCCCTATGTGCAGCGGAATGCTCCTTGCATTTGCTCTGACCGTCCGTGTAGGCTTAGCCTGAAAGACCTAGGCAAACTGCCCGACATTTTATCTCTTAACGGAATTTGCTACGTCAAACAAAAAATATTGGCTATGTAGTAGCAAAAAAGTTTTCTTCCAGGAGAGTGAAATGTTAAAAGGTTAGTGAACGAGGCGATACCCACAAACGGACCAGGCTGCCTGTGTGTACACTCCGCGCTTGACCTGTGACCTTTTATCGGTGCAGGGTGGGGCTGGCGCCCACTCGAGCTGGTCTCAACCCCGGTAATATCGCCGCGCTCACTGCTCTCATCGTATTACACCAGCGCCGATAGAAGCCACTTTCTTTCTCACTTAGAAACGTTCACAACCAGATACAATTTTCTTGAAGGGTTTCGTCCTCGTAGAACGTACCGTCACTAGTTTAATGAAAGTCTCTCCGAACAGTGAAACAGTTCAAACCAATAGCTTAATTATCCAGCTATGATACTCTTCTGTGATCCTAGCGACATCTTAGATCAATTTCCGCCTGAAGTTGCAGCAGACTTCATGAGACAATACATTGTAACATTTTTTTTTGAGAATTTATTTCTGTTCTGCTTATAGATATCGAAGGACATCGATCCACCTCATACCTCGTACGGTTTGTAAATTTTTCGATTTGTTTTGCTGTTGCTACCTCACGACTTGAGCATCAAAGCGAATAGCGCCCTATCATAAAAAGTCTGCAATGCTGAACGAAATAGAGCACATCGTGGGTGTCGTGGTTTCATTGATGTCCTGCGTATGTGTTTCCTACTGTCGGGATGAAAACTTGCAAGAGAATCCCGAATCTACAGAGACTTCAACTTCGAGATCGACTTTCAAACACTGCCTTGCTGTTCAAACTGTAGTCGCTCAACCCAACACTTTGGAGCGTCCGACTCTATCTCTTGCTTGTATCCACTAGTATAACTAGCGATAGAGCTTGTAACAGCCCTAATACCTGAATTTTGAATAGCATTGTACTGTATGAAGTATTTGTAGTGAGCTAATGTTTGGTTGAAAGTGATTTGATATGTTTGTTTTGTAATTTCTTGTAAATCAGTGTATATAGACTTTGTTTTAGGTAAGAAAATTATTCAAAGGCCATTTAATATGTTTAAGAACCGAATGATGCAAGAGAATTTCTTAAATGTTTGTATTTACATGTATTAATGTAAGTTACGATGTCTACAGGACAATTTTCTGCCGTTTGAAAGGATTTCTGTAAATAATTTTGTATTTAAGTATCTATAATTACCATTTCTGATCATTTTGTAATGTTATTAATTAATTTTGTAGCAATTCCGATTGTTTTTAATAGGTTTGATTGTTTGAGTGATTGTTTATGATCGAGAAATATCGGGCGGATGCCTTTGAAGAATTCTCGTAATTTCGATAGACTCTATATAAACAGATCGCCTGGACAGAGTATTCATTCATGCATTCAGTTAGTAAGTCAGTTTAGTTGACAGTATTCAGTGTTACAGAGAGATTCAATTATTCAGTTGAGTTTGCGACTAGGCATCTCTGTATTGTAACTATAATTGTGAATATCGCTGACTTGTTTGGATCACAATAAAACAGACATGTTCAAACTTAACCTGTTTGGTGGATTTTTTAATTAATTAATGCAGTTCTTAAACCACCATAAAGAACCCTAACAAGCTCTTTTAAAATATTAGTCTGCAGTAAACCGCTTCTTACACAGAAGCAAGTCGAAGATCCAGCTGACCCTTTTTAAAACCAAGAGTGGAGATTTGATACTATCCTATAATAGAAGAGGCCAGTTCAGACTTCAAAGCAGTATTTCGGAAATTGAAGCTCCGGCGAAAGTCTTTCTTTCTAAATCCCAGACCTGTACGTGATGCTGAATATAGAATACAGAAGTAGCCGAATGCAAAGAGAGATGGTCAGTTCTTTTAGAGGAATGCCTGCGTCACCCTTTATACTATCACGATTTGGGTGAAATGCAACTATCTCGGCAACTCCGTTGATCTGATATTGTCTGGGATAAATCTGTCACAAGATGCAGCAGTTTGAAGGCGTTAAGGAGTCTTCATACTTGGCAACACGAGCAAGAATTCAATTACCACCGCCATCCTGATTGCGTTATTTAGGCGTTTTTCCATAACGACCCAGACTAATATTGGGATGGTCCTCCCTTTCACAAACAGATTTACACAACACTTACAAGCACAAGGCTTAAACGGATTGTACGCAGATGTTGACACAAACTTCCCGCTTTCATCATATCGTATCACTGATCGCAAGTTTCCATAACATTAAAGAAACGCAAAACTCTAAAATAAAAACTAAGAAGAAGACAATTTAAGTGTAGAATGTAACAGAATTAGATAAATACAAAAAATTTACGTGACAAAGAAACATTTAAGCATAATCGAAAAAATTAAAGATATCTCGGTCAATTCCAGAATTACGGGAAAAAAGTGTACCTTTAAACTTTTGGATGGCGGATCCTCTTGCTTCTTGTTACAAACTACTGCATTTTGAAGCTACTTTACATGGCTACCTGTTAGTTAAAAAGTCTTCACCCATGTTGTTACTAAGCTGGTTTAAAACGAAAGACGTAATAAACATCACAACACAAGCGTGTTACTTGCACTAAATTCTTATCTTTCGTGTCAACACTCAAGTTGCTGTTGCTGGATAAACCAATAAAAATGTTTACTTTTTAAGGATACTCAATTCTTACGGCTGGACAAGGATGGGTCATTAGAAGAACATGAACAAGGAACGGAGAGGAATTCTGCCACCGCCTTGATTACGAACCATGCTATAGCATTTACATTAAGTAACTTCGGGAAACCATGAAAACCGAAATCAGGAGGGCCGACCACCTGCAATGCTAGGTTTTACTCTATACACCAGTCTATATTAGACTAAATTGTTTTTTATTGGTCTACTGTATTGCAACTAAACAATACGCTCTTTATGGTAATTGCGTTTCGCCTTTATTTAAGACTTTTTCAGTGCCCTAGGTATAATATAGATATATAATAATGTTGATCGCTTTGTATTTTTTGTTTATTAAGTTCACTTAGATTTATATCTATTTACAGTTTTTGATTATGGATCAGGTAAGTTCGTAGTTCCAAGTATCGATCCATAATCAAAAAAAGTAGAGAGTAATCTAAGTGAACTTAACCAATTTACAAAAAAATACAAAGTAATTAATACCTGAAGATGTATTAATTAAAGACGAAACTCGTTTGCCATAAACAGCATTTTGTTTGGCTGCAAGAAGGAAGACCAACAATAAAAACAATTATCGTAGCAACTAAGGTGGTTAGGCAAAAAACATCAGATAATTGGCAACAATTGAGTCTAATGTGTTGAACTAGATCTACATAGAAAAACGGTCTTATTTCTTTCTTTCATGAGCTCTCGTTTTACTTTTATAAGCTCGTTGGATGAAAAAAAAGCCTTCCGTCATTATTTCTTTATAAAACATGGAAACATTCCAAGAATGCAGCACAATAAGGTATGAATTTTCGAAAATATCTGTAGTGCCATACCACTCAGCCATTAGGAAAGATGGGCATCAACCGAGAAAGGCATTTACAAACGCGTGGAAAGTAGTCTTTGTTCCATTACTTGACAGTCAACGACGCAAATAAATTCCCAGGGTGTTCTCCTATTTTCCCACCCAATATATAAAAGAGACTGACTTGATTCAAACCTCTGTCTCTTTCTAACCTGTCCTAACATACACAATACGATCTATCATCCTCCTCACACATACAATCTCAAAAGGTTTTATCTTAGTTTTAGATCAATGCTTTGATTTCTCCTTGGGCTAGCTGGTGTTATTCTGCTATTGAGTACCAACCCGCTAAGGCCATTAGCTGCGATTTAATTTCCTAAATGACTTACTACTACTACTAATATGACCCTACTTTTATATTTGGTCAACTGCCATTACTTCTGCTGGCAATCAACGTAATTTGGTTCTTCATCGACGCTATTTGGGAAGCATTAGCTAATTAATATTCCTGAAAATATTGCCGTATTTCACCCTTCAGGAGAACATTAATAAAATAATATTTAAATCTATGAGCCACAACGTGACGTTTGAATCAATAAGGAAACGATCAGCGATCTGTATCATTGGGCCGTATTTGTAGATTATGTGTTACTGACACTTATAGGGTTTGTTCACACAAGCGTGGAAGAAATGTCGACGGTTCTACACAATACTTCTGAATAACTGTTACGTAAATCGTATTGAACTTCTTTTTACGGTCACGGGTTAATTTTCTTGGAAATATAATTAACAAGCGTAGTGCTTATTGAAGAAATAGCATTCTCTCTTCTGCCCCCCTGACTGATAAGAAGAAAACTTGAATGCGCACATCACTTCTGGAAGCCAATGGTTTTGCAAAGGACATTTATTGGGGGAGAGTGGATTGCAATATCTCGTGATGTGTGGTTGGCCGCCATCGAATTTGCATACTCTCCCCCACCAGCGGCTTGGCGGGATAGCAGTTTATGCTATTAAAACCGAGAGCTCGCACTATTTATGGTCCCGCAATAAAGTAAATCAATAACAGGGATGGCTGGGATGAGGAGCGAACCAGATTTATACCCATGGTCTTGGCTTAGCAGAGCAATATCTATGTTAAACAGGAAGGAATCAACCGTGAAAAATTCTGATAGAAATTATAAATAATAGAAGCGCATGTTCTGCAAACCAGCGATTTGTGTATATTATCCGAGAAATGACAAGGCTACTTGGACAATGACGTAGTCCCCATCACATGTGTTAATGCCAGGAGGTTGACAACAGTTAGTGATTTCGGGCTTCAGTTAGGCCAATACAACGGCAAAAAACGTTAGAAATCAGTATCAAAAACCTTACTGGAAAAGTGACGAATTTTGCTAGTAGATAAAAGTGTAAGCTAACTGGTATTATTTCAACGCATAAAAACAAATTCTGGTACTTTCGTTACACAGAAAGGCGAGCTGATAACTTGTACTAAGAAAACGTTTCCGAAAATGCTGAATGTGAGATCTACCAACATTTATTTTACTATTGCTCTACGAAAACACATAAGATTCAATGGAAAAAAATTACAATGGGCCCGCATTCAAATCTAAATTATCGGCCATACTGATTGCATTTTTCAGGCAGTCAGTCGAACGCTGGGACGTTACTCACAGCAACCAAAATTCCACAGTTTATATACATCAACACATATCGTACAAAACATATGTAGATTACGCTGTTTACGGAGAGATGGCGATAGATACGTTTCCACCAAAGCGCATAAGGTCCTAGTATTCAGTTCCCAGTATAACACTTTAGAGACCGGTTAGAAGGTGCAGATAAGCGCCAACCTCAGACAAATCCAGATGGTACAGGACAGATGTCACAGAATTAATATCATGTTTTGTATTAACATCGAGTCTGGTGGATGGGCTGTAATGCACGGACCTGGTATTCCGAAGCATCCTGATTCGTTCCCAGATCAGACATTCGGACTTGGCTTTGCATAGTTTCACAAAATCACTCCATGTGAATAACGGGATCAGTTTCTTCCGAATTCCTTACTTACAGTTGAAACTGAACTCTAACAAACTCACTGTCACTTGGGGGGAGACTTCAAGACAGAGATAGAAGACCTGATCAACAAGTGGACACACACAACACTTTCAGTCAGGACAAAGGTGATGGTCAGAAGAGAAATGAATATTATGTAGCTTCTATCTAATTGGAGACCTTAGAACTGAGGATGAGAAGTAAGTTTTAGTATGTAGGCAGTACTATAATACCTAACGGCGTCCAAACTCAGTTTATTAGGCAATTAGATACGTTATACAGGACAGCAAAATGCACTGAAACGCTGCCAAATCATCCACTAATCGATTTTGACCTATCGGCTATCCAGAATACAGACATGAGAAGATACAGACAGCTGAGATAAGGTTTATCAGGAGCCTAATTGGTAAGAGAGAACGGGACAGGGCAAGAAAGCCAGGGATTTGTCCAGAACTGACAGATCTCAGGCAATATATTTGGATTTACGTGGTACATCATTTTGAAAAATCGATGATGCAAAAACACATCGAAACATATACGAACTGTAAATGGATATGTGAAGTCCCAAAGTACGGCCACGGCTGAGATACAGGGATAGCGTTATCGTGGACACTGGTAAGAGAGGACAAACGATTCACAACCTTAGGGCAACATGTAATGCGACATTTTACCGGAGCATTGTAGCCATTACCGAGAAACATTATGTTCAACATTTTTATTTGAATGTTGAGAAAATACTAATTTACAGAGGAAACATTTAGACTGATTTTAGAAGTGGTTTAAAAGCAATCAGATGGAAAAATGCACGGTTAAAGTTATCTACAGATAAAGCTACCCTTAAATACATCCGTCTTGAAACTACAGACATATGATACCGTTCGATTACCACTGAGTTGCCGCCTTCCGCTTTGCCAGTGAGCAAAACCCTCGCCAACCTGACAGCGTTAAATTTCTAAAACTGGAGAGAAAGATATACCTCACCAGCGTCAGACTCCAATGACTGCTTCTCAACGCCGATAATCTCTCTATGGTATAGGGTAAAAGATGGTATACTGTAAAAGAACATGGCGTAATTTTTTTTTTGCTTTAACCTTATGCCTCATCGACATCGAGGTCGTTAGGGTGGAAAAAACTGAAGGCAAGTAAAGGGAAGGAATACAGCTACGGCGTTTCGAAGGTGCCATACCGGCATTCGCCTGGAGTGATTCCAGGTAAATATGGAAAATCCAAATCTGGATGGCCGGGCGGAGATTGGAACCCGCATCCTCCCGAATGCGAGACCCGAGCGTTACCGTTCACTTACGAAGCCCGGTGGTGTAAAAGATATCATCAAAGGGGAACAGTACAGCTTAAAGTAAAGGCACGTGAGGAAACTTGGAAATACTACAATTGTTTTCTACTATTCACTTTTTAAGTTAAAATATTTGTTTGCTATTGAATGAATATTGATACTGGAAATTTTAAACTACAAATATAATGTGGGATGAATACTAATAATAGTTTATGTTATCGAGTCCTATTACAAACGAGACGGGATAGTGGTAATTCAATTTCCCACTTACGATAATACACGTAGAACGCAGTTTACCAACGGAGTGAAGTCTAGAGGAAGGGGATACAGCTGTAGAAAGTAATTTAACATTTCTCTACATTCCCAAAACAGCCAACGTGAAGATTTAACACCCCGGTAACGGTACAGACGGAAGAACAAGGGCAGAAGTCAGCTAGTAGAGGTGTGGTAACTGAGTCGGTGATCAGCTGGCATTGTGGCCTGTCGTAGCCAGTAGGCGTGATTTGCGGTGGCCGCCGACTCGTCCCGGCTTTGTGCCATTGTCTGCTCCGGGGAACAATACGCAGGCTGCAGTCCTTTGAGTTTACTCGTCGGCGAGTCAACACGCGAATTGCGGACGGCAGCTTTGTCCGCCGATTGCCTCCGCCGACAGCTCGAGTGGCACTCACTGGCTGGCGCTCCTTCAGGAATCACTCCCTCACTGATCTCAAGCTCACACCCGTCCCACAGCAAATCCGACGCCACGCGCTCTGCTCCATAAGCGATACTATATACGCTCGCTTAAAATTTATTTCACCGCTGCTTCTGGATACACTAAATGAACCCTTGATCGCTGCTTTAGGTGATTTGGATGTATCCGCATATCACCGCCTCTGTGAACACGGTACTAGTAGTATCAATCCACTTGCGCCTAATAGCTCATAACCATTCGAAACTATCTATGCTCGATAGGATTTGAGTCTGTTTTTCTTTTCTTTTATTATTATTTTTTTCACTGTTAGTCTCAACATCATCTCTCAGCTGAACTTTTCATCTCAACAAACATACTCCAACCAATGAACTAATTATTAGCTTCAAATATTTTAATCTATGGTTTTTTTTTCTGCAGTCCTTATTTTCGGTCGTTTTATTCTCTAAGTCTCAACCTGTCTCGATAAAGCAAAGCGAAAACTGAATAACAAGAAGATGGATAACTTCTGTGTTTTCCAAGAGAAATACTAAAGCGGAAATATATGCCACATAACAAAATTATAGAACAGTTGTGCCTCTACATAAAATTTGTTTCAAACAGAGTAATTTCAGAGTACACTACAGCAAAACCGTAAAATATGGAATTTTTGTCTTCTCTCCCGATATATGTATATATGTTCGCCCATCAATAATGGATAGGTTTCAACCAGGGTGCACTTAGTGAGATCCTCAGTCACTGATTAGGATATAAGATACTTCGTATCAAGTTTAGCAACACATTTGGATATCAATAAAAAAAGCAGTAAATTTTGAAGAAAAAAATGTCCACCCCCGAAATCGTAATTTTGTAGATTTGGAGACATTTTTTTTTTAGCTCTACTGATCTTTTAATGGCACGACTATAAGGCCTACTCTTACCCGACTCAAGCCCCCCCCCCCCCCAAACCAAAATCCGCTCAAGCCCTTCCCAAACCAAAATCCTGCATCCGCCACTGGCGCAAGCTACACTTTCTGCTGTGTTGCATAGCTGCAGTGGTTAGGAACTTCTGTTTGGGTTAGTGTCTGATACTGTCTTGCTATTCTGTTTATTTGGAGCCAGTGATTTAGGTTCTACTCATCACAGCGACGTGAGTGTGGCGACAGGGCGCTGGCCTCCTCACGAGGTGGTCGACAAGCTTAATTGAGGCTACGTTACACTGGATGCATACCCTGTTGAGTTGCTGCGTACTCGTTCGTTTTCGTCGGAGTGAAACAAATATCGCAAAATAGGTTACTGCGGTCATAGTGGAAGCGATTTAGTCGTGCGTTTACGTACGACGAGAATCTGGAAGCAAATCTGTTTGCTTTTTCTGCATAGTCGTACGTCTAAAATGTAAACAAAGTAGCTGATTTCTTTAGTTTTTTATAGGAAATATTTGTTGGATCAGACGTTTTTACATTACCACAAGCCTGATGTGACATTTTGAGGAAATTTTAATGCAGTTTCCTCATTTTCAATTTTTTATGTACTGTACTTTACTATTTGCTAATGTAAAAGGAAGTAATTATCATTAAATTATTTGAGCTAACGTTGATACTATTAAACCAATAATTTCCTGTAACTGTCGCATATTGTGTCATAGATGATTACTTTATATTGAATAAGCTGCCTATTCAATAAATATTAAGTTTTAAGCTTTTAACAATTTGCAAGCGTTTCAGTATTACATATGTTGGTTGATTTGATTTACCTAACTGTAAGTGCTAATTATTCCGTAGGTTGAACTTATTTAGTAATTAGTAATAATTAGTAATAAATATACCAAAGAGAAGTTCGATCCAATAAAAATATAGTGCACAAATTGTACTGTGCAACTAATGCAAGAGACTACTAGAGACTTAGTTAATTAGCTGCCTAGTAACTAGTGTTAATCTGATAGACCATGTGTCTAAATAATGTCCATTTAATTGTCATTAGTTTTTAGTGTCGATATAGAGTTAATGGAAATCTTGTTCCAAATTCGGAATGACGTTGTAGTGCTGTAACCGTATATAAATAAGTTAATGTGGTTGCGGGAAAGCACAAGTGGATTTTTCTTGGACGCACCTCCCAGTTACGAGCATTGCGGTAGCTTACAAGAGATCGCTGTAGTATGTTTTCACCTGACTGCAAATCGGGCAACACTATCCCTGGGAAGCTATGTTTCTGAAATAATTATTAAGAATCTAACGATTTCAACGCTTCCATACATGAAAAGTGCCTAAAAACAATCATAATCATGGTATCATAAGTTGTATTAGAGTGCAATTCAAGGTAAGAACAGTAGCAAAGACACAATCGTTTGACAGGTTGTTCGCTAAGCTTTTAAATAACTTGTGAAATTATAAGATGTAAAAAAACAAGGCGAATGCGAACTTTAAATTAAATTGACGTACCTAATACCTATCAGAGGAACTTCTAAGTTATGTGGGCTTCTATACCCTAAGGCACGTCTTACTTAAGCTGGTGGAAGAGATTATTTTGTCAGTACCGAAATAATCTGCTGTAAGAGTGAGGTCCAACACCATTATGCTCAACAACTGTTTTAGCACGTAGCCGTCACATAAAAAAATATACTAACAACCAGTTAGTAGCACCAGACATCTTTTCCAGATCCTGGAGGATTAAGACGAAAGGCAAACAGAACAAAAATTTGCGAGTGGTCTGAACAACAACTCGACTTTAGTTTTGATGCATTTCTGTTCTACCCAAGCAATAACCATTTATCAGACAAACCATTATTTCCCTATCTGGATGTTTGATTCGCAAAATCTCTGTTATTGCAGGATGAATAAGAATATTTTGAACTTTTAGAATTAATCATGGCGATTGGATAAATCGATCGCAGCTTCTCCTGATAGAACTATTGTTCGGCTCAAGTCAAATTCAGTTACCGATGAATAAACCCAGCAGAACAATGGCTGTGAAACAAAGGAGTGGCAGTGCCAATAACGAAACGTGTCAACGGTATCAGTGTCCGGTTGCCATCCAAACACTAATTACCACTACCGCATCCAGAAACTTCGGCCCTAATCAATAAGCCAGTGATTCCCTGTTAGTTTTTCCCGAGAACCACTTGGAGATAGAGCTCAACATCGCGTCGCCCTGATAGCTGAAATAATAAATAAATGAATGCGTTCATTCCTGTGGAATGATTCGCATAACCACAGCATTACAGTGATATAATTCACACAGTTTGTCTTTTAAGTATAATTTGGTAATAGTAATATCTGTCTAATTGTTCTTTTAATTATCGTAGTGGTTACCTTAATCAGAGATGACGCGCTTACCCTTTGAAGCAAACTCACGTACACCTGGGGATACGCGTACCACTAATTGGGAACCGCTGCAATAAACTATTCTCTAACTCTACCACTGCTCACGTTCAGCCTACACCGTAAAAGACGACGCCTTGAAAGACCTGCCGAGGAGTGGATTCGAAAATCATCCCCTTACAAAAAATAAACGTTTGTAGCCATTCGTGGTATAACGCTGGGAGGTTTCCCAGCGGATATTGGCGAGATAATTGTAGTAATGCTGTAGTGCTTTTAAGTAGAAAAAAGAACGTAGAGGGTTAGAAGAAACGCTTGGACCTATCATTTTGGAGGACGTGAATCAAATCTTAGTCCCTTCATATGGATTTTTGATTTCCATTGCTTTCCCGAAAACACTCCAGGATAATGCCGAGTTGGTTCCTTCAAAAAGCCATGGCCAAATGCCTATTCCGTTTCCTACGTTGTCCTCCCCCCCCCCCCCACTCCACTCCCCACCTTGCAGATGACCTGCTACCACAAAATTTCCAGTAAAACAGCATTCGATCTCACAGTCCAATGTAGCCGCCTCCTCAATGTTCGCTCCACCATAAAGTTGTAACTTTACTCTCCACTATCTGACAAATTTCAAAATACTTTTTTGTCAAACGCATCGGCCTGATTACGTTCTGTTGTTCCAAGTGCTGACTATTAAAGGGCAAGCGAGTAAATCTTGACAATAAATCAACTTTCTTGCTAAGCAGAGGTAAATAAACGAGCGAATATACAAAACGAACCACAGTTAAAAGGAAAAGACAGAAGAACCAAAATAATAACGGATAAAATGCACTAAATGTTCGCGATTTTCAAGTATCTTGGCGTCTGACAAGGAAGCGCCCATAAATTACGTAGTTCCATTTTGGTCTCCTGTGAACCCCCCTCCCCCCCCCTAAGTAGCCCAGCGTAGCTTTCCAGCCAACCCCTCTCCCCTTTTTTAGACCAAGCCACGTAGTTTATGGACGTTTCCTCGGGAAACGTGTCACATTGATGTTTGGCACAAGGGACTCATTTAGTGACCCTTTTTTCATCCTAGTGTATTATGGTTCCAACTTCATAAATTGTAATTTTATGACTCATCGACCTCTAAATTATTATTGCCAAGACGAAAAGATTTTTCCTTCAATGTGAAGTAACTAGCACCTCTGCTTAGCAAATTCTTCGATTTTGGAATTAATATGTATACGGAGTTGCAATACCAAACTTAATTTGCTATCGGATTTTATGAAGTCCGCCAGTATCGATGCAAATTTAAAGAAATATCCAAGTCAGCATCCCTCTGAAAGTGTTAGCAAACTGCAATAACAATGGTAACACGGCCAATAGGCCGCTAGTCCAGCTGGTTTGCACCAGTCGGTTGGTCATATACTCCCATACATTACCCATCCTCAGAAACTTTAGGTGTTTACCCGTTAATGATCCAAGCTGCATGGAATTAATTAGAGAAGGCAGCCGGCTGAATCACACAAAGGCAGTCGGAGCTTCAGAACTGCGGGAATATTTAGAGCGGTCAAAAGAAACGCGGGGTCGTTAGCGGGCCACCACAAAGGATTCCAAATTGCAGAAACATGAACAGGAACTCGACTCTCTAATCTGCCGGTCTGACGAATCCACAATTCGTATTGCGAGGGAAAAATAAATAATAATCTGAATCTCAAGTCTCCTTTATTTTTTGCGGCAGTAAACAGTCAAAGAAAAGAAAGTGACAACATAAGGAGAAATGGATTGGTTTTTTTATGAGTTGAAATAAACTTTTAAACAAAGTTTCGGAAGATAAATGCCAAAGAGACGTTTACAAGATTTTTTTGACACTGCTCGTCTGGTAGATCAGATTCCACGCACCGAGAGTGATGGTGTAACGGTTAGCGTTCTGGCCTCGCATTCGGGAGGACGGCGGTTCGAATCCCCGTCCGGGCATCCAGATTGGGGTTTTCCATGGTTTCCCAAATCACTCCAGGCAAATGCCGGGATGCTTCCTTCAAAAGGCCATGGCCGAATTCCTTCCCATTCCTTGCCCCCCATCCTTTCCCGTCTCTAAAGACCTCGCTGTTAAGAGACGTTAAGCAGTTAAAAAAAAAAAGAAATAAAAAAAGAATCCACGCCACTGTACGATTTTAGGA
Source organism: Vandiemenella viatica (assembly GCA_031002005.1). Classification (NCBI taxonomy): domain Eukaryota; kingdom Metazoa; phylum Arthropoda; class Insecta; order Orthoptera; family Morabidae; genus Vandiemenella; species Vandiemenella viatica. The sequence goes on along the minus strand of CM061920.1, from coordinate 368,261,184 downwards.
CTGGCCCGTATTTTATTACAAAAATACGTTAGTAATAAATACGTCTCTGACAGAAGAAAATCATAATGGATGATTTAAAGACACGATCTAGATACAAAAGCACACGTATTACAAGCCGATACCATGTGCATAAATTGATGAGCACAGAACATTTCTCTATATAAAATGCTTTGTTTGTTCCTGAAAAGCAGTGCTATTTAAAGATTATAAAAAAAAAAAAAACGAACCTATTCCACAACCTGAAGTTGGTTGGTTCCTCCCGAAGGATGTGTACTAAGAGATTGTCAGAGGTAGCACGACCAGTTCCTTTCCTCTGGGACCTACAGTTTAATGTGAAATCCAACCACGGAACGTCCTGGCATTGCATATGATCAAACACAACTCTCAAAAATTACTGCCCCAAATGGGATTTGAACCCGGGACCATGCCAGCGAATTTTTGAAAGCAAGAGCCGTAACCACTGAGCTACCAGACAAAATAACTTTTTTATATGGAAATTTGATTTGACATTAGTTAACACATGATTTCTACCTTCACTCACCCGAGACTGCTGAAGTAACTAAGATTGAAGTTTTTTACTCACCTGAAATATAAAGAAAAACAAGAAATTACGTTAAAAACAATTGTTAGTGTCTTGATCAGCACACTGGACATTTTAGAACAGGTTAATACAGTTAAATATTTGCGATACTACATAACAAATTTAGCAATACTAAACTGGAACAGAGCATTGAGGATGATCAACTAAGTTTTACCTATAGTGTGTACAGCAGCTGAAGCTACAAGCATTCAGTGGGCTCACAGATTACAGACGTAACTCGATCGCGCGCCCGCCTCTGTTCAGCCAATACGCTCCGTGTAAGGTTACCCGGCGTCTCCAGTAACTAGCTACACGACAATGTCTGCCGGAAACCGATAAATCAATAACGCTGTATACTGGACCTTTTCAGGTACATCAGTGTTTAATGGGGGGGGGGGGAGTGCATTAATTACGTGAGTTGAAAAAGAGGAGGGGAATGTCCGGCGTGGGGGGGGGGGGGAGGGAGGATGGACAGAAACCTCACGTCATCTATTTAATTGCTTAACGAACAGCAGAGCTAAAAAAAATGTCTACAAAAGACGCTAATCCCAACGTTAGGGGAGTGGTGGTTATAACCGCCCTTGAAAATCGGAGAGCTAAACAAAATGTCTCGAAAACCTAAGAGGTCGTCGGCAGGGGAGGAGGGGGTTGGGGGGCAGTCCCTCAAGATCTCACGTCACCATAAGGGGAGGCGGGGTTCGACCAGATCTCACCACGGAGGGGGATCCGGATTTCCGAAAAAAAACACTTCACGTAATTAATTGAAGCCCCCTTACCTCACACTAAATCTCTAATTTCCAGGTACCAGTTGTTACTCCAGAAATACTCTTGGGGGTCAATGCCATTTCAAACGTAATGTTGTTTCAAATTGCAGCAACCTCACGACTGCCGGCATTTTCTCAGCACTTGTTCTTTTCTAACCTCCAACGAAGGTTTCCCTAGTTTTGATAGTACTAATTAATATCGAATTCGATAAGCCAGCAGCAAAAGTGTGACTCGTACTTATCGTATCCGCATTTCTTTATATTACTTTTCTTTTCTATGTCACTATTACATTAATAACCTACTATTCAGTTATGAGTTGCAAAAGAAGCATTAGTTGCTGATTATGGAACGTTAACAATTATCCACTGAAAATATTCCACCAGCTAAGGAAGTTGTCTAAATCAGACACGATGTCTAATATTTAAAACTGTTTGCTGTAACAGTGACTTGGGCAAATATCTTTCTTGAAGTTCTACACAAGTTGCAAATGTCTTTATTGTTGTTACGATCGTATTAGAAACGGGTTCCTTTGGAATATCACCATGTACATGTGAACACTTCAAGTAATCCAATAATATTTGTAAAGCGATTATAGGTGGCAAGCGTAGCATTCTCCTACATTGTTTGGAAAATGAAAGGCCGGTACATAAGATGATACAGGAGTTGAGACCCGTATTGTCGTACTAAGCCAAACTGCTGCGTGAGGTAAGACGGGACAATGTATCTCACGTGTTAGCCAGGAACACTCGAGACATGTTTGGAGAGGTCAGCAGAGGCAGGAGCTAACATGTAACTGTGACCGAGTAAAATATCGCTTCCAAATGTGCCGGGAAATTGAGGATGTCGGCTTCTGTAGCTGTGCTGTAAGCCTATTCACTGTGATGATCCCCGCCGAGCTGACTCACCTCTATTCTGTACAGGGATGTCGGCCTCCAAGATAGCATCTACGACAAAGCACTGCACACAACACTCTCTTCCCATAGAATTGCATGAAAGGGCACTGCAGATTCAAGGCTTCCACTCCATTAAACCGACTGAGATGCTTTGCTCGGAGGAAGTCAATTCCGCCGACAATAGACAGTAGCTTTTTTTTTTTGTAACTGCTTTACGTCTCTTTTTAACATCGAGGTCTTTAGAGACGGGAAAGGATGGGGGGCAAGGATGGGGGCAAGGAATGGGAAGGAATTCGGCCATGGCCTTTTTGAAGGAAGCATCCCGGCATTTGCCTGGAGTGATTTGGGGAAACCATGGAAAACCCAAATCAATAAGACAGTAGCACAACGATAGAAGATACTTAGTAGCCACGGTAAAAGTCTGGTACGAAAAGTAATTTCGTTGACTCAAGTTAAAATCTAAAAAGTATACGCTAGTCGTAACCACAACAAAATGTATATCCAGCCTAAACCTGCTAGTTACACATCTACATAAGATGCGATGATTTCTCATTTTTTTTAAAAATGTTTTACAGCTCGTCTATATCGAGGTCATTAGAGCCGAGAGACGTCTGGGCAAGGAACTGGAAGGAATTCGGTCGCGGCCTTATGAAAGGAACATCCCGCCAGTTGCCTGAAGTGGAATTGAAATCTAGATCGCCGGACAGGGGATGAAACCAGTACTGATATCTTCATTTATGCCGAGGATTCAATACTTTTCTAAAACTTGTTAGCTTTTTGTAGAGTACAAAAGATGAGGAGGGAGTTCTAAATTCCGTAACAGTAAATCAGAATAGCATTATTTTAATTAATTCGCTAAACACATTACCCAACTTCTAATGACGTATTATTCTGTATGAACGGTGTTGTTTTTGTAACTCTGAGGGACAAATATGCATTGATTGAATCTTGATCTTATCTTACAATATAAGAACGTTAAGTACATACAAATAAAATCGAAGTAATCACTTTATATTCATGATAATAACATGGAGCAGTCGTTGAAGTAATCAAACCATTATATTATTTGCGAATGAACTCTACCCTATCAAGCAAAGCCTTGATTCTCTTAATGGTTTGTAATTAAGAATTTTTCCAATGTTACGACTGGACAGTTAGAACTGGAGATTATTAGTTGCTGGAGCAATGTGGGAAGTTTAAATGTTGCTATATGTCTGTGATATGTCTATTTTCGTTTGTGAATGTGTAGTTATAAGGCGTAGTTTGGGGACCGTTCCAGCATTCGTCTAGATGACAGCGGAAAATCACCTGAAGCCTGCGTTCAAGACGGCAGGTACGGGGCTTCAGTAATCGAAGCTGGTCCCGTCGAATCTCCCTGATCCAGTGTGGACACGCAGCCACACTGGTTGATGCAAATTTATTTTTATTATTATTATTAAAATTTCTTAAATTTATTATTGTTCAAAGCAGTTCGATTATGATGAGCGTACTGTTAAACACGTCAAAAAAAAAAAAAAAAAAAATAGAAACGTCTAGATTTTCGTTCTTCCAAACAAGCAATATTAGAAAATAAAAACAAGGAAAAAAAATACTGAATATTCAAATTTAACGTACCGACACATTCCATAATTATCTATAGTGACAAATAACCCTGGAAAGATTAACTACATGCATAGTGCAACGTAGAGACAACAATGACTGTGATAATCTCGTGATCTGACGAGCAGTGGAGCCGTTGGTGGAATACGATGTGGTTTGATCAGCCCTCTGTGACGAACTGAGGGTGGCACACAGGGGCTTAACTTCGTTTTGTATCACACACCCTCCTTCTCCGCCTGCCTGCCATAACATTTGCCTAATTTTAATCAATACGAGGTAGCAATGCAGTTAAATACCACTCCCCATCAATGCATTACACGCTGCAATGGCATCACAAGGACACGTACCACCATCAACTCTTTACCTTCCCGTTTCAGGTCCAAGCCATTGTTTGACAAGTCTGTTTACTCAACATCAACTTAATTCACGTTGATGATCACAATTGATGCTTTTAATCCTTTCTCCATATTTCCATATCTCGAAATACTTAACGTGAAAAGTGTTAGAAATTCCATCGCGAAGATGCATGTGTGATGGGATCATTACAGCGACAAGAAACTGCGAGATTGTTAACAATGATACCAGGCAATGATGCGGTAAAACAACATTAGTAATAATTCAGGAGTCAGTTGACTGCAGTAAAAGTAGACAATTACGATATACAAGGATTAATAAGAAATGGTATGACTAGGTTTTGTTCAGTTCCAAGAATTATCACGTTTTGTGCAGTCTAGGAGGTTGAGTGTGCATGTGCCTTCTTGGGTAAGGAATCAATGCTGCGATTTGTTCAGATATTGTTCTGCTATCAGATAATAGTAAGGACATTAAGAAATCTCTGAACAGCATCAACAGAGTATTCGGGAAAGAATTTTGCGTAATTATTAAACCTAAAGCAGAAATAATAATAATAATAATAGACTCAACATAAAAATAGGATCAGATGTAATAGACGTAGTAAGAGCCTACGGTGGTTTAGGAAATTAAATTGCAACTGATGGTGGAAAACGGTAACGTTCTCAAAATCAGAATAGAATGAGGACGAAGCTTGTGGTGAGTATGTTGAGATAAAGATATTACCTTAGTGTAAGAAGAGGTAGAGGAGTGCAGCCTATCAGAAGAGACTGCTGGAAAACAAATGTTGAAAGTTAACTGACGAGGAAGACGGAAAAAAGAGATGCTATAAGGCAGGGTCATAACGATCCTTCTTCAAACAAAGAAACTTTTCATTTCCTAACAATGAGCTTTGTAAAATTTCATACATATATGGAAGACAAGACGTTTTGGAAGTCAAGATTGATGTTCGTGGATACCAGAAAAAAAAGGAAAACTGTATTGCTATAAAAAGGGCATAAGGTTGAAGAAAGAGGATTGTGGAAAAAAAGAGATAGAATTTAAGATCACACTTTAAAACATGCGGCATTGGTTATTTTGTCAGTGGAGGGAACAGTCAACGGTAAAAATTCTACAAGAAGACACCCACTTTCATTTATCTGTTTGGTACGTTGTAATCTGTATATTGAGATTACCTTAGTATAAGAAGAGGTAAACGACTGCAAACTATCAATCGATAAACAGGCAACAACAAAAAATTGCTGGAAAACAAATGTTTAAAGTTAACTGACAAGGAAGAGAGGAAAAAGGAAAGCTATAAGGCAGGATCACAGCGATGTATGCAAAACAAAACTCACTGTATTGTAAATTTTCTCTCTCTTTTCTTTTTCTTTTTTACTACATTTTATTTAATACTGCCATTAAAAGGAAATACCAAAGTAACGTTGTATTTCTTTACGTAGCTAATCAATAAAGCATCTCAGTGGTAATTTAACCTTTTTTATGTTTACCTCGATATTCATTAGCTTAACAGATATTCTGAGAGTGTTCCAACTTCGCTCGATTTGGTGGTTAATAAACACGCCATCCATTTGAATCTTAACTTCATCAGATACTATTGTTTTATTGCTGGAAAGAGCACTACGTTGATGTATTTTACGTCCGGGTATTTTAATTGGTTGTAACTCACGTCTTTTAAAATCTTTCATTAGCAAAAACCTCATTTTATCATCTCATTTACAGATAGGGAAAAATTTAATACGAACCCATCTCGCAAAAAGTGCTTTTTATTTTAGAACTATTTTTATTTTTTTAATTTTGTTTAAGGTCCTGTGGAAATCTAAGGGCACTAAAAAAATCTCACGTGACACTTATGATATTTACCGAGCGTGGTGGGTGAGCGGTTTTGAATCGCCGTCAGGCCATCCATAATAGGGCTCTCCATGGTTTCCACAAAATCCAGGCGAATACCGAGATGGTTCCTTCCCGTTCCTTGCTCCCATTGCTTTCCCGCCTCGAATCTCGACGAGGTTTAAAGTCAGAAAAAAATATGTTTAACTTCGAGACGCATTCCGCCTTTGTTCTTGCCACCTAATCTTTCCCTGTAGTCTTGCCGAGAGAAACGGGAAACCAGTTTGTGGAATCTGAATCACGTCCTAGCTTACTTCGCATTAACAAGCGTCGCTTTGCCAGAAGTGAAAGTCAACTATTAGGTTCTTCTCCATCTGAGGTTACATGCGAGATTCTAATACGACCAGAAATCAAGACCATGCCACCGGAAAAAACATAACTCACTGGTCTGGGTATTAGGACAAGCAGTGTACAATATTCTAATAAAAAAACCTAAGGATCTAGATGATTATTTATCCACACTTAAAATAACACTTTGGAATTTTAAAAAATCAACGAGGTACAAACGCCACTTCGGAGCATATCTGGATGGACTTCTTCTCCATGACCAATCTTGATGACGCATATAGCCCCTTCATTTGACCAGAGTACTCATATTGATGTTTCCGTAACGTAGAGTGTATTATGAAACTTTAATCTTGTAATGTAGAAATGTTGTAATGTTATAAGGTTTCAATAAACCCATTGAATAATAATAATAAAACCGGTAAGAATTTTGGTCGAGATACGACCAGTAGACCATCAATCTCCACTCCACCACGCTCCATACCCTTCGTTATCGTCACTAAAGATGTTGCAATCGTTAAGGAAGAAAGCAGTTAACTGTTTTAAACCCTTTTTTTTATTTGTATTTTCTTTATTGATTCTGGCTTTACCACTCGTCGACGTCGGGGTCATTAGAGGAGATTGGAGGCAAGGAATGGGAACGAATTCAACCACGCCCTTTTGAAGGAACCATCCCTGTATTCGCCTGATATGATTTGGGAAAATCATGGAAATCCCAAATCTGGCCAAAATGTTATTGCTCACTCAACACGCTCGGTATTTTCAATGGTGTAAGCCGTGTTATTTTATTGTATTTTTGTGAGAGAATATTGTACAATGAAATAATCCGGTTAGGACAGCAGAAAACTGACTAAAAACCGTAACCGTCGGTGACGTCTGGACTTGAACTTGGTGTAATACCTTCCGGAGTCCAGTACGCCAACGTTTAACGTCGATGCGAAACTTCTTGGTGCTCAAATAAGTCGCTCTAAATCAGCTCTTAGACTTATGTTCTTTACTACGTCGCAGTTAACACAGAGCAGAGATACTTATAATATTTTTTTAAATCCTTTGAAATATGACCTCCAAATTACGCAAGCGGCAACTTGATTCGGCAGGTAGTACGCGGTATTACCGTCTCTTTCATCAGAAGGTTCCAGAACTTAACAAGATGTACTGCACGCTTGGAAGTGGATGACAGATGATGTATTACAACAATCAGTCACGAGAAATTTATACCACGTTGTGTCAATCACACGGAGGAGAGAAGAATTTGTGAACTAATGAAGGGAAACGGCTTAACTGCAGCACGGCGTGACAGAGTGAGGTTCCGTGACAGGATCTAACGTGAAAAGCGGCAATAAATCCATGTAAAACGCATTACTCAGCTGCACCAGATATAGGCAGCAGCGCGTCCGGAGGTAATACAGCCAACACTAGAACGTCTGTTGCGGAATAAACTTCGTTTTTCCCTCCCTTTTCTATATACAATATCTGATAGTAGAGCTGTAAAAGTAACGAGAAATTCTGTACCCGTATGTATTCGTTACTAAGCCAATCAATAACCGTTACTATCGAATCGTTACTCGTTACTTTCGGTACAATCGAACAATAGCATGAAGCATTGTATCGAGTCGCGCCGCATACGGTTATCCTTCGTTACTATCGTATCGTTTCGTTACTCATTACTTTCGGTACACTCGTTACTTTCGGAACAATCGAACTCTAGCATGAAGCATTGCAACGCATCGTATCGCATACGGGATGACTTCGTTCGTACTTGGTAAAGTTAAAGTAATTTGTTTATTTAATAAAATTAGTTTAGCTAAGTTGTACATTCGAATAAAACTTAAAGTCAAGTAATTAGCACATGGATCTTACGGAAAACCTCTGAATGAACACTTGATTTACTGTAATGAATATTATATACGAAAGAATAACCCAGTTTCAAAACTAACACCTGTTTGCATACAAAAAAAAAGCCTGACCTTTCACCTGACCGTGACATATCTAGTAACAATAACTAATGACGGTTATTTTTTAAAGTAGCCTGCTCAAAACCCTGATAATTTTTTTTTTTTTTGTAACAGTTTAACGTCCCTTTTTAACAACGTGGTCTTTAGAGAAGGGAAAGGATGGGGGCAAGGAATGGGAAGGAATTCGGCAATGGCCTTTTGAAGGAAGCATCCCGGCATTCACCTGGAGTGATTTGGGGAAACCATGGAAAACCCAAATCTGGATGCCCGGACGGGGATTCGAACCGCCGTCCTCCGTCGTTTTTAAATAGAAGGTTTCACCACTGTCTTCCTTTATGGTTCTCATTTATTTTTGTAAATTCTTCATCTTTTTGTAATAGGTTTGTTAAAATAAATGTGGACATACCATCAAATCGGGCCTGCAGGCAAAATACTATTTACTTTAATAGAAAAAATACCATTTAGTGAAAAATTTGGATTGTAAGATTTTAACGGAACTTAGAGTTTTGGAGTGGTTTAACATAATTTTAACTACTGAATGTCTGTGTATTCGCTATAGTATTACGTAATAATGAATTTATTTGTATGAAAATTCACACGAAGATTTGCAGTCTGGAGCTCTCGATCAGATTAGATTTAGCTTTTCTTCTCTTTCAGTTTAAAATTAGCAAGTCATTTTGTTAAGAACTGTCCGTGATACATAAGAGAAAAAGTGAAACGCAAGGAAAACTTGCACTAAAGGATGCCTAGTGAACGTGAATAACAGGACTAAGTTGCTTAAGAATCCAAATATCACGATTTTGGTTATTATGATTAAGTCAGCATGTGATTTCATATTAGACTATTAATATTTTAATTTTGTCAAGATTGTGAATTTTGTAGGGCGAGTTGACTTCCCTTACCGGTAGTAGTATTTCGACTACTTATACCTGCTTCCACTGTTTGTTATTTTAATATTTACCCAATTTAGTCTTCCGTAAAAAGAAACGCATCGCGTTTACAGATAATTCATTGTTGTCTAACAAATGGCAGTTATAATTATTAGTTCAGAAAAGGAAACACCAAATTTAACTATCACAAATTTCATTGGAACATAAAACGATGAAATATCCGAAATGTGTATATGACTTCTTCTTTATGTTGTTTCTCACCTAGATTATCTATCCGAATCAGGGAGAAAACAGCAACAGGATTCATAGAAAACTTTCAGGAATTTTGACTTATTCCAATCAACTAGCTTGTTTATTCATCAGAGTTCCCTCAAGATATAAGAAACATGCCACTTGGCAGCCTATATTTTATGGTACAGACCTAATTACTTCAAAGTGATTAAAACACTCTCGGGCCGACTTTTTTTTTATCTGCTTAACGTCTCTCTTACAGCGAGGTCTTTAGAGACGGGAATGGATTGGGGGGGGGGGGGCAAGGAATGGGAAGGGATTCGGCCATGGCCTTTTGAAGGAAGCATCCCAGCATTTGCCTGGAGTGATTCGTGAAACCGTGGAAAACCCAAATCTGGATGCCCGGACGGGGATTCGAACCGCCGTCCTCCCGAATGCGAGGCCAAAACGCTAGCCGTTAAACCACCACGATCGGTTCAGGCCTACTACTCGGGGAACCCGTTAATGGTGCGACTTTTCGAAGTCGCTAGCAGACTTCATCTTTTGCTTTTAAAATAACTAAGATCGTGAACGTTAAGGTTATCTTCTCTTCACAAAGAGAAAAACGGAGCATGACGTCATGATGAGCTAACTGAGAAATTTTTTTTGTGACAAATCCCACGAACAGCGACGAAGCGGTAAATTGTTTAGTTATCGTATGATTTCTCACGAATTTTTATAAGCAGGTTACATGGCCGGCGTACCTCTGCTGAACATTTACATAAAACCTCTTCCCAGGCTCTGTCAAATTGCGTAATAGGCATACCTGAACGATGTGGTTATATTCAGGAGGTTATAGCAACAGTCTTAGAATCCCCACTTGTAAAATGTACTTCTAAAACTCGCACACCCAGTTCTTAGTTCAGCTGATATCAGCTTTTTCTTGGAAGTTGTATTCCAAGCAGAGGTTGGGCGGGATCCTCGGAAGCCATCTGTTTGAAGGTGTGTGATCAAAGTGAAAAATGGGGCTTTTTCTTGGTGCTACTTACAAGAATTGTTTTTCCACTACTCTGATCGTCAAAGTCGGACTCTTTCGGAGTAAATGATGATAAACTTCCCGATTTATTGACTGTACGACCTGGTGGTACAGTTAGAGCAAACGTCATTTAACAAAATGTCAGAATTTTCTAAACCGTTCTAATTTGTTGAGTATTCGAGAACTTAAGCATACTTCTTCGCAAAAAGCCATGTGGAAAACGTCGTTCTTCAAGAAACTTCAAGAAAGTGGTCGCCAATTACCGGCAGCAACTTTAATTTTATCAATGTAAGTTGATAGTACAGGTCTTAGCAATTCTTACTTAATCGTAAATAAGTCCTGCCACTTAGACTATTTTTGCGGACAGAATCGGCAAAAAACAGCATAATCTCGAACTATCAACTGAACCTTGAGATGTCCCATTCTGTAGATCTCATTATTTATCAGTAACAAGAAATGTTGTTGTTAGATTCAGTAGTGTTATTACCATAATGTATTTAATTTACATAAGTTCATTTCATTTGATTTGAGTGCAGTTCTCGACCGACAAGGTTATCATGAGTAATGTTTAATATTATTACTTGTCATAGAAAGGATAATGGTTGTAACCTAGTGGACAGGCTAGTGAGTAATAAAGAATGTACTTTATTGAGGTCTGGTTGACGTTCAAAATAACAGACTTCCCTTGTGTTACCGAGTGTTTTGGGGCATTAATTTACTGAAGTGATGGAGAGCTTCTCGGATATAGTAGAGGTTTGTTTAAAACAATGGACACAGTGTTACATTGTGAGCTCCCCTGTGTGGATGTTCGACGAATGAAAGGTTTCTTTGAGAGCCCCAATCATAAAATGTTCCAGCAGAGCTGTCAGACATTTCGCAGACGTCGCTGGCGAAGAAACATTCTTTAACAATAAACTGTTTGTTCTTAAGAAGTGCAGCCCACAGAGACTATGGTTATATGGAGGGGGATGACCTACCAAGAAAATGACGCTGGTGGTGGGGTTATCCCAGCCAATGGAATTCATTCTCGCTGGTTGCTGATATTTTTGTTTTTTTTTTATTATATATTCGACCAATCGGGAGAGAGAAGAGGAACGAACTCCGCCCAAGGCGAGTCTACGAGGAAGGCAGAATTGACGGAGGACGGACACTTGATGTCGGACCGGCGGAGACTGGACGAGAGGGACTCTGGTTCGACGCGAGCAGACAGCAGCGGGCGATCTGCGCTACTGAGGACACATTGCTGAGGTCCCCCGGGGTCGAGGACGAGCTGCCGGCTGTCGCGGAGGAGAGACTCCAGACGCCACTCCACCCTTCGCTCAGCGGGTCGACTACCTGGCCTGCCGAAACACGACGCAGCTCTGCAAGCCCCGTCGCGGGTCACCGACACGACTCTTCTCATTGCGCTGCTCAACATTACGGTAACGCAATCGTCTACAGAGACCACAACGAGCTCCAACAAAATTAAAGAACTGTAAATTCCAGTACCAAAGAGGGAACAACCATTTACCCATTCAAGTAATTGTTTCTCCGAAATAACTTTGCTTTCTATGTATAAAATCAATAAAATCAATATGTTTCTCATTAATAATTCATGTTTCACTTGTATTAATGTGAAGGACCACCTCGGAAGAGAACCCCACCAACAATCATTTATTTTGTATTAATCAGTAAACTGTTTATAAAGTAGTTAATCCCAGAGACATACAGAGCGGGACACTACATAAATTGGCGCCCAACTCGTGGCTTCCGATGGTCAAAATTCACATTTTAACCCTCAAGTTAAATTCAAAATTTTTATTGGAGCTTGTTTTGTTTAGTTTAATTTTTCTCACTTCATGAGATATTTAGTTAATGCTTGGATATGCATGTCAGCTAATTTCAGATGGCGAAGCAGGTGAACTTCTGTCTTGGCGGAGTGAATGATTTGTGTTTCTTGTATTTTCTGTTTGTTTTCCTTTTGTAGAGCTTGTAGAATATACAGTGTGTATTTTCTTTCCAGCTTCAGCTTAATGCAGTCCGGTGTTCAGATGTTGTGTCAATTATTTCGTTTGTTTTATCACATTTTGTTGTGTCTTAATGTATTGAGTTTTCTGATGGTATATTGGTTTCATTGAAATTTGTTGTGGTATGTTCGTTGCAATGCGGCGTTGTTTCATTCGTTTGTCTTGCTTTATTGTGATTTGACGTGGGGTTATATTGTCATTTCTTATGGTATGCCGGATTGATTACAATTGTTTCGTATATGAGCCGTGTTTTCTGTTGCTGTGTTAAATTTCATTGCTTGTTGGGATAAATTCTGTATTATTTTGAAGTCCATTTTTACATTAATGCGATTAAGGAATAGGATCATCAATATGAATGCCGAGGAAAATTCTGTGTTACCGGGGACAAGTGTTGGAGTCGAACCGGTTGATCAATCCGAAATACACGAAGTTGTAGATTCGTTATTACCAACCGATAACTTTAATTCACGGGAAGAAACTGTTGCTGAATGCCAACCGATAAGTTTGGGATCAATAATGGATTTTTTGAGAGGCATGCAGTCCGAAATAAAATCACAAATGGATGATTTTCGGACTGAAGTGAAGTCACAAATGGAAAGAGTAGATTCGCGTTTGGAAGGAGTAGATTCGCGGTGTGACGCAATCGATCAGAAATTAAATGAAGTGACATCGCAAATGGACGATTTTCGGGGAGAATTTGCTGCAATAAGAACAGAACTGAGATCCGAATTTCGTACAATTCTCGAACAAGAATTGAACGCTTCCAAGGAGGGAATGTCGGAAGAAATAAAATTGTTGCAAAGTTCAAATCTTTCTCTCGAGGCAGACGTAAAGGAATTGAAAGATGGGCAAGAAAAATTAACCGAACGTTTGGAAGAAACGCGGGAACGAACCAAGCAATGTATTGATGATTTACGTTCTGAAACGCAAGCATCGGAGGTGAAGATAATTGATATAAAAGGCGGTATGGACAGAATGCGGAGTGACGTGGCACAGAACAGAGCGGAAATCGAGGCAATTCGCCGAGAACAAATTAAGCTCTCGACACAGTCGAAAGAAGGAACGGCTGAAATAACATCCGAAGTTTGTGAAGAAAGCATACAGTCAGAAGAGGGTGAAATGTCGGGAAGGAGTGCGCTTCCGCCGGGAACAATTGACTTACCATTACCCAGGTACGGAGCAAAGAGAAATGTGAACCCGAAAGCATTTCTAAAGAAATTAGATGGTTACTTTAAGATCAAAGGCGTCCCGGAAGGGTGTAAAATGTTGATTTTGGAACATGTGCTGGATGCAGAGGAACGCTCGTGGCTGGAGGTTAATTGTAATGACCGCATGAAGTATTCAGAGTTCAAGGAAAAGTTCCTTAGGACCTATTGGAGCCAGACGGAACAAACGGACCTCAAAACAAAGATATACCACGGGAAGTATCTGCAAAAGGGAACGCAGACAATGTCAGCATACGCACAGGAGCTGATTACTTTGGCTCGATACTTGGACCAGCCTATGACGGAGTCAGAATTATGCAGCGCGTTGCGTTCGCATTACCCCAGACATGTTCAACAGCTGCTAAATCCAATGTATGTGACGACGTTGGAACAATTTCAAGGCACACTGAACATGGCTGACGCGGATGAAAAGAAAAGGGTACGCCAAGAGGACAAAGCAGGACCAGATGAAAATCCCAGGGCAGAAAGGCAGTTACAATGGCCGAAAAAGCAGTGGCCTGCAAACCAAAATCGAAGGCCATGGCAACGAGATAACAATCCGCGTCCTGAATACGGGGGTGGTAATCGGAATCCGCAGTGGAAAGAAGCGCCGATTAGGGCGATGGAACGGCGTGATGTGAAAGAGGAGAAATTGAAATTCCGACCTGAAGCAGAGAGACGCGACCACCCGCCTCGCGAACACACAGCTCGCGAACACACGGGATCGTCCATTGTTAATTCCGCGGAATGACGAGATTCCGAGGGCCCCGATAAGCAAAGCGGAAGTTTGTCAAGAGTAGCAAGCTTAGCTTATTGGAAAAGGGGTGGATTGGAGCTTGATGAAGATATCGGAGAAGATTCAAGTTCTGAGGAGTCGAAACTACCCGAGTGCCCTCGTTTACAAGCTTCGGTATTTGATGTGCCTTGCACTATCCTTTTGGACTCTGGCAGTATGGTGTCTGCGATATCAGAGCAGTATTTGCATCGAGTGAAAGCCACAGGAAAGAAGTTGAAGATGGTAAGAGGAAGGCGCGTGGTACTTGTTCCGGCATCGGGGCGAGGGAGCGGAAGTGTAACATGCAAGTGGGCTTGCAAATTTGCGTGGACGGAGCATTGTTCTCAATGATCGCGTTAATCATAGCCGGCTTAAGCGTGGACATTATCGTGGGATGCGACACTCTCGCAAAGAGGCGTGTTGTTATCAGTTGGGAAACGCACACAATAAGAAATTTAGTGAGCGCAGAACTTTCATGGGCTACCACACAAGCCGGACTGGGCATTAAAGTTGTTTTGTCGGACGCCTGTGAGCGCTCGGCGCCTGCAAAAGCGGAGCGGGTAGGCAACCTGCTACAAGAAAATATCGCAGCGGTTAGTCACGAAAGAAATCTCGTGCTAGATACGCTTATTTCGAAGCTGCGTGGTGTGAAAGAATTGAATGCTGAGCAGAAAGAAAGGGTGACGAGCATGTTGCTGAGGAATCTAGATGCATTTTCGTATCGCCCGGGAAAGGTTAAAGGAATAATATACAACTTTCGTCTCAAGGACGACGCGCCGATTAAAGGCAGAACGTATCCCATTCCGCATAAACACCGACAAGCTGCACGAGAAGTAATTGAAGCATGGGAAGAGACAGGCATAATTTGCAGAGCGTCATCACCACATCTGAATCCTTTAGCCGCCGTGGTTAAAGCCGACGGTAGCTTAAGACTATGTCTTGATGCTAGAGCATTAAATGCCAGGATGGAAAGTGACGCAGAGAGGCCCGAACCGATTAAAGACCTGACCAGTAGATTCCACGGAAAGAGGTGGCTCTCCACTCTGGATATAACATCTGGATTTAATCAGATAGAATTAGGAGAATCTTGTCAGCCATACACGGCCTTCTTGTTCGAAGGAAAACAATTTATGTTTCGACGTCTACCATTTGGCTTGCGTAATTCTTCAAGTGTGTTTGTGCGTACCATGAACGCAATATTACCTGTAGAGATGAAAGAATTTTGCACAATCTATATAGATGATATTTTAATCGGCTCAGAAACCTTTCAGCAGCACTTAATTCACCTCGAGGCCCTGCTCGAACTGCTCCAGAATTATGGAATAACCTTGCGCCCGGATAAGGCCGCACTATGCACACAGGAAGTAAAATACTTGGGTTTTATAATCACACCTGACGGTATAAGACCGGCGGAGGACAAAATCAAGGAGATTACGGATTTTCGGCCGCCCACGAGGATACGCGAATTACGCCAATATCTCGGTGTCTGTTCCTATTACCGTGGTAACATACCGAACTTTTCGGATCTTATGGGCCCGCTATATAAGCTTCTGAAAGGGGGACAGAGTTGGGAATGGACAGAGAAACAACAGGAAGCTTTCTTAAAGTCTAAAGAAGCTTTCAAGCAATCTGTCTGTTTGTCCCACCCTAATTACGAACGTGATTTCTATTTATACTGTGACGCAAGCACAGAAGCTGTCGGATCATGCCTTCAACAATTAGATAACGAGGGAAATTTCCGAGTTGTAGCAATGGCGAGTAGAACGTTAAGGGAAGCAGAAAAACAGTATTTTTCCACAGAATTAGAGATGCTTTCTCTTTACTTCGCCGTTACCAAGTTCCGAGCTTATATTTTGGGTCACAAAACGTATTTACGCACAGACCATCAAGCGTTAACGTTTTTGCGGAACGCCCGGTACTCGACCGGAAGAATTACTAGATGGGCCCTAGAATTACAACAATATGATTTAGTGATTGAATATTGTAAAGGCAGCGACAACATAGTCGCGGACTGGTTAAGCAGACCTTCACACGGTCTTGGCGTGCGACCAACAGAAGCGTTGGTGGCGGTCATTCGTTTATACGAGGGGCAGACTGCTCGAGAGATAAGACGAGAGATTATCTGCGCGCAAAAGTCACAAGAGGACATAAGAAATGTGCGAGTCTTTTTGGAAACTGGTGAGAAGGGAGAGGATGTGCGTGTTCGAAACACCGCTATGCTGTGTACAATGGACAGTGGAGTTTGCTTTAGAAGAACGAATGCCAGTGAAAAATGGAAAATTTGGTTGCCTCGGGACATGCTCTCTAAAGTTGTGAATCTCTACCACAGGCATTTTGGTCATCAAGGAACAAGGAAGCTGTACGCTATGATGCAACAGGAATGGTATCATCGGTCTTTAAAGCGTAAGGCAGCGGAAATCACCAGAGCGTGCGACCTATGCCAGCGAGTTAAACATCCGAACATTCGTTATGTTGGAGAGTGCCATCCAGTAATTACAGATAAACCTAATCAGCTGGCCTGTGTAGATTTTTATGGCCCCCTACCGAGGTCGCAATTTGGTCGACAGTACGTCTTTATTATTGTCGATGCATTTTCGAAATTAGTGAAACTATATCCGACATCGCGCACACGTACACTCCAGTGTTTAGATATCATCTTGCGGCAGTATATACCCGAGTGCGGTAAACCTCTCTGCGTGTTAAGTGATAACGCCACGATATTCACAAGCAAGCGATGGGCTGAGGGCTTGCAACGGCAAGGCATACGACCTATATTTAGCTCGATCCGTTCACCAGAGTGTAATTTATCTGAGAGATACCTACGTCAGATAGGAGTATACTTTCGACTTCTGATTAAAGACAGACACACCACGTGGCTGAAGCATCTCCCTGAGATTGAACGGTTCTTCAACACCACCATTCACTGTAGCACAAACTGCAAACCAATTGAGCTGCACTTCGGCCGGACTACGAAGACTTTAGCCGAGGAACTAGTAAAACACCCAAATGATGGATGTGCGGAAAATTGGATAGAGAAGCAAGAGAAGGCAAAAGAATTCCTTCTGGAGAAGGCAAAACGACGCCAGGAACGGGAAAATAGACAGACTACACAGAAATTTGAAGTAGGAGACTTAGTTCTCTTAAAATGTCCAAAGCAATCGGATGCTACCAAGAAGCAGATTTCAAAATTCTTCCATTTGTTCTATGGGCCTTATCGGATTAAGGACTTGGTCGCACCAAACGCGCACCTGCTAGAGGATGATACTCGAGTAATAGGAGTATATAATACCAGGAACCTGAGACGGTATTATGCTGGTTCTACACACCCAGATTAATGTGCAGCGAAGAGAGAAATAGGTTGTAGGGGTAACGATATTAAGACGAATACCAAATCGTGTACTTTTGTAGAATCAAACTTTCTTGGTTTTGTGCACCTGGAAAATTTGAGCTGGTGATTCATGAAGTTTTGAGCTCGTACATGTGACCTTGATACATAAATTTATATGATTAAGCAATAAGGATTTTAAGTTTAGTTCTAGATAGTTGCTAGGAATATACTCGAAAGTGAGTGATATTAATATTCTTTGTAGATGCAGAGAATCTAAAAATTATATAATTTTCTTTTGGAGGAAAGAGTAAATTTGTTGCATTTATGAATTAGCTGCAGATTTTATCATTTGCTGTGTTACGTATCTCCAGTAGATTAAAAGAAACGCTGTACCCGAAAATAAAAGGGAATCATTTGCTCTTTTATGAGTCAACAGTAGAAATCGATGTTAAATTCCGGTAGTAAAATTCAGTAAGCAGAGATAGTGGGACGATCTTTAAAAAGGTTTTCTGTTCAAAGAAACAACTTCCTCTAACATTAATCATGTGTTCAAAGGACAGTAATGCACAGTAGAATAACAGTTTTGCGAATTAATATTGTTCATGAATTAGGAATTTGAATCATGTAATTCCAAAATAAGTTGCAGTATTGTAAAAAAAAAAAAAAAAAAAAAAAAAAAAGGCGAGTGGTTAACAAGGTCAATCAGTCATTTAAATTTGCAAGACATGCAGGGAAAGGAAGTAGATTAATAAATAATTTATATGACAACACCAAAGCTAGCAGCAGTGAATAACAATCGAGAGTATTATGACGAGCGAAGTAAAATGCGGTATAAAACGGAGAGTAGGATTTAGAACTGAGCAAAGCGTACATGTTTCCTGTGTCTGATTTACTTGCCCATGGTAATAAAAAATGGTGCAATGTAATTGAGTAAGCTATGGACGTTTAAGTCTAGATGCCTTCAGCATGTTCTACATGGCAAATAAGGTAAGACCATGATTAGAGAGCGTTGTGCATTTCTAGCGTTCTATGTTGCTTAAAGGAACGAAGGTTGATACCTTTCGTTTCACTTTGTAATGACGATAAATGTCATGAATTCTCTGAGTGAGAGAGAATTAATTTGCGAATGGAAAGTCGCATCATGTTGATAGCTGAGATACAGTAAGTGTTATAGTCAGACAGGAATACGCAAATACGCAGTTCTACATCTAGCGGTTCGCAAAGTACGTCTAATTAATGTACCGTGGACATAAGAAAATATGATGCTTAACTAGTGGAGTAATTGCATGCTAGCTAACTAATTCCCCTTTTCGTGTGAGATCAAGTTTCACATCTAACAATATATTGCAAAGACAGAAAACGATTTCTTAAAGATATTTATCGATAAAGTTGAGTTTTTAGAAATGGTAGTCGTTTCATCTTATCTGCACTCGCGTTAATGGTTACTGAAATAGCGTTGAACTGTTTCTGCAGCGTTGTTAAAAGGAATAAGCAAAATCATCTAATTTTGTAGAATAAGTGCATGTGTAGAATAGGTAAGAACTTTGTGTTTTATTTAAGTAGATTTAGATCTATAGCAATATTGTGGTATGAATGTGTGATAAACCTGAGCTAATGACAGACGATTCACCCCGCTAGATGAATAGACACTACCATCATGTTCGGGAATGTTTAGATTCGCATTGTAGTATTTTTTTTTAAGAGGAATATTTTAATAAAGAATCAAGAACTTTCAAAAATTGATAAAGCAATTTTTGAAAAACCGGGAACGTGGGTAAACGCCAATTTATGTAGTGTCCCGCTCTGTATGTCTCTGGGATTAACTACTTTATAAACAGTTTACTGATTAATACAAAATAAATGATTGTTGGTGGGGTTCTCTTCCGAGGTGGTCCTTCACATTAATACAAGTGAAACATGAATTATTAATGAGAAACATATTGATTTTATTGATTTTATACATAGAAAGCAAAGTTATTTCGGAGAAACAATTACTTGAATGGGTAAATGGTTGTTCCCTCTTTGGTACTGGAATTTACAGTTCTTTAATTTTGTTGGAGCTCGTTGTGGTCTCTGTAGACGATTGCGTTACCGTAATGTTGAGCAGCGCAATGAGAAGAGTCGTGTCGGTGACCCGCGACGGTGCTTGCAGAGCTGCGTCGTGTTTCGGCAGGCCAGGTAGTCGACCCGCTGAGCGAAGGGTGGAGTGGCGTCTGGAGTCTCTCCTCCGCGACAGCCGGCAGCTCGTCCTCGACCCCGGGGGACCTCAGCAATGTGTCCTCAGTAGCGCAGATCGCCCGCTGCTGTCTGCTCGCGTCGAACCAGAGTCCCTCTCGTCCAGTCTCCGCCGGTCCGACATCAAGTGTCCGTCCTCCGTCAATTCTGCCTTCCTCGTAGACTCGCCTTGGGTGGAGTTCGTTCCTCTTCTTCCTCCCGATTGGTCGAATATATAATAAAAAAAAACAAATATATCAGCAACCAGCGAGAATGAATTCCATTGGCTGGGATAACCCCACCACCAGCGTCATTTTCTTGGTAGGTCACCCCCCTCCATATAACCATAGTCTCTGTGGGCTGCACTTCTTAAGAACAAACAGTTTATTGTTAAAGAATGTTTCTTCGCCAGCGACGTCTGCGAAATGTCTGACAGCTCGGCTGGAACATTTTATGATTGGGGCTCTCAAAGAAACCTTTCATTCGTCGAACATCCACACAGGGGAGCTCACAATGTAACACTGTGTCCATTGTTTTAAACAAACATCTACTATATCCGAGAAGGTCTCCATCACTTCAGTAAATTAATGCCCCAAAACACTCGGTAACACAAGGGAAGTCTGTTATTTTGAACGTCAACCAGACCTCAATAAAGTACATTCTTTATTACTCACTAGCCTGTCCACTAGGTTACAACCATTATCCCTTTCTGTGACAAGTAATAATATTAAACATTACTCATGATAACCTTGTCGGTCGAGAACTGCACTCAAATCAAATGAAATGAACTTATGTAAATTAAATACATTATGGTAATAACACTACTGAATCTAACAACAACATTTCTTGTTACTGATAAATAATGAGATCTACAGAATGGGACATCTCAACCTTTACAGTTCGCTGTTCCACTATTTTCAAAACTGATGAACAGCCAAGCACCCCAATTAATTAGCGAATTCTGTGTTACTCGCGAATGAATGTGTCCACATATGCAACTTATACGAGGGGGACACAAAAGTAACGGGAATTGGGCTGCGGCGGGGAGGAAGAGTGGGGGAACCCATTGTTAGACCCGGTGTCCGTTACTGTCATGTCACCTGAATCAGTGTGCGAAGTTTTTGTCGCTGTGAGTGCATCGGTTCACCCGTGATAGTTTCTCTAGTAAAACAACTTTTTCCATTTCGGCGAAAACGTGATGTCAGATTGTCGAGAGCAACGAGTGGCTGTGAAATTTTGTTTCATGTTGGGGAAATCGGCCGCGTAAATTATTGTAATGCTGAAGACTGCTGACGAGGATGTTGCCCTAAGTAAAACCAGAGGCTACGAGTGGTTTTCACGTTTTAAGAATGGAGATATGTTAATTGATGACCAACCACGTTCAGGACGCCCCTCAACAAGAAGAAGAGACGAAAACGTCGACAAAATCAATGCCCTCGTTCATGCAGACCGTCACCGAACCATTTATCAACTCTGTGAGATGTCTGGAATATCACGGAGTTAAATTCAGAGGATTTTATCCGAAGATTTGCACGTGGGAATGGTTGCAGCCAAATTTGTCCCTCGCCTTCTCACAGACGAGCAAAGGGAGCGTCGACTTCAGGCATGTTTTGAGCTACAAAATCAGCTCAAAGAGGACACTGAATTTTTTTCGAAAGTGATTACTGATGATGAATCGTAGTGCTATGGATGCGAACCAGAAACAAAGCAACAATCAAGCCAGTAGAAGACATGGGTTCTCCTCGTACCAAAGAAGTTCGCCAAGTGGAAAGTACTAATTTCAGTGGAAATTGTCCTTCATATTGGATACGTGACCCTAGATTTGTGGGTGAACGGTTTAAGTTCCAGTCTGATATTCAAGAGGACACCGGCACGATCCCCATACCGACTATCCAGAGGTCGATTTCAATGATCTCCTGAAATCTCTATAGGCCACTGTAAGGATGCTTCCTTCACTAGCCCATGGATGAATCCTTCTCGTGTCTTCCCACAAAAAAAGGTTACGTGACGTCGCTTTAATGGGTCCAACTGGAGAAGCAACCAGCAGATTTAGTCAAGTCTTGGGTGAACTGTCAAAACATAAAAACACAAAACTTTAATAAGACATAATGAATCCGCCAGTGTGAGTCAGTGCTTTAAGGTGCCACACGCTGGATCGGGAAGTACATCAGGGCTAGCTTGGAGTCCTGGTCCTCATGTACCGCCCGTCCTGATTGCGGATTTTAGGCGGTTTCCTGCAATCTTCTAGGCGAATGTTGATGCTGTCCCCAATCTCCGCCTCATAAACTACTAATTTCACTAACAAAACTACACTTATCATACAAAAGTTACACGTTTCGCAGATAGTTTGCAGCACACTTTCCCCCTCTGGTTTAATACGCATGGTCTCTCTCTCTTTCTCTCTCTCTCTCTCTCTCCCAGCTAACATGAGTCACATTGGTCACCTATGTAAAACATGGGGCCGGTGCCACGTGGTCCTTGATCCATCACTTCAACTATAATGGAATGCTAATCAGATTATCCATCGTCGAGTAGCACAGTTACCTTCATTGAACGAAGAAAATAAGATGAATGGCGAATTTATAGAGGCTCTTGTTGACAATGAAACAATCCAATCACATTCACACTATTGTCATGTCTTATCCAGCTACCAGACAGGTAGGGGTATGTATAACACTGTTCCATCAATCTTCCTATATAGCTGTGTTCCAATCAAGGTTCCTTTGTATACTGTCCTCTAATGAAACCAACCATCTTGCTCTGGTCTGACTCTTGTTTTCTTTCCTTCAATTCTAGTTTAAGTCATCTGCCTTTGCAACCTCTTCTCTCCCAATTCTTTGCATGGCCAAAGCATTTTCATTCATTCCTTTCAATTCTCTCAGTCAGTTTCTCAAGTCCACTCTCCTTCCTGACTTCCTAATTTCTCACTCGCGTTGTGTTTCTTGTCAGGTTCCAAGTTTATGGAGCATACGTCAGTATAGCGACATAGAATATTATGTCCTTAAAATTTATTTGGATTTCTTTTTGCCGTATCCGATTCCTCATACTCTGATTCCCATGTTACACTCTTTATCTTATCTCCTTTAACAAACTTTAAACTATTTATTATTTCTCAATGATTGTTTTTTTTTTTTTTTTTTGTAGAGGTATCTTTCTTCCTTCATACTTAATAAAAATCAATAAACGACGTATCGTTTTAAACTTTAAGTTCTCCGCTTTGGTAACATTATTAATTAAGAAAGGAGTTTTTTGAAATTCAATCCTTAACCCGTAAATCAAGTTCAGAGTCAAGCTGCTAGACTTCGCTGGCGTCGCATCACCGCTAGATAGCAACACCACATGTCACAGAGATATTAATAAACTAAGGAGCTTTTCAGATATTTTTGTTTCTGTTAGACAAACATTTCATCACTTCTAACTGTATAATAAGACCTTTTTTGTGTTTTGCTACGTACCTATTTCAACTGCTAAAAATAAGCCGGTTCTTCTTTCAAACCACCAACCTCGCTATTCATCGTATTTCATTCGCTAAATTTTAGCACGTACCACCTAGTTTTGTATTAATTCAATTCCTAAAAAGATGAAGTTGACCGTTATGAGCGTTTTGTCCACCAGACTCTATACTACTATTAGATAGTATAGAAATAAAGAATATGGACTTCCAGATAAGAAAAAGAAGATTGCGTAGTGTCTCCTCGTGCAACACAGTGTCAGCCCATTGCAGCCTGAAGAAACGAGGGGGGGCCTGCACGCAGTTATTCAAATTGAGGCCGCCGCAGTACGGGAGCAGCCGACGAGGATTTACATGACAATTCGGGGGAGCTGCGCTGCCTACCATCTTCATTACCATTTGTTGTCTCACACCGAATACCATACGGCAGCGACGCGTACACTCAGGTGCGCGCACTCCAAGCACTTGGCTTTAATCTCCACTTGCTTACTCGTGCACGGTCTCCAGCAGCTAGGCTCTGCTGTTGTGACCGAGACACTACATTGCACTGCGCTAAACCGCATTTAACTACGGTCCCAGGACGATAAAGTTTACTGACTCACAGAAATCTCAGAAATTAACAATTCCAACTGAATAGCCAAAGTTAAACGAATGTCAAACAAAAGTCTCGAACTTACATTGTAGGAAGACACTAGAAGAACAGTGGATTTAATAGAAACCGATTAAAGTGGAGGGCTGTGAATAGCCCATGGTGGTCGGGAGGTGGCGAGCAGAAGTTTAAACTAGCAATACAATGCTATATCAATGCTGATCAGACCGTGAAGCAGATGCATCACTATCCGCAATGTCAAACTTCACACTCAGAAGACGATTTCAATCAGGCGATCTTGAGTGCACTGGAGGTGGATAAATTCTGGTCCAAAATAATCTGGAAAGTTTGATACGAGATATGTGAACGTTTTGACAGGGAAATATCATATAAAATACCATTTTCCTTACAATATTATCATAGATTGATTTAATTCAAAAAGCTGGTTTTCTAGAAACCAGTAGAACAAAGTGGACACAGGAAGAGAAGGAAAGGCGCTTGCAGAGGATGAAATAAGTATGGGTACAAAGAAAATGATGATGCATAAACATAGTTGATTTTTCGCGCCACCTAAAAGGATTATTCGAAAAAAGAAGATGGATTTATTACGTCACGATGCTTTACTGTTGTATTTAAGCCGTTAAGGAATTAACAGGTGTTAAAATCCTGCCGTTATACTGTCTAAGATCAATAGATAATTATGCTTGGATCAAGTAGCCTACGACTTATCAATCCCTGGAGTTACAAAAGTCGGAATGTTTGTATATTTGTCTCTTCCAAATGTCATCTGCTATTTCATATGGAGCACTATTCAAGAGGCGTCTAAGAATCTCTCGTTATTTGCAAAAGGTCCTCCTAATAAGCGATAGGAGATGTTGATATATAGCCCTTGGGATTAGAAGCAGTCTCTAGATGAGGATGAGTCAGAACTGTTCAACAGCACAGAGAGAGAAAGAGCATTCAATAGGCGTACAATGTGCCGAATGAGAGTAGTCATCTAGTATTAACTGTGCAGTATTGAATGAAATCAGCAAATGGGTAATTAAAATTAATAATTTACGCCTTCGACCAGATAATTATGGAAAATCAACCACGGGTTACTGCATTAGCCAATAAAAATTGATGATTCTGCGAGAAGAAAATATTAACCAAGTAATTATGTGAACATACATACCAGATTAAAAAAAAATTGTCAAAGATAAGATCGGTACTCGGCGTATGATTGCAACAAATTCACGGGAGTACCGCTGGATTGTACTAAAAAAAAATCGAAGGCTAGCTGTCAGTTAGCTGGGTAGTATTAATGGCCGTTTTCATAAAACAACCCAATTCCATGAAGACTTCATCGCAAGTATGAAATATTTACTTTCTCAATTAAAATAAACCCAAAGTTTACTACACTTGAGCCTAGTTGTTCACGCGAAGAGCGACTGATTACAGATATCAGCAGCAGACGGACGCAGTTCAGGTACACTCTGGGCGGCTGGGCGACAGAAGTTCAATCTATTGTCGCAGCGGGGGTCCGTCCACGACTCCTTTCATCACTAAACGGCCTCCGGTAATTACACAGAAATGCTATTTGCAGGGCTTTTGTAGGCCGTCCTCCGTTTTCAGGCATTCGCCGTTTTCCTGAATTTCTACCTCTTCACAAAAACAAAGTTCCCAAAACATGACTACAGGCAAAAGCTGCATGAAGTAACAAACAATCACCGCTATCAGCAGCTCCAAAAAAAGTTAAAGAAGATCGACGAATATCAAACAATCTGTGTTATTGGTGTTGAGCGGAATTGTGTAAAAGTGCAAAGATATTACAAAAACTCTGTATTAGATGCCAACTGAAGATAATATTCTTTAGTTCCCGAGGGAGATGTACACCCCTATTTAAACACAATTTCTGCAGTTTTCAGACTCTGCATAGCTACCATTATTTGCGCTGTCTTCAGCAACGATTTACTGGATACACAATTAATATTTTGTAACCGAATAACAGTCTTATGTCTAAAGCTAATCACGTACTTGCGCGATTTCCACCAAACTTTCCAGTTATTAATAATGGCATATTGGTGCCTCTGCAGTCATCTCGCTGCACCGCAGGGATTAAGAATAATTATAAGAGGATTCTAGGGTTTGAGTAATGTGGTTAATCAGTTAATCTATTCTATGAGCAATGCTTTGATTATCTAATTCTTCCGTGCACGTCAGTCCCTCCAAGTAAGCGTGCAATCTGTATCTCGAATGTATCCTTTGAATTGTGCTGTCGAATAAAATTAAAAGTTAGTTATTGGATTACTTGCTTTTGCCGAAACTGTATTTTCAAAATTAAATACGAATCCGTGATGGACTGAACGCGCCGGATGCCATTACATAATAATTTAACTGCACTGCGTGTATAATGTTATTTATGACCAACTGCATTTAGATAAATTGAATAAGTATTTAATACAGGATTGAAAGCCTACATGTGAATCTACACTAGACGATATTGGTAAGGTAGTTTTATCGAACTGGTAATATGTGAAATATGGCATGAATGATCGCTGGTATAGATTTTTCGCCAAGCTGTAGATATGAGATTAAGGTAGAATGCGCGGCGACTTGAAACTGTCATTAACTGCTCTTATGCGACTCCCAGCCCCAAAAATTAATATTTTATCTTCTCACAAACAGAAGCTACACATTTTTTACTGTTAAAAGCCGAAGCACTCTATTAGTTCCCCGAAAGCACTTTGTAAAAGACAATAGTTCCTTTTTTATTTTATTTATAGCTTTGCGCCTTGTTGATGTCGAGGTCATTGGAGGCGGGAAAGAATTGGGGACAAGGAATGGGAAGGAATTCGGCCATTGCTTTTTGAAGGAAGCATCCCGGCATTCGCCTGGAGTGATCTGAGAAAACCATGGAAAACCCAAATCTGCATGCCCGGACGAGGATTCGAACTGCCGTCCTCCCGAATGCGAAGCAAGCGCGTTAACTACTCACCCACTACACTCGGTCAACAATAGTTTCTCGACGTACATAGTACGTTATGGAGATTTTGTCTTTGGTTGTCTATGTAATCAACAACACAGGACGATTGGTGCGCTTGGGATGCTTTTACAAATTCTGCAACTATCCCTACGTCCGTGAGAGCATTCCAACCTAGATATGATATACAATAGGTATGATCCCTAAGATTGAATATCAACAAATCCAAACATTAACTAGTTGTTTTGCTTTCGACGCTATTGTATTTATTTTTTCTTTACATTCAGTTACCGCACAAAGTGAAAAGGGCATATATAGCTTGTACGCCTTGTTACATTCAGAGATGTCAAATAAAGCGACATAAAAGTGGAATACAGTGGCGTCTACACCTAACTCGATATTAGATACAAGTAAAAGGAGGCCACAGAGAGCTGCGGACACTTTCACCACGTAGAGAAACAAACAGTTTGTGTCGAGCTTCTCGCGCTTTCATAGCGCCACTGCTGACTGCTAGTGTCATTTAAGTTCATATCCGCGTTTTCTTCTCCAGTTGACTATCGTAATATTGAAATGCTTCCTCCCACGCCGACCCGTCTAGTCGACCTCTTTAAATTATCGACCTGACGGCTCCGCTGGTCGGATACGAGTCGGGCACATTAACAGCTCTCTGCTGACTCACCGCACAGGTCACGGCCAGCTCGGCACACACACGGAAACACGTCTGCCCTGCTCTAGCAATGTGATATTCCAATGACACACCAACGAACGTCGTCGTATCTAACCACCGACACTCGTCAACACAGAAAGGAAATTAGCTGCTATAAGCGACATGCCAATCAGTGAGATAGCAGAAGATAAATAAGAAAGGCAGTAGGCACTTACAACCTTGTACACATTATCATTATTATAACTAGTTTCTAACACCGTAAAAAATAACGGGTTAAAGCTGACATTTAATTCACTTCCTCGATGTTGTTTACTACTATAAATATTTCGACTCCACCTCGTTCCATTACACAGTCATCTTCGTAAAAAAATATACATTTAACCGAAACATAATTTTCTTTTTAATTAGTTTCAATTTTAATTTCAAAGATAAAATATTGAACCATTTCAAAAACAAGAAAATGTAATTTAAATTATATGAACAGAGGTTAGAACGAAAAAAAAAAAAAAAAATCTTCATCGAACCAAAAAGTAAAAAGCAGCAAACAATATATGTATGGATTTAAACGTAACATATACTTTTCATTATGGTTGACTGGTTATCTTCTTATATATAAAAATCAATGTTTGTGGGTTTGTGGGTATGTTCGTCTTCTATGCATTCCTATACCATTTATCAGATTGCAATGAAACTTTGGAGAGTTTTCGAGTGTGCGTCTGCGAAGGTTCCTGTGAAAAAACATTTCCAAAAAGTCACCCCCTATTCCCCATAACACCCCATAATTTAGGCAAAACCACATTTTTTAACCGATTTAGATAGGAATTTGTACACTTATACTTTAAAACAAACATAAAAATACTGCCTACATACGGTTTCCGAATATTAATCCCCTCCCCCCCTTTCCACCCCCATAATTTTTTCACCCCATAATTTAGGCAATACCACATTTTTTATTCGATTTAGATAGGAATTTGTACACTTATACTTTAAAACAAACATAAAAATACTGCCTACATACGGTTTCCGAATATTAATCCCCTCTCCCCCTTTCCACCCCCATAATTTTTTCACCCCATAATTTAGGCAATACCACATTTTTTATCCGATTTAGAAAAGAATTTGTACACTTATACTTTAAAACAAACAGAAAAGTATTGCCTACGTATGGTCTCCGAATATTCACCCCCTCTCCCCCTTTCCAACCCCATTACGTTTTCACCCCATAATTTAGGCAAAGCACTTTTTTTATCCGATTTAGATAAGAATTTGTACGCTTATACTTTAAAACAAACAGAAAAATACTGCCTACATATGTTTTCCAAAGCGCATCCTCTCTCACCCTTTCCAACTGAAAATGAATGAAACAGCAGTTCAAAATTTATATGTAAATATTTTTTCATTTAATCTATGTGCCTACCCAAGTCCAGCAATAGTGAAGCATTGCCGGGTGAGCTAGTTTAAAATATATTGAGCCGATAAATAAACAAAAAAGGTAACCCTCATTCGTACTAGGTTGCTGTAACAGCGTTGTCTATGGATAGTAAGCGAGAACATTTCTGGCCGTAGATGACCCACCGACGAAGACCGGGCGCGTAACATCACAGCGTTACAGACACGGTTACCAAGTTGGCCTTTAGTACCGAAGGTCGCCGGTTCGAGTCCGGCCGAGGGCATGGGTGTTTAAGTGTTGTGTGTGTTAATGTCGTGTCCGTCCTGTGGCGTCTATACTTATAAGCTATCATATATACTGGAGAAACCAATTCACTGTACGAGTTATCATAACAACATTGAGCTGGCTGTATGGCCTTAGTTGCCAAAAGCCATTAAAAAAAGTTCGACTTTTGTTACTATTGATTGTTGTTATTATTTGAGTTATATTGTTGAGAAAGTTCAAAGTATTTTTTTATCACAAGAAAATGTCAGGAACCTGTGTGTATTTTAACGTTTGCTGCCCTTTATCGACAAATATACTGGCAGAACTTGCTAGGCTACTTAAAAATCAATTGAAATGATGACACCGTTGTAATAGGTCATATCCATTACAGCGGGCACATTCTTTAATGCCCGGTCAGGAATGATATATTTCTTAAAAGAAGTGTACTTTTCTCCCTTGAGAGATTGACGTTAATTTAGTTTTTGCTTTCGAAGTAATGACAGAGTGAAAATTTCTAGACAGCTTCCTCTCAGTTCTGTTTCTTTGCTACGGCACCAACAAACTGCACAATAACTAACGTAACAGCAAGACAATTTCTAAAGGATACGGATTTTTTTTTCTTTCTTTGTTTATGGATTGACGCCTCGTCGACGTCGAGGTCATTAGGGGCGGCAAAGGATGGGTAGCAAGGAACGTGAAGGAATACGGTCATGGCCTTGTAAAGGAAGCATACCGGCATTCTCATGGAGTGATTTGGGAAACCATGGAAAACCCAAATCTAGATGCCCGAACGGGGATTCAACCCCGCGTCCTCCCGAATACGAGTCCAAAGCGTTACCGCTCACCCACCACGATCGATAGTATGCAGGAAAAAAGAAATTGTATTTATAAATATAACAAAACTGTAAGCGGAAGAAAGTCTGTCAATTTAAGATAGTTTTGAAAAACAAATAGTTTGTAGCACTGTTCATAAACTACCGGGAAATATTTGTTGTGATTTCAGCGTACGGACGGTATTGTATTATTCCGAGAAATTAAATTACAATTCGTTCGGAAATCCTTCATGCCACAAGAATTTGCTTTAGTGAACCACAGGGTCCATGGGTACCCCCCACCAAGTTTTATCAAACATAAAGTTTCGGGAAATTTATTGGTATGTGTTAACACATGCCACTTGCAAAACTCGCTCCATCACAAGCTTTTCTCACAACTGTATAGAAACTCATTGCACGATTCGTGGAAGGCGATAGAAACGTGTACGATGAACAGCGCAGCGGGAGGCCTATAGCATAGGCTGTCGATAATGCCACTCACGAACCCTGCCTCGTGTTACGTTCACGTCCCAGAGTTTCGACTACCAGAATTTCAACACTGTATGACAAAATGTATATCTTCTTACTTCAGAGTTCTCACACCTCAAGAACTTCGTGCACAGTGATCAAGCAACGTTCAAGATTATAAAGCAGGCCCAAACGAACAGAGTATGTGGTACATGAAACTAGCCTATACAGACACGTCAGCTGTAAGATGCAAATGTGCTTGAACATTTATTTCTTCAACTCCGATCCAACGATTACAAGTTTCTGGTATTTACACTGGTATAAAAAGTCAACAATTGCAGCAGAGAAACTAAAAGTAATAATGGACTGTCAATAGAAGTAGTAAGAAATTTCTGCAATTTAGGTATAAAACTGCCGAAGCAAGAACATCAAAACGAAACAGCGCAGCAATTTGTAACACTCGGGCCGTATAAGATGATATCCGCATGTTGTGTAAACAACATTCAGCATCTATACTAATATTATAAATGCGAAAGTAACTTTGTCTGCCTGTCTGTTTGTTTGTTACGTTTCTTGGGCTAAACGGCTACTCCAATCGTGATGAAATTTGACATGGAGATTGTCATTAAATTATGAAAACTATCTGAACTGTGAAAGACAAATGCATAATATCTATATCTTTTTGTAATCCGTAACGTTAGAGAGCAATGGCAGCGTAGCGCAGTGGTAACGTGCTTGCTTCTTAAGAAAACCGCGTGTAGCTTCTGGTTCAAAGCCCACTGGGAGCAGAAATTTTTGTGAATTGTTTTTCAAAGTAGAGCCAAGCCTAGGATTTTGTAGTAAGGATACCATGTTCTGGCAAATCTTTGGCGATAGAATAATGACCTAAGCGTTTACTTTATTCAGGGTATACTGGTCCTACAGGCAGTTTTTGTGTGATCTAAACTAGTAATATTATATATGCTAAAGTAAGTCTCTGTACTTTTTTTTTTTTTTTTTTTTTTTTTTTTACGTTTTGACTACTATATGTGTATACCGATATATCGAAATACTTTGTATCATTAGGAACGAAATAGGATACTTTTTTCCGATATGAATAAATGAGACAGGTTCGACGGTAGAATGGTATATCGATAGCGTTCCCGTCATATTATGCCGACGTATCTTAGGTAACTTTCAGCTTTGTGTATCCAAATCCAGCAATCAAATTCTAAATCCACGCGTACGAAGTCGCGGGTAACAACTAGTTCTTTATACGTAGCACCTGGATGACCCATCGTCGCTCGCCGATTTCTGTTCAATATGCAAGATTTTGAGTAAAGCTTGATTAGAGTTTTTCTTGAAAGCATCCTAAACATTTTTAAGTGCACAGTTCCTTGCGAAGAGAAGCGTAAATAACTTCAGTAGGCCTACTGGTACCTAAATCCTACGAGATGAGGGTAGAGTCTTTCCGAGATACCAAATTCAAGAATTGCTCTCTTTAAAATCGTGTTAAAAACTTGAAAAGCAAACGTTATCTACATATGAAATTTCATCCAAATCGCTAGAGCCATTTCCGAGATCGTCTGGTGTACCACTTGATAAATTGCTTTTAAAGAAAAATGCTATTATTGTGTTAAACAGAAATATTAATACTAATCAGGGATTAATTAATGGTGCAAGATTAGTGGTAATTCTCTTAAACGAGTACCTGATCAGTGCTAAATTAATTCACTCCGATAAAACTATGATCATACCTCGCATTAACCTCACACCACCAACTGTGCCTTCCCAAATGATAAGAAAACAATTGCCAATAAAAGTACAAGGTCAGACGCTTCAAAAGGCAGAATTATATTTATCAGAACCTGTTTTTTTCGCATGGATACGCGTACGCGGCTTTTTTCACGAGTCTGTAGATTTATTAATATTTATTTTTGTGTTAAAAGACTCATACGGTCAAAAAGTCAACGATAACCACATTTTAACAGCTAATATTGTTTTTAAAAAAGTTTTGTAATGTAAATAAGATTGAAAAAAATGACTTCTGATAAAGCCAATATTTTGTAAATATTTACTTCTTAATTGTTTTACTATTAAACTTGTAGTATTTAATGATAACGAATTTTTACAGCAGAGTGATATTACTAGCTACTATTCAAAATAAAATACCTTTCATTAATTTATATTTGCCTTTACTTATTTCCTCATTATTATATTTCCATTTGCATGGGTCAGTTAGTATACATGAATTCTTCGTTTACAGATAAAAGAGTTCCTTGTCGAAACCAAAGAGAAACTATTTTTTTTTTTTCAAATTTCATTCCTCCCATATATACATACAAGAATTTCTCGTTTAAAGATATAAGATACATTAGTTTTTGCCCGCAGCATCGCCCCCGTAGACCAACATCTTATTAAGTCCAAGCAGCAATAAAACCAGGACAGTACGTTTCATACTAGGGATATAACGGAGCTCCGCATCCGCAAGTGCGAAACTTTCGCATGAAATTGTATCTCCGCTTTCGTAACCGCACCTGCAACTTTTAATGCGGAAGTATAGCGAATGTTTTGTTTACGTCGCAATATACATCTTATTCTGTTCTCTTTCCGCGAGAATCGCCCTATCGTCGCTTAGCTAATAAAATCGTGGTTGTTTCCTTTCTTTGGATACTGTAATAACAGTAACAATGAACCTGAAGGGTGAACTTGTGTATAAAGTAAGCGGCCTATTCACGGTCCAACTTGTAGGACCTCCGTGTACAGCTACCGTAGGATGCGCTTAACCACTCATGCTGGCAGGAGTCCAAGCAGTCCTTTCCACTCGTACTTTATAGCGGCGCACCAGTGTCCTTATCGCACGCTCATAGGGTGTTTCCTCCAATCAAGATCGACACCACAGCTTGTTGCACTGCAGAGGTCCATGTTAGTTGTCTGCGCGTCCAAAACGTGCTATATGTAATTACTGCAGCCCCATTCACGGTTCAACAAGAGTCCTACATCGGAAAATCGGATCATCGTAGGTCCTACAAATTGGACAGAATGGGTCGCTAGAGCGGTGGAAAGGCGGGTGGCGAGCACGGAGATGGGCGGTGGCGTGATCTTATGCTTCAATTAGTCGAACCGAAAAGTTCACGTTACAAAGTTTGTTTTGTTGACGCGTGCATAGTTTTGTGAATAATTTAATTCATTCGTTAAATCATCCAACGTTTTTTGTTGTTGAAAGATGAGACGGAAAATAATATGACAGTATTATATGGAAATACTTTGCTTATGCAAAACGTAGAATTTGTGATAAAAATATACCAAATATACCTACTTGTTTGGATATTAAATTTATTTTTGGTAAAATATTAAAATAAATAATTATAAATTTATTTTTCCACATCCGCTTCCGCAAAACATCCGCATCAGCGGATATCAAGCACAAAACATCCACAAACATGACCTTCGTTACTACCCTATTTCATACGTCCTACGTGAAGTGCAGGAGGCAGGATGATGTAAGAGGCTCAAGAACCCTTAGCAGCGAACCTTTCTGCCCCTTTCCCCCATGAATGAAGCAAGAGATTACACAATGACAGGTGCCTAGCAACACAAAAATGATAAAATAATTACCATCGTAAATGTTTGCTCCTTCGTAGTTACTTTTCCTTCAGCGTGGTGAATGGTTTGATTTTGCGTTTTCCCCGTATTTTAACGTACTATGTTTCAAAACCTTGAAGCAATAAAGAATTAAAGTTACTGTGTAAATTAGCCAAACCAATACAAAGAATGTACGGAATGTCCGATATTTGAAAAGTTAACGTCAACAACAAAATGTCAAAGTGAAATTGTACAAGCAGTATGAGAGAAAACGTTGTACAATTATTTATGTCTCCCATTTGAATTTTTCACTGGCACAAGTTTAATTGTATTTTTAAGCAACATGTGTGTGCGTTGTTGTTCTGTTCCATTTGTTTGTTGTGTTCGCATTTTTTGTCATATCAATATTAATTTCTCCGTTATTAATTCCGTTTTTTTAAACTCCTCTGATTCCGTTATTTTTTGTTCGTGCTCGTTGTATTCGTATCCCAGGCTAATATTGTATAGAATTTCGCTCGTCTTTTATTTGTTTTTGATGAAATAAATATTAATTACTCTTTTTTTTTTACGAAAGTATAAGATAGGACACAGGCAACATCAAATTTGTTTTTTGATACCGGACATCTATTTAAAATTAACAAAGTATACTTTCAACCGTCAGGTTTTCTATAGCGTACAAAAAACTTTTTTAATAAATAAATATAGAGATACAGCTCCTTTCTACACTACTGCACGTAATAAGTATTAATTTATGCACTTTATTTTTAAACAATTACGATCTCACTGGTATCACGCCACGTCGCAGTTTTTTTAAACATTCGATAATTTCTTATTACTAGACAAACCGCATCCGGTGTTACCTGCATAATTATTCAGTATATGGTGGGTCGAGCTTTTCTCGATATTAATGTTAGTAAACTTCAGAGCAATTCAATCTTAACCCGAGACTTTTCCCCACACTATTTATTACAAGATTAACGTGCATTCTCTTGCAGTGAGGGTACTTTATGTAGTTGGGCCTTTGAATCTAAATAATGTCACGTAAAGCATCTATTCATAAAAAGTGTTCTATGAAGGTCCATAACAACACATACTCAAACCTTTGACCCTAAACTTAATAACAAATGAACCGTTACTTTTTTCTTGCTAAAAACTCGCGTTGTAGTTATAAATCTGTTTTTAACGTCCACACTTTACTTTTTCCGTGGTCTACATAAACTATTTTGTCTTCAAATTCAACAGATTTATATACAAAATACATAAATCAAGAATTAGTTCGTACGCAACGCCACGCTCTACTCAATGCTCGTCTGCCAGGTTGCTATTCTAAAGCAATTCTATAAGGTTTAAATACTCAATGCTCTATAAACACCAACATATGGGTACGGTCAAATGTTGGTGAAACACAATGGAATTACTCGTCTGTATTTCACATAGGGATACAATAGAAGTTTCAACGCAAGGGAATATACCGTTAAAGACTAAGAAAAAAGTTTCTAATGACTACCACGTCGATACCCTATAAAGCCCAATAAAAATTACAAGAGAACCCAAAACCAACAACCAAAATTGTATGTTTGGTGCACAGCTATATGGAGGTGTTGAACTTCGGCGACACCAGAAGGAATTAGCCATTGGACAGCCTATGGTATTTGTCCGCCGGTAGGCACAATACTCTTTGTCAAGGTACGCATTAAATCCCAGTAATCCAACATCAAATTATTAAAAACGAATAGACAAAGTGTCGTATAATGTAAATTTGGATGTATGTCCGAAATTATGAGAGAGTCTGGCCGTCTCTCGTAGTGACAGGAAATTAATTGTATCTGTAAGGGAAGCGTCGCGACTCATTAGGACACTACATAGAGACCTCTCTTTTCCTTTCTGTCTCTCTCGGCGACGTAGACAGCGAAAACCAAGAGCCGCTGCAGCAAGCACATCGCTGCTTTCCGCTGTTTCCTCTCATTTTTTATTCCCCACTCGACAAGTCATTAAGGAAGCTGGCTGCATAAAATTTATACTATTCTTTGCTTCGTTTATGAAAGCAAGCTTTAAGGTGAGAAATAGAGACCAAAGAACATTCTTTCATTTGACTAGATCAGTGGTTCCAAATTAGTGGTACCCACAGTGTTACGTGAGGTTGTTTCAAGGGGTATGCGTGGCAATCTCTTGGTTAAGGTAATCACTAAGATATCCAATAAAAATAAATAAAAAATTACACAAAAATTACTATCACCAAAATATATTTTAAGACAGTCAAACTGTGTGTGTGTGAATTATATTTTTGTAATGCTATGCGAAGCACTCGGATGGGATGAACGCAGTGGTATAGGGGATACGCGAGGTTGAGCTCTTTCTTGAAGTGGTATTAGGGAAAAACTAATTAGGAACCACTGGACTAGATTATCACCTAACACCTGTCTAACAACTATTATTAGAATTACTATATACTGCGCTGGTATTCGTTATGGGGCATTCAAAGTTTCACAGCTTTTGCTAGGGACGAGTTTTATAACCGAGAAAGAACAAAAATAATTCCTTAAGATTTTATTCTGGAAAGAAAAAAGAAAGATTTGTATTGAATATAAGTTATTTGAAATTGTTACCACTATCTCTCGAAGAAAGGTTGAAAGCATTTTTAAAGACTTTACACAACAATTTTGCTATAGTTTCTGAAGTCGGTTTTTGCTAAAAGCTAAGCTCTCCTTCATACAATTCTCTTAATTGCAGCCTTGATATTTGATACACCCGTAAAGATGAAAGAACCAGAAATAACGATTGTGACTCAGATGCCTTTTAAAAAAATATTTTTTTTTAAAAAAAAACCTCTATCAAACTTTACCCTCTAAAATTACATTGCCTTCGCGCAGTGATTACAAAGTTTCAGAAGTAAACCATGCAGTGAGAACTGTTCAAGAGGAAGTCGCCAGAAAGAAGAAGACATATTCCATGACCAGAAGCATGAGAAGTTAAGAGGTATGGAATAAGTAGGTGGGTTATCGAATTAACTAAATAATATTTGTATCTGCGGGAGTAAAAAGAAAAACGCCTAAGACCTTTAGGCTTCATTAACTGTCTCTTCTTTTTGGTTAACTATGAGGAAATTTTCTTCTTTTACCGCTGTCACGCACTTGCTGTAGATAATAGGAACAATTTCAATGGATCTCAGATCTGGAAACTACATACCATCGAATATTGATAATGTAAATAAAATTTTAAGCTCCAGTCAACGTACGGGTGGACGTTAGCTTTTTTTTTCTTCTTTTTTTTCAGTCTCTCGACTGCTTTGGTGCAATCAGGAAGAGAGAATTCATATGAGAGCCAACTGAAGACATGTAGTGTGTGACCCAATTGAGTTGTTTATCTTGGACAAAGACCGCTGACCTCCACGATTGATTGGTAACAGAGATGCCAGGCATTATATGGATCTGTAGGATTTCATTGCTTGATCAAGCAGCGGAAATTTTAAATGACTATGGTCAAGGTAATAATGTCTAATGCACAAACATTTAAAGCAAAATAAAGAAAGAATTCAGGGACAGAAGAATACAAAGTTTTTAGGTGTTCACCTATATTCCCCTCAATTTCATCGAGCTTCTTGGATGCAATCAACCCATTTACACAGAGAAATGTTCTTTCTGTTAAGTATTAGGCTAGTCTGTATGATGCTGTGTAAAATCGGTACAGCCCAATTTTTCCTACAACGATCTACAAGTATCATGTTACACAAAAGCATTTTCAAGAAGGAAATTTTAATAGCGTCCACATAATTTCACTACCTTGTATTCCGAAGTGATTTTGTTTTATATTGCCACTGCAGTGTTACGTACTTCAGCATTACAAATTAACATGATCTGTCTACAGTGTCAACTGCAGGTTGCCTTCTTTAATTATTTTACGCTAAACCAATAAAGAATTCATTTTATGACGTTGTATGAGAGAGTACAATCTCAGTTACCACGCATTCTTAAAATGCGTTTGGCGGAATTTATATCAACCAACAGTAGATGCAACAAAGTACAAATAAACTGTACATTAGTTTTTAGGGTTTTCCTTGTACTTGACAAACCAACCCAAGCCGCGCCTGTAATAGAAAGTGAAGCGTTGAGGGATAACCACCTGGCTTCTTTCTGTCTTTCCGCTCCACTGCCACCAAGTTGTCGCAACAAACTTAATGACGACGCCCCAACTTCTCCGTTGCGACGGCAAGCGGCCTTCATTTCCTCGCTTGCCGAAAGTATTTGCATTTTAAAATGAGGTTTTTCATTGTTTCTATCGGTTCCACCCCTAATAAAAGCGGCAGAAGGCGAACTTCTTGAATAAAGGCATGCCACAGGCTTCTGCGATGCTGCACTTTCAGCCGTGACTCCGTGTTGTTTTATATATATATTACTAAAATTTTCAACTATTTCAATAAAAATTAAGTACTTACAGCCAACAAATGGCAAAGACAACTCCTCTCATAATTTTCAGAAGTATGCCAAGAGATATACCCAGTTCTTTGTTAAAAACAGGCAAAGGGAGCATTAAATTAAGGTCAAAACGAAGAATACTGAATTGCTGATCGCATATGGCAATGCTAATACAGTAAATGATAATGTTATAACCGTGGTCAAACATTATCTATTTTGGTACAGACTCGAATGGGAAGATAACACTCCGTACTCCATTTAGTAAAAGAATATTAAGACATTTTTTAGTCTGTATATGATGGAAGAATACTAGCGAGCTTTAAATGAAACAAAGATGAGGAAATGTGTGATCATAAACAGATTACAGCCCAAATTCTTGACAGATGAGAACCTAGAGGATCAATTTACTCAATGTAAGTGTTGAAACGAGTAGAAAAAGAGATAAAATTATTTAAGTTCTGAAAGGCAAGTTCTGGTAATGAGGAAACCGCATAAGCCATGTGTCATGGCAGGTTCTGTGCTACGTTCATGTAAAAGAACACAATAACGAGTAAGACATTCGTTTTTAAAAGATGAAGTTTTACAGAATAAAGCACATGTAAAGTGAAATTGCTCCTTCAATACAGTTCAAAGACCTGACATTCGGTTCAAACACAGGTTCGATTCAGAGTCCGCCCATCATAGGGCAAGATAGTTAATCGTGCGTTATGACTTTCATCTTCGTTAACGAGTTATTGTGCGGTACAGCTTAGAAAGCTTCCTGAAAATCTAAAGATATCGCACCAACTTGGGGTCCAATATCAATCATTTTCACCACGTCACGGAAAAATAGAAGTAGCTGTGATTCACACGTTCAATTCTTCCGAAATCTTAATGAAAATTAATACGTAGTCCTGTTAACAGAGAGGAGAATAAGGGATGTGATTTCCCCATTTTATTTCCGACAGCAAAGATCCAAATATTCTTGCATAATTCACGTTGATGTGTACCCTATTAAGTATTACAAGAAAACTAATAGCGATCTTTCCGGAATCTAAAGTGTTCTCTAAACAATTGAATACGCAACAAACTTGGTTCTCCAGTATATTTTTCTTCGACAGTGTGGTGTGACAGCGTCACCCACAATGAATATAATCAAATCATTATTAATTATATTCATATTTCTTTTTTTTTTCTTTTTATTATATTCAAGTTTATTAATTATTTAATCTTGGAACGTGTAAATTAATTGTAAATAATGAGGGTTGTCTGGATAGGTAAAATGTATGTTTAAACCAGGGCGGCCAAAGGTATAGTTTATTATAAATTAATTTTTCTGTAGACGCATGGCTCAGAACGCTTAAAGGTGGACTTCCTATGCAGCGGTGGCGGCTAGCGGCTGACTCGCCAGCGGCTGACCTTGGGCGTCAGCCGCGCAGGGGGCGCTTCCTATGGCGCGGCGGTCGCCCAGCGGTTCTGCTAGTGGAAAGTCATGAGTGAGCGCGAGTTGATGTTTCATGTAATGTTAGAAGAGGTTGAGGATGAAGAAATTATATTGCAATTATGTGAGGGGAATGCTGAATCACATCCTATTTTTCAAACAAGGTATGAGGAAGGTTGTTTTGAGCACTGATAAATCGGCGTCTGTTAAAAGATGATAAGAAATTTCGGGAATATTTCCGGCTGAACATCATGTAGTTTAACTATGTTCTCGATCTCGTCAAAGAAGATCTCAAGAAGGATCCCTCTTCCAGATATCCGCACCCCATAAGCCCAGACGAAAAACTCGCTTTGACATTGAGGTAAGTAAAAGTAAAAATATAATGAATTATTGGTTTATTGAAAATGCAGATAGCATAAAATAATTGTACAAAAAGTATAGGTTGTAAACAGAACTAATTACTAAAATTACGGTTTAATATAGTGAATCGTGTTGTCCACATCTAATGACTGAGCTGCTGTATTTGTGTAGGCGCTTAATGGTGGTTGCTGGGGATAGTTAAAATGTACTGAATTACGATTTTCCAGCTCATCTATCATCTGCAGCGATCTCATTTTTGCATCACTTATCAAACTGGGATTAAGTTTTTTTTTACAGTTTCTGCAATACTTTTAAAAAATAAATCGACATCATCGTCCCGTTTTTCTTCAGATAGTTTTTTCATCAGGTTATCTCTCTGAATTCGACGAGAATCTAGTAACTCAAAAATTTTACTATTTTGTCGTGCCCTTTTAGTGAGTGGTCTGTATGAAGGAATGACTTCCACGATTTTGGAAGAAGCTTGTTCTGAAGTGGAAGTTGGTGGAGTCTGGGATTTACCACTTTCTTCTATATTCGTTTCATCGCCCTGAATGTTGCAGATACTTCTGTGAAAGAAATTACGAAATAATGAAATATATATAATGCGATAAAGTTGTAAATTAATGTAAACAGACAACATGGGGTGATGACTTACTCTCGCTTGTGCTCTACTGTGTTCAAAAATATTAACATATCGGCCAATGCCCACTTCTTCCCTTTGTTGGAAGCAGAACTTCCAGTGCCTTTTCCCTTTTTTTTTTTTTTTGGTATGTGTCCTTTACGTTTTTCCACCTTTTCTTACAATCTTCAACTAAAAAGCACAATATAATTAAACACAGTTATTACATACCGGTATTTTCTTATTGTTATATAGAAAAAATAATATTAAATATAACTTATTTTTATTTTGTTTTCAGTTTATGGCAACAGGTGAATACTTCAGGTTACTGGCGTTCGCATTTAGTTTATCATCCTGTTACATCACCAAAATTGTGCAAGAAGTGTTGTTAGTTCTGCATAAGAAATTGCTGCCGATTTTCTTGCCGCCTATTTCACCGGACCAGTTAAAATCAAAATGCAAAGAATTTGAAGAAAAGTGGCAATTTCTTAACTGTGCCGGGGCTATCGACGGTAAACATGTGCGAATTTTGTCACCAGCATTATCAGGCTTACTGTATTACAATACAAACAGTTTTTCTCTACCGTTCTTCTGGCTGTAGTCGACGCGAACTATAAATTTATTTTCATCGATGTTGGGTCATACGGGAAGGAAAGTGACAGTGGAATTTTTGACAAAAGTTATATCGGAAAATTATTTGCAAGTGGAAATATGTTTCCACCGCCATTTAAACTTCCTAATTCTGATATAGTAGTACCGCATGTTTTTGTAGGCGATGAAGCATTCCGATTACATCCAAATATGATGAAACCATTTTCTCGCCGAGTTGCAAGTACCGACAATAATA
Source organism: Vandiemenella viatica (assembly GCA_031002005.1). NCBI lineage: Eukaryota > Metazoa > Arthropoda > Insecta > Orthoptera > Morabidae > Vandiemenella > Vandiemenella viatica. Next base: position 368,219,377 of record CM061920.1, on the reverse strand, counting down.
AAGCTATTTTTAACTACCGACTTTCTAGAGCTCGTAGAGTTTCTGAAAACTCCTTTGCTCTACTGAGTCAAATATTTCGCATATTTTATTCGCCGATCGCTATAAAGCCAGAAACGACCGATCATTTGGTTATTGTTGCTTGTTGTCTACATAATTTACTTAGAGATGCATTCCTCGAAAAAAATAATGTTCCTCATTATGAAATAAACAAAAATGAACCATTGCCGAGCGAAAACCTTGAGCCATTAGCAAGGGGTGGCGGTTACGCACATGCTGATGGATTTTCTGTCAGAGAATCATTTACAGAATACTTCAACAGCCGTGCAGGTGTAGGCTTAACACCCTGGCAAGGCAATCACGTTTCAAGAACGAATTAGGGCTGCATTATAATTGTATTATATTAAAAGTATGTATGTATATATATATATTATTAAGATTTGTATTTATATGAATTTATAATGTTAATTTTGTGTCTTATCTATTTATTTATTTGTCCTTTGCAATAAATAATTATGAAAAATAATATTGAGTTTAATAACTATACAGGTAAAAATGAGATAAATAAGTAAAGGAAAGAACATTTTCTGCACGTGCCTATCGACCTCAGCAAAGTGCGACACAGCTACTGAATGAAGTTTTGATTACAAGTTACCACGTGATACATTGCAATTCGACTACGCGAAGTAGCTTGTACGTTTTGAAGGCTTCTTTAATAATGAACATATAATAACAAGTGACCCGAAGGTGATAAAAAAAATGAATAAATTTATATCAGATTATATTGTGCTTTTATTACCTGATCTTTCGACGAATTCCGCTATTTCTTTCCAAACATTGTCCTTCACAGATTGATCCTTGTACAGTGGTGAAGAAACATCGTATATACAAGGAAATTTAGACACTACTTCCACCAATTTTTCATCCTCCCCCGCTGTAAATAACACCTTTCCGTCTGACATATTCGACTGTTCCGCTAGCGGCTGCGTCTAGACTGCTCTCGGAGGGGCGCTGTCGCGCGGCTCAAGCGGCTATTTCCTTGAACGCGGGTCGCCGCCGCTTCATAGGAAGCGCCCCCGTTACATTCCACTGTAGCAGCCATTAGCGGCTGTCTTGGGCGGCCGCCGCCAGCCGCTGCCGCTGCATAGGAAGCCCACCTTAAATATTGAAGGCTAGAGACTGCCATTTCGACCGTTGAGGGTGGAACAATGGAGCAGGCGGGGCGACAAGGTGACGCCGGGCCAGCCCGGCTTGAGTCCCGTTGGAATTCGGTCAACGAACTACCCCACCTTGCCGCTATCCCGAAGGCCAAGTAGGAAACGCGCGAAGGAGTCAGCGAATGCGACGCGTGATATTAAACACGTGACGACGGAAATGTGTAGCTAGCCAATCCTGAACATTTATTGGGGGCTACAATACTAATTCCGTGGAGTTCTTTTTACATGTGGAGTGCACCTAGCCGAGGAAGAGGAAGGAGCCATTTTTTTGAGAGAACACTTCTGTCCAAGACGAGCTGATGAGCAGACGTGACTTGGGTCCAAGACGAGCTGGTGAACAGACGTGCTAGCCGGCACGCTTTCTGATGATCATTGTGGTTGATCATTTCTTGCTTTGGAAAAGCGAGATGTTGAGTGGCGTGCTTGCCATTATTCGGAAGTTATGCTAATAACGCGGTCGTAGCCGCTTATTTAGCTTCCATTGCTGCAGTGGCATTGTGTTTGTCGCTCACCATCACGGCGATGATACTATGGTAATGTACCAGAAACGACGGTCACTATCCAGTGGATTTTTAACAGACTTATGTGCCCTTAAGCGACGCCTGGGTTAAGACTCTGCTCCCGCCACTTAAATTCTGAGCTAGCTGGATTTATATTTCAATTCAATTTTTCTTAAGCATCTTGCTGTTTGTTAATTCAATTTTGATGCTTTTCATTCACTTTATACGGCGCCCCCTGGTATTTTCCTTTGTACAGTAAAATGTTAGCTTCAATTTGATGGCCTGTGTTGCCATATTATTTCAATGTTAACTTTGCTGTTTTTTTATTACTTGTTTGAGATATTTCATTCAGTTTTGTTTGCTTACTCCGGCGAATTGTAAACGTCGGGTATTGCTTGTTTTTGCTGATCTAATTGTGTTTAACGTAACGTTAATTACTACCCGACCTTGTAAGGCCATAAGACTCAATAAATGAGGTTTTATTTTGTGTCTGAAATTCATGGTTCTAGTTAGTAACCTATTAGATCCCCTTTTAGCATCATTATTAATATGTTTTTCATTTTTCAGGAATTATTTAAGATTTTAATAATTCCCCCCTCCCTTTTTCTGCTTCACCCAAATTGTCCTATTACAATTGGCACCCAACGTTTCGGGCTTTTGCAAGTCGAAATTATTTTGAGAATTTACAAGTCTAAAAAAATCCATGGATGTGACCTGTGTTGATTCATTTTATTATTTTAGAATAAGTTTTATGTTGAAATTTGTTTGCTTTGTTTGCCATGCTTGATTTAAATCTAAATGTGTGATTTATTTCAATCAGTTGTTCAAGTATATTTTCGTTCACTTGCATCAAGCATGGTTAGTTTAAAATTAAAGATAGAGTCAGTGCTTTTGAAATTTTAATGCATGGTAAAAGTTAAGATTTTTCTTTATGCTGATTTTGCTCATGTGTTGAGGTATTTGTGTCGCATGAAACATCGTTGTTTTTCCTTGTTGTTTAATTTTGGATGGGTTTTATTTCATGTTGAAGGGATTTATGCGCGAAATTTGTTTAATGCTGTACTTTTCGAGTTAAATCGTGCCGGTTGTATTTTGTTTGTTGTCGATTGTTCAAATTGTTCGGAGTTGAATTTTGTATCTTACGATCAAATCTATGAAGTTGAGATCACGCACCATTAATAGGGCAGATCAATCTATTGTTCATAAAATTTCCGAGCAAACTAACGCGATGGATCAAGCACCGGAAGTACACGAAATGCCGTTGGCGGACGAAGAGTGCAATGATACTCCTAGTACGCGTAGCATCCATTCAAATGCATCATTAGATGGGGAACAGTTAGGGATTTTTCCAACCCCAGACAATGAAACCGTTCAAAATCCACCCATGCGGGCAGAAAGTTGAAACACGTGCGTCGCAAATAACGGTAGAATTGCCACCGGCGACCGCGCAACCCCAAGACCAAAACCTGCTATTTGACATGCTGGTGAAATTGAATCAGAAATTAGATGCACAAAGTCAAAATTCTATCTCGTTGAGGGAGGAGATAAGTAAAACTTCTGGCTCATTGAGGGAGGAATTAACTAAACAAATAGCTTCACAACAGGAGGACATAAACAAGCGTTTGGATGCACAAAATCAAAAATTTGAGTCGCAAAATGCTTTGTTGAAGGGCATGGACGGAAAATTGTCCGTTTTTCGCGAGGAAATGACCCGTGAAATGAGTGCATTCAAATCGGAGATGCGAGCGAATGTTTCAGTGTTGGAGAGACGCACAGATACGATTCAGGCAACTTGCACTGCATTGCAGGAATCAAGCGCGGAAATCTCGAAGCGTCTGGACGCGACCGAAAAATCTGTCGAGCACGTGCGGCAAGAAAGCCACCAGAGTCTCGGTCAGATCTCGGAATTTGTCCACGAGATTAAGGATAATACTGAACGAAGCTTGCAGGCTGTAAATGCAAAGGTGTCGGAGGTCACAAGTTCGGTTGAACGAGTACAAACGGCACAACAGGATTTGCAAGCGTCACAGCAAACACTTGCGCAGAACACTAATTCAAAACTGGCGCAGTTGGAATCCAAAATGAAGGAAGTGAGTAGTACCAACGCTAGCGGGAGTATTGTTCACGCGAATTACGCACAGTACGCTGCAGCTAATATCGAGCTTAAGTTGCCACGTTTTGGGTCTCGCAAAGACGTAAATCCTAGGAATTTATCTTACCGAAATGGAGCGGTATTTTCGAAATCAAAGGAGTGCCTGATTCCATGAAGCTTGTGTTAGTCGAGGAATCATTTTCAGAAACAGACAGACTCTGGCTGAAAATTGCGTCCGAAACTAACTTATCTTACGCCGAATTCAGAGTCCTGTTTCTTGAGACCTTCTGGTCGAAAAAGATCCAGAACCAGGCGAGGATAAAGCTGTACCAAGGAAGGTACATTCCCAAGTGGCATTATTCGATGGAAAGCTACGTGAAAACTTTGCTGGTGCAGTGTAGGCAATTCGACGACAAAATGACGGACGGAGAGTTCATAGAGATGGTGATCGCGCACTTTGGTCCACAAGTGCAGTCACTCATTAACCCCGTGGTCATTCGTACGATACCAGAACTGCTAGAAACCGTCGGTAACCTTGACAGAATCGGGAAAATGGCCGATAATCTGGCGAGACAAGACGCGGAACGAAACCATGGCGAAGCGCAAAGCGAGTCTAAGCGACCGCATGGCGGCAATAAAGCTTCCTATGCTGATGGACAGAATGGGAAATCTTCCAATCAAAATTCCGGCAATCGTAATGGAGGGAAGAAATGGAAGAACGGAAATGCACAGTGGAAGGATGATAAAAATCATCAGCGGTCGGGAAACAACCGATCCGCGTATCCACAAGAATTTCCAGTGAACGCGATCTCAATTGAAAACGCGGAACCGGAAATGTGTGCAAAGGCGACGGAGGAAAATGTGGGCGGCGTTAGCAACGTGTCTAATTCCCCGCCGTCACAATGAGATTTTTCGGGGGACGCTGCAAACGCCGACAGCATTTGCCTCGGCAGTTTGGAATATTGGCGCGGCGAAGGACCGGAAAATATCGAAGAAGAAGAAGATATGGTATCCGGCGACAGCCTCATGGCGCGCGCGAAGTGTCCCCGTGTAGATATTATTGCATATGGCATACGGGCGAATATTTTAATTGACTCGGGATCGTCTGTCTCCGTAATGTCTAAGAAATTTCTGCTACGCTTGAAAGATAAGAATCCGCGGCTAAAAGAAATTCCCACAACGCAAGTTACGGTGGTTCCTGCAATAGGAAAGAGAGAAAAGATCGTTAGCACGCAAGCGCTAATCCCCGTGAAAGTCGCGAATAGCGAGTTAATGTTGCCACTACTTATAGTACCCGGTTTGACGCAAGATGTGATCGTTGGATGCGACCTCTTAGCAAAACGTAAAGTCATTCTGGATTGGGGAAATAAGACGGTGACGAATTTGGTTCCGGAGGTGTTGCATTGGAAACATGAGGCCTGTGAGCAGAGCCTTGGAATAAATAGTTCCAAACCAATGCAAGACACCGCGGGACGCGAAGGCAATTTGAATAACGGAGGAAGAGCTATATGCGCATCAGCTGACGAGCAAAATCTCATACCACAGAACCCAACCGACAAAATGCGGGAAAAAGGAAAACTTGACGCCAGCACGGAAGCCAAAGCTATGCCGATACTGACGAGAAACTTGACGACAGCACCACAGTCAAAGCCAAAGCTATGCCGATGCTAATGAGAAACTCACGATCATTTCATGCGGGATGAGACTGCGTCTGATTCGTATCAATGTAAAATTTAAGGATCAACCCGAGAAGAATCCCGAGGATGACATCAAGAAAGCACATGAATTCTTGGTAGAGAAAGCTACGAAGCGGCAACGCAAGCACGACGGATTGCGGACGCAAACGTTTAGCGTCGGGCAGCAGGTGCTACTTAGGACTATGACCCCGTCTGACGCACAGCGAAAATTAATTTCCAAATTCTTTCTGCTGTATTCGGGACCGTTCTCAGTAGCGAGGATTATCTCCCCAAACTGCTACATGCTGACCGACGGCAGAACGGAGCTCGGCCCGCATAATGCCCGGAATTTGCGCCCGTTTCACACAGCATAGTCTACAAGTTCCTAGACGGATGTTTGTAAATATAGCTTAAGGATCAATGTACATTTAGTTAGGTAATAACGTAGAGCATATCTTTAGAAAGTGAGAGTGTCAGTCTTAAGACACGTAATTGCCTAACAAGCGTAGCGCTAACGCAGCGAGAACAGGTAAAGGACGCTCAGCTGTTTGGAATCGCAGCTGTGCCGACCGCCAGTTTTCCTGGAAGGATCGTAATCAGGTTAAACGAAAACAGGTAGCCTGAGCCGCCGAGCCTAACGGGACAGCGCTTACTGACAACAACAGAGCGGGCAAAGTGGAAACAGCTGATCGCTTAGTTTCACCGCTATAATGTCTTTGCTACGAGTGTAGTTTGGAAAGCATAATATAGTTCATTTTGCGAGAACCGTCTTTCTTTTGTATTGTATGGATAATTATGTAAATTCGCGGAAGGATTAAATTATGTAAATTCGCGGAAGATTTTTCTTTTCCATTTGATTTTCATGTTATGTGGTTTCGGCATACTTGTGTCGGCCTTGATAATGGACATTCGGTGCATTCTTTATTCTTGTTGTTGCTGTATCTAACTTCAACACATGTGCTAGATTTGCATAGCCCGTTGTAAATAATTAATTGAGTTGTCTAGTTTTAATGTTAATATCTTGTGCTTACATCATTTTGTTTATTGATTGAACAGATCTATTTTGTCGTTCATTTACATCTATGTACCTGTCAATGTTTTATGATGTTTTACTTTGCATATTAGGATAAGACATTTCATTATTTATGTTAACCAGAGTCACGTGTCGTATTTACATATTTAAAGAGGTCACATGTATGCGATAGTTTGAGTGAGCTGGAACCATGAAACTATAATGTAGGCAATGATTTTGATGCAACTGTAGGGTTACAATAGTTCAAATAAAATTATTGGCATAATTTTATTTTGATTGGGTGGCAGGTATATTGTGGTGTGACAGCGTCACCCACAATGAATATAATCAAATCATTATTAATTATATTCATATTTCTTTTTTTTGTCCTTTTTATTATATTCAAGTTTATTAATTATTTAATCTTGGAACGTGTAAATTAATTGTAAATAATGAGGGTTGTCTGGATAGGTTAAATGTATGTTTAAACCAGGGCGGCCAAAGGTATAGTTTATTATAAATTAATTTTTCTGTAAACGCATGGCTCAGAACGCTTAAATATTGAAGGCTAGAGACTGCCATTTCGACCGTTGAGGGTGGAACAATGGAGCAGGCGAGGCGACAAGGTGACGCCGGGCCAGCCCGGCTTGAGTCCCGTTGGAATTCGGTCAACGAACTACCCCACCTTGCCGCTATCCCGAAGGCCAAGTAGGAAACGCGCGAAGGAGTCAGCGAATGCGACGCGTGATATTAAACACGTGACGACGGAAATGTGTAGCTAGCCAATCCTGAACATTTATTGGGGGCTACAATACTAATTCCGTGGAGTTCTTTTTACATGTGGCGAGCAACTAGCCGAGGAAGAGGAAGGAGCCATTTTTGAGAACACTTCTGTCCAAGACGAGCTGATGAGCAGACGTGACTTGGGTCCAAGACGAGCTGGTGAACAGACGTGCTAGCCGGCACGCTTTCTGATGATCATTGTGGTTGATCATTTCTTGCTTTGGAAAAGCGAGATGTTGAGTGGCGTGCTTGCCATTATTCGGAAGTTATGCTAATAACGCGGTCGTAGCCGCTTATTTAGCTTCCATTGCTGCAGTGGCATTGTGTTTGTCGCTCACATCACGGCGATGATACTATGGTAATGTACCAGAAACGACGGTCACTATCCAGTGGATTTTTAACAGACTTATGTGCCCTTAAGCGACGCCTGGGTTAAGACTCTGCTCCCGCCACTTAAATTCTGAGCTAGCTGGATTTATATTTCAATTCAATTTTTCTTAAGCATCTTGCTGTTTGTTAATTCAATTTTGATGCTTTTCATTCACTTTATACGGCGCCCCCTGGGATTTTCCTTTGTACAGTAAAATGTTAGCTTCAATTTGATGGCCTGTGTTGCCATGTGATTTCAATGTTAACTTTGCTGTTTTTATTACTTGTTTGAGATATTTCATTCAGTTTTTGTTTGCTTACTCCGGCGAATTGTAAACGTCGGGTATTGCTTGTTTTTGCTGATCTAATTGTGTTTAACGTAACGTTAATTACTACCCGACCTTGTAAGGCCATAAGACTCAATAAATGAGGTTTTATTTTGTGTCTGAAATTCATGGTTCTAGTTAGTAACCTATTAGATCCCCTTTTAGCATCATATATTAAATGTTTTTCATTTTCAGGAATTATTTAAGATTTCTAATAATTCCCCCCTCCCTTTTTCTGCTTCACCCAAAATGTACCTATTACAACAGAAAAACTACATACATCACTTCATAGAGATTTTAATCAATCATACAGTAGATATGTAGTGATATACTTTTTTTAAACAAAACAAATTTGAAACACTACAATTACTTTAAACAGATGATTTTTTGTGGGATTACCTTAAGCCATTTAATAGTCAAGTTTGTAAAGCGAATAATGAACTCGATTTAAAAGTCACCATTTTCTATTTTTTTTTATTAAAAATAAGATTTTACAAAATATTTTTCTTTTAGTGATTTTAATTCAAATCGGAATTCTCAGCGCGGTAGGATGGATCCCATTTCACGTATTATTTACTCCCTAACTAGCAGCTACTATTGCAAGTACCGCACAACGTAACCCCCACCTCCCAAGCTTCTAACACAAGTGATCACTGCTGCGAGGTTTCTTCCAAGAGAAGAGGGTAGCATCAAAGCAAAAGGCGGCGGCAAAGAAATGAAATGCGACCCGAGCTCATTGGAGAGTATTTTATCTGCGTCTCGGTAATCTCCAGTGGGGAAAGAAATTGTGCGAGTTACGAACCGCTCACCAGGCGGCGGTAACTCCGCTCTTACACATAAAACTGTCTGCCTCTTCCTTAGCTCACGCTCACCATTATAAAGCCCGTCGTTTAAGCTGTTTCCAAGGCAATAAACATGATTTATTCTGTCGCGGGCACGCGGCAGGTGAACAGACTTCGGGTGGTAATGTCCTGTTGGAAACCTGCGACAACACTTCCAAACCAGCTAGCCCGAGGGGTGAGCTTTTAACGTACAAAGCTGACGTTCTGGAGGGCGCTAGTTCTATTCCTGGTCTTCCAATTCAGATTTCATGGTTTCCCGGAATGATGGCGAATGCTGGGATGGTTCCTTCAAAAAGTCATGAACACATTCTTTGCCGTTCGTTGCACCACATCCTCTGAAAGCTCTGATAACACAGATGAGCTATTAAGCTCTACCATAAAGAAAAATTACAAACTATCCTTAGTGTTCAAAAGTAGCTCAAAGATTCTCTCCTTCCCCTCCGTGCCATCTTTTCCTCTCTCTCTCTCTCTCTCTCTCTTTGTCAGTAACTTCAGTGCCACAGTACAAGGCGTATGATATCTCATGTATGATGTTACAATCCAATTCCAAACACTGAAGGAAATTTTTCCGTTGTGAATGTCTTAGAAAAATGACATCACGGTAAGTGTCGAAATACCAGACTCAAAACCTTCACATCTACGTCCACTATTCTCGGTCTTATAATTCTACTCTAATCCCTCCTAGAACTGGAAACCTCTCCCTTGTAAATGTGCTCTTGAAGATTACAACACAAGCATCTTACTTTTTAAATAGAAAATAAATGTTTAATATCTTAACCTTTGACTGAGAAAATGTTTGTATAAAGCATCTTTTTAATATTAACAATGCCATTCGTAAAACTCCCCGAACCAGCGTTAATTCGTTTTTTTTTTAAGTTTTTTTACGTGTATTTCTCTGTCTCTATATTTACAAGGAATTCAGCAATTACCTTTTGAATGAACCAAACCGGCATTCGCCTGGTATGATTTCGGGGAAACATAGAAACCTAAAATCTGAATGGCCCAAAGGGAATTCGAACCCAAGTTCTCCCAACGGCCTGGCTCGAACTTTATCGCTCACTCATCAGCCTATGTAAATAATTCGCAGAAATTCCTGTGATTTACACTACTAGCGCTAGCGCCTAGGTTTTCGCAAGGAATTACATTTCAAGATAAGTCATTCGCAGGCAAAAGTGTTAATAGGAAACTGCAATCAAATTAGGACAGAGATTTTGCACGTTTCGATATACATCCTATACTGCACTACCATTTGGTAGAGCACTGATTTCATCGGAAGGGCCAATCTGCGGTGACGTCATGCGAAAAATTAAAATGCCGAGTATTAAACACAATACATATAAACAAAAACATGATATTCCCTTGTAATTATTTCAAGACCCATGGAAAAGGCAAACGTGTGAGTATATCTCTGTCTCCATATTTATAAAACGAAACCCGTATATATCAGTTCCAGAGTAACTAAATAACTACTGAGCAGACTACGATGGGGTTTTCACCTTTTTAAACCTTAGGATCAGACTTGAATTGTTTGTTATGTCAATGTTACATGACGCCGCAACAGTAAATGAAATTATGAATGTATCGTGAGAAACATCGAAGATGCAATACAAACTAGATGTTGCATACGATATATTTCCTAAAATAATACGGTATGTACCGGTTCCTTCCTTAAATTTCAGTTATTCAGTATTTAAACCTCACAGATGACGGTACTGAATGCGAAGAGAAACCTGCGTAAAGAGGAAACTGTGTGAATTAATGATTACGAAAAAACACCATAGGACATCGAAGTTATCTCAGTCAACGAAGTTTAATCTCTGACAACAGTAACCTACGCATAACTAGTACTTTTTATATAAAAGTGAGACTGAATTCTGAATACTTGATATTCGGCTGTAAAGTGAGGAACAAATTTTAATTTTGGGCTCCAGTACCAGCTGAAGTAGCATAATGAAACAATTTTCAGCTCCAGCGGCAGATGAGGCAAGATAATGAGACAACATAATGTCTGATACTGTGAAAACCCAGTCAAAATCGATTTACTACTTTTTAGATTATGCCAGATTATGCGTAAGATAAAGGTATCGCACGTCTTAAGACATGTTAACTAGGCCACAAAGCTTTCAAATTGTAAAAACCTATTCAAAATATGTATTTTCTGCGCGATTTTGGAATAAACACACACACATTCCAGATACAGATTTATGTTCGTGGTATGTATTAATGCACGTACAGTACATGTTTCGATTTTCGAGCAGCAAAATTAGCAGATGTTGTGATCAGCTTGAAATGCAGCCTGTGCCAAAAATAAAAGCTGACATTCCGTATCGCAACATCCAACCCACCCTGTATTTTGAACTTTGGGGGTAAATCTTCGTTTAATTTAATTTCGGAAATGGCTGGTGTCGATTTGATGAGACTTGGCACACATGATTCTCATCGGACGATAAAATAGTGTAGGGGTAAATCAACATCAACCCACCCCTTTCTAGGTAGTGTGTGGGTGACTGTAGATTTGTTTTAATTCCGGAAATGGCAGGCACGAATTTAATGAATACCTACTAATATCACATTCATCTCGTAATGTAATTGTTGTTTCCCCGTTTGTTTTACACTAGCTAAGTGACGAATAAAAACTATTAGGCTCCCACAATGTATCTTAACAGAAAGTTGCACGGATTAATAACTATTTTAAGATGAATTTTTCTTGATTTCCAATTCGCACAACCAAATATCAAGAACAATATTTTTTTTTCATTTTTTTTTTTCATTAGCATTACGCCTCGTCGAAGTTGAGGCGGGAAAGGCCTGGAAGCGAGGAACGGGAAAGAATTCGGCCAGGGCCTTTTGAAGAAACAATCCAGAAATTCGCTTGGAGTGATTTAGGGAAACCATGGAAAAACCAAAACCGGATGGCCAGACGCGGATTCAAACTCATGCCATCCCGAATGCGAAGCCAAAGCGTTACCTCGCATCCACCACGCTCCTTTCAGTCATGGTTGATAAATACATGGGCAGTAAGGATTAAAAGTTAAAGAAGGATTTACGACCATTAACAATCTGTGCCTGCCAAAACGTTGATTTTTTTCTTTTTATTAGAATTTTACGGTTCATCAACGTCGAAATCATTAGAGCAGGGTTACGATGAGAAAAATGGATGGAAAGGAACGAGCCATCTCGGCCTTTATTGGGTGGAGTGATCTTGGGAAATCATGGAAAATCGAGATCTAGATGTTCAGATTAGGAATCGAACCCACGTCCTCCTGAATTATTTTAAAACTACCTTCATTCGTTTGTAATTATCAACTGAAAGAGTAATCTGATAGCTCAGCGATTAATGTTGCTAACTGAGAATCGAGAAGTCCCCTGTTCGTATCCACGTTTCAGCTGGAATTTTATGGTTAATAAAGTGACCTATCACCTGCCAAAGTCTGGGTTGTTTACGCTACGTACGCTAGTTAGCTCAGTAGATTCTATGACGAGGTTTTCTGTGATGAATTGAAGCACGACAGAGGAGGAATGTTGGGCGAAATGGATTCTGACGCACTTCACAAAAATAAAATCTACGCGTTCATAATAACAAACTGATATTTACGCAAAAAGATAATAGGCCTTAGTTACGGAATGTTATTTACTTCAAACAGCAACCGGGCTGGGACCATCCCGAAAGTAGGATAAACAAAGAAAGACCTGCTAACCAGGCTCTGCTAACAACCAAGCGGTAGTGCAGGACGCTTGTTGGGCAGCGCTACAACCTGTAAGGAAAAGTTAGAAAGAAATGGGGGCCTTGCAATCAAAACAACCTCCTGACTCTGTGGTGTATTACGTCTATATTTACAAATGCCTAATAAAAAATACCAATAAAGTGATTGTCATTTGATCAATATAAATATTTGGTTGCTTTTTTTTTTATTCTGCTTAACGTCTCTCTAACAGCGAGGTCTTTAGAGACAGGAAAGGATGGGGGGACAAGGAATGGGAAGGAATTCGGCCATGGCCTCTTGAAGGAAGCATCCCGGAATTTGCCTGGAGTGATTTGGGAAACCATGGAAAACCCAAATCTGGATGCCCGGACGGGGATTCGAACCGCGCGGCGCCGTTCTCCCGATGCGAGGCCAGAACGCTAGCCGTTACACCACCACGCTCGGTATTTGGTTGCTGAGGTTAATACGCGCAATGATAAGAATGCAAAGATTGTGTTCTATTACAGTTCACTTGGAAGTTTGAAAACGTAACGCCCATTAACACTGACCCTGACAAATTGAGGCAACAATGGTACACGTTAATATCGAGACGTAACTGCAAACAACATCTGTAAAAGACTGTATCATGGGTTGTGTGTAAAATGTGATTTTTCAAGTAAAATAGGAGCCTAATGCAGTATGAAGTCCAGCATAGCCGACTGGCGGCGGCAGGAATTTAATTCCCGGCCGAGTGCTGTGGGGTGGAAAGGCCTGGCCTTGAGCACTTTTTACATTGCTTGGTTCGTCATGACTGCAGCAGTGGATGAATGGATTAGGTCGTTTAAGCAATATGCAACTTTGTCCACTATATGCACATTCAAACAAGGTCACGTAGTCTAGAAGGATGTATAATGCGCCTGAAAGAAATCACTGTATACATTTAATCACAAAAAGAACTCATCCGTAGGCATTTCCTACGGTACGACGAATGCTAATACCTGTTAACAGCTCTGAATATGACACACACATAATATTACTGTTCATCCACATAGACTTATTGGGCAATTCGAATATCAAAAAGAAAGAAAAGAGAAGAATTTCAGTTGCGACGCTGCAGAAAAACATACGAAACAAATGGGTTCTGAAAACGATGGAGGAAAGAATCTTATGAAAATGGAGTCTACGATAGCGGGTTTCGATTAAGGAAACACACGGTTAGTTTACAGAGAGGCAAGCTGAAGGGAAGTACTGTAGAGGGAAAAGAAGTTTAAAATCCATGATGCAAATAAATGAAGATACAATCTGGAAATACGGTAATACAATGCTACGATGGGAAGAGAGATTTTTATCTATTTTTTTTTTAAAGATTAAATACCATATCTGTCAAACTTTCTATCGATTGTGTCCTCTGTTTTCTAGGTTTCCTCTCCGTCTTTCCGCTGGTTGCCATTCCCTATTTCGGTGAGTCATATCTCCTGTGACATATAACTAGCACATCGGCTTACCTACTATGTAATTTCCTAAGCTCACCTCGATAGCTATTGGCTGGAGAAAGCTGACGTCGCGCGTCAGTCTTCGCTCGCATATTAACAGCGACCAGAGATATCAGAAGAAATTCCAGGTTATGTCCACAATTTACCAGCTAAACAACTGCTATGAAGTTAATTGCCATAACACATTCATTAAATTTGCTTTTCATAGCATTTTATTCTTAAAAAATTATTGGAAAACTTTATGGTTCAAAAAAGTGGAACTACGAGTACTTCTCAGTAACATGTCGCTAATAATAGTAACATAAAAATCTTAAATTACTCTTGGTATCTGCTGTAACTGCCACAAATGCCAATTCTAATTTCGGCCTGGGCTAAATTTCAATTTAATTAAAACTTTCGCTAATGTTGCTGCATGACTAAAGTTTATACATTACAGTTTATTTGATTTTACGTATTTTACTGACCACTTTAGTTAATGACCTTTGTTCATGTTCGCTTTACGTGAGTTATTAGGTTATTTAAAATGGACATCACACAAAATATGTTATCGAATCGAGTATTCTGGAAATTCTTCGGCATTGCTAACTTATTTAATAAAATGTATTAAGTTCTCTGGCCGTTACAGACACTATGACCAAAGATTACATTATAAATGTTTGCCGAGCCTCAATAAAAAAATAATAACGTAATTCTTTCCAAGCCAACAGGAATTCTTACAAAATTTGTAAACTTTTAGGGTCAAATACAAGTTTGTATTTCAGCAAGTTTGAATCTACGACCTTTGAAACAATTATACGATAGCGCGATCGTCCCTGTCCGTGTTTAACACGTCTATTAATACTTCTGAGTTCGTCAAGCTCAAGAGATTTTATTCACTCTAAGGGTGAAAGACAGGTAAAGTTCATATTTGGTCAGATGAGGTCAACCTATCATAATCTTTGATCCTAAAAACCGGAACTATACTAGAACCGTGACGATACGCAAAAAATGGTCACGGGCTTACACTAGTCTTATATATAAAAATAGATGTTGGTGTATACACACACACACACACACACACACGCATATATATATATATATATATATCCTAGATGAATAGCCATTTGACCGATCACCATGAAAGTTGGCACATACATCTATTTTTTCATGTAGAATGTTTATGATAAAAAATCCAAAACCTCCCTTCCCCCCCCCCTCCCGGCCTTCTTCCCCTTTACAACCCTTAATTTTTATAAAAACCCAATTTGATCTGATTAACATGGAACTATGCACACATGCAGACGGTATTCCTACAAGATTCTACTATAGGTACGCAAAGGAAATTGCGCCGTATTTGATGAAATTATATTCCGCCTCCTTGGATCAAGGAAAAATACCAGCCGAATGGAAGACCGCCATCGTAAGTCCAGTGTTCAAAAGTGGGAATGTTAATGATCCTCAAAATTATAGGCCGATCTCGTTAACCTCAATATTTTGCAGGATTTTAGAACACATCTTCTATTCAAATGTCATGCTGTTTTTGGATTAAGATGAGCTTTTAAACCCAAATCAACATGGATTCAGAAAAGGCCGATGCTGCGAAACACAACTTGCCCTCTTAATTCACGACTTGAGCCGTATTATAGATTAGCAATCCCAGGTTGATTTAGTTTTATTAGACTTCAAAAAAGCTTTCGACACTGTGCCTCACACTAGGTTACTTAGGAAACTTCACGGTTACGGTATATCTAGACAAATATGCGATTGGGTTGCAGATTTTTTGAAGGACAGAACACAGTGTGTAGTTCTCGACGGTGAGCGTTCATCACTTGCCGAAGTGAGGTGCGGGGTTCCCCAGGGAAGCGTGATAGGGCCTCTGTTGTTTCTCATATACATTAATGATTTGTGCGACATAATAAGGGGAATGAAAAGATTATTTGCCGATGATGCTATTATTTATCGTGAAATCACAACCCAGGACGACTGCGCTTTGTTACAAGACGATATTATGAAAATAATTGCGTGGTGTAAAGATTGGCAGTTGGAGTTAAACGCTAAAAAGTGCCAAGTCATGCGTGTAAGAAAAAGTTGACACCATTTAGCTTTGAACATACAGTTAATGGCACTGTACTTAGAACGGTAGATTCCGCTAAATACCTAGGGGTAACAATTCGTAATAATTTGTCGTGGAATAAGCATATCGAGAATGTAATTGGGAAAGCAAATCGTATGCTTCGATTTCTAGGTCGTAATTTAAAACAATGCACTCCGGAAGTTAAATCGATTGCGTACAAGTCACTAGTGAGGCCTCACTTGGAATATTGTTGCTCTGTATGGGGTCCCCATCAAAAGGGATTAATGGAGGCATTAGAGATGGTCCAAAGAAGAGCCGCCCGATTCGTGACAGGTATATATAGTTGGAGGGAAAGCGTAAGTGCCATGTTGAAGGAGTTAGGTTGGGAAGACCTGGAGCACCGAAGGCGTTGCTCTCGACGGAAGATAATTGAAAAATTCTCGACTGACGTATTTCGGAATGACAGCAAACAAATATTGCTACCAGCAACATTCATATCTCGGAATGACCGCGAAAATAAGATAAGAGAAATCAGGGCCAGAACTGATTCATTTCTCTACTCATTTTTTCCACGAGCGATTAGGGAGTGGAATAGAAAGGATTACCGAGCGAGTCAACACAAAATCGGACAGGAGTAGCTTCCGATAAAGCACTCCGGCCATCCTGATCTGGGTTTTCCATGGTTTCCCTAGATCGCTCCAGGCGAATGCTGGGATGGTTCCTCACAATAGCCCATGGGCGCCACCTGCCATGTCCCGTATATCCCTTCCAAACCATTACCTTTCCTGATAGATGCAAATCACCCTCCGCCAAACACTTTTAGTGAATCGCGGAGTAATAGTAATAGTAGTAATACTAGTAATAGTATATACTTTAAAATAAAGATAATGTCAAAATTTGATTAGCAAAAACCCAACCCCTCTCCCATTTTCCACCCCCTTAATTTTTGTCATTGTTCTTTATAAAAAGCTGTATTTGACTCCGTTTGACCCATCATCATGAAAGTTGGCACAGGAATGTTCTTTTTCATGGAGATGATTTCTGACCAAAAAATTAAAACCCATCCCTTCTCCCCCTTTACACACCTCCATTTTAATTGAAATTAATTTTTTATCCGATTTCCTTGTAAATTCGCACATGTATACCTTAAAACAAAGAGAATACTGTCAACATTTAGTTTGCAAGAGCCCTACCCGTCTTCCCGTTTCACCCCCTTAATTTTTGTTAATTGTCTTTTTACAAATCTCGCGTTTCTATCCAATTTTGAAGAAACTTTGGATATATATATATATAGTTTAACACAAACAGAAAAATTCTCTCTAAATTTGGTTTGTAAAAGTCCAACCCCTTTACCCACACCCCTCTTAATTTCCAGTGTTCTTTATAGAAATCCACAGTTTTAAATCCCATCAAAATCGATTCAGCTGTTTTTAAATTTTACCAAAATATTCATAAAATAAATGTGTCACAATGTAGCAACATGTACACCAAATTTTAACTTGGACTCCAAGCTTTCAAGTTGTAAAAACCAATTAAAATTCTGTATTTCCTACGTGATACCAGAACAAAACAGATAAATTCCAGATACAGATTTATGAATGGGGTATGTATTAAGGCGTGGATGGTACATGTTTCGATTATTGAGCAGGAACTTTAACACATGTTGAGATTACGTTGAAATGCAGCCGGGACCAAAATGTGAACTGGTCATACCGTATCACAGCATCCAATTCACCCCCTTCTGGGATTGTTCGTGTATGTCAATGTTTAGTTTACTTTTCAAAATGGCTGGTGCCAAATTAATGTAACTTGGTACACATGATTCACACCGAAAATAAAAAAAAAAATGCTGTACAGGTAAATCAATCCCGATTAAACTGGGCAACATCGGGTACTGTGCTGGTATAGTATGAAAGAAATATATGACTGAATCAATAAGTCGATAGGCTGATAATGTAATATATATATTCTCGGGATTCTAGCCGAATGAGTTACGACGACCATAGCCTCATTCTTGACAATGGCCACAGAGAATATGACTGCCCAAACGGCGTGTTTCATTCATTGAATAAACTTTGATGTGACAAAAGAGGTCAAAGGTTGTAAAGCGGCGCTACTGGCAGGTGGCGTAGTCGAGATGCGGGTGGCGTGTGCAGCTGCCCGCCTCGCCGCGCCGGATGCTGACTCAACTCGTGAAGGACGACCGCCGGTCGGCCAAGGACCTCGACCGACACTCACAATCATCCAGTCACACCACACGACGCGACGGCAACATTCTGTCGCATTACGCGAGGAATCACAGGTGTCATCTATCACTTCGGCTCAAAAAATTATTCTGGAAACACTTCCGTACAACCGATGACACTGAAATCGTGACCACTGTTTATTTTCTCTGCTTAGTTGGACTATTGTAAAAAAGAAGCTTTTAAAATTATATCATACTTAGAACGATCTCGGAGCAGAATAGCATTGGAAGAAAGTGACTTTCGACTTTAAAACTATATTTTTGAAGCCAAGCGCTTCAAGGAAGCGAAGCTTGTACTTTCAGAATAGTAGAAAGAAGGAGAACTGAAGTCTGCAAATGGAGCAAAGCTTTCAGGGATGACCAAGAAAGACTTACGCTGACATCGAAAGCTGAAAATTTGTCTCTCTCTTTCCAGTACTACGTAGAATAATGAAAAGCTGTTAGGGGACGTCCACAAATTACGTGAGGTTAAAATGGGGGGGGGTCCGGCGAAATCTCACAAGAGGGGGGGGGGAGGGTCTATGGAAATCTCATGTGGGGTTTAGGGAAAATTGTAGGACTGTAGCGCTAAAAAAGAAAAGTCTACAAATGACGCGAAACTCGATTTTAGGGGGGTTTTTCGTCGAAAGGTAGGGGTGTTACCGGCTTTTTGGAACGGTGAGACGTAAAAAAAAAAGTCTCAAAATTTTTCGAGGCGATCTCTATTGGGGGGGGGGGGGCCTGAAATCTGGAAAAACAGCTCACGTAATTTATGGATGCCCCCTTACCAGTGCATTGAGAAGGCGGGGGACTACACTTAAAATTGCTTATTTTAAGATAGTTTTTTAATACATAATATTCTGTAATTTAAATCAGAAGTCGCTCTCATTTATTAGCCTGTTTCTATGGCCCTAAGATTGTAGTGCCGTGGCTGCCAGTGTTCAGCAATCGCAAACACTGAGATAAGGAACCACAGTGAATTTTGTGAGCGCACAAACTGCTGCCTGAAAAAAAAAAGTCATCCGTCTCTACCTTCCGGCAGACTGGCGGTTTCGTCTAAAAACGGACGGTGTGAAAAGGAAGCGAGCAGGTCCGAGACGAGGATCCTTTTGATCGCAGAGCTGGTAAACATCACACACCGAGGTCTCAAAGGCAGTCAGTTACAAACAGTCTGAGCAAGGGAACTTTGACGGAGCAATCCTCCTGCAAACACCATAAACCTAACACTCCCACATATAGTTACTTTTTGACCACGTCGGCTGATTGCACCGTTACAAAGCCAAGCTCTTCGCCGTTTAAAGTATACAAAAATGAAACACTCTGGCTACATGGCTGTGAACCGGGTCATTATGGTTTCTCAACGCTGAATGATAGCTCCATGAACCATGCTAGTTGTGTTAAAGAATACCTATCAAATTGTTATCACTAAATACATTTGTAAAATTTTGTAGTAAACGTTAAACATGAAATTTTACGTACCGTAAGTAACGAATAATGTGACATGAAACAAGAGAATGCTTTCAGTAAAGATAATAACCTTGTAGGTTACGCGGTAATAACAAAAGCGAGGCAACCTTCTTCCTCCACAGTACTAACTGTAGTCGAATTTAAATACTGTAATTATATATTTATTTGAAAAGCAACGCAAAAAAATACTGTTCTTTCACAACCGAGTCTCCCCTGTAATTAACACATTCCTCGAGATAAATTATGTTTTGTATCCATGTTACCGGACTTAATAGTGTACTATGTATCTTAGACGTGTTCTCGGTAGCCTATGAAAGCTTTACTCTTATGTCTGCCAACATTTGCATACCACACTGAGATATCATTTAAATTTCAGATGGTTAACTTTCCTTTTAATAAATAATATAAGATTTCTGAAACTTTTTTTAATACGCCACGAAAATCAAATTTTAATGACCCTTTAATCCGTAGATTTCCAGTTCAAGTATTTCAATTATGATTTATAGCTTTACGGGCTATGCCGCATCATTTATTAGATTATCTAAGCTTTCGACTGTTATACTCCAGCCTTCTTCAGAGAAACTGTTTATGTTTATATTCACATAGCAACAGCCGCCAAGCATCGCAGAGGAAAAGGCAGCCATCTTCGTTCATGTTGTTGGAATTCCTTAAGATTTCTGCTGCCTGTTTCACACGTCGAGGTCACCACTGGTCTTCTCTCCACAGTAGCCTCGTGTCTTGAAATTTTATTTCATGCCGGGTGTTGATAGCATGGCGAACGACGGCAGATTTGTCGCTGTTGTTATATTTGTAGTGGCGGATATGTTCTTTAAGTCTCTCCGCCACTGTGCGAACTGTCTCGCCAATGTATACACTGCCACAGCTGCAGAGGATTTCGTAAACACCCGTAAGCTGGTGTGGGTGTAATTTGTCTCTTGTCATGGATAATGATTGGTCAAGTTTGCAATGAGCTTTATACACGATTCGCACCTCCACCCGCTTAAACAGTTTCCCAATCCGGTCAGTGATGCCACGTATGTATGGAAGACAGGCGAATTTTCTTGGCACATTGTTATCATGAGATGACGTCTTCAATGGATGGTTTTTTTTAGGTATGAAAACCCTTCTGATATCCGATTCACTATAAGCGTTGGCTGGGAATATTTTTGTAAGAGTCTCCATTTCTTCCTTCAGACTTTCCGAGTCCATTCTGTCCTCGCTCTTAAATTCAGTGATGTTAATACGACTCTCTTCGTTGCCGGGTGATGTGTGCGACATGGCGTGTGGGTCGCCTTGCGGTACACCGTATGACCCAAACGTCCATCACCTCGATTTTGAACCAGCATTCAGGAAACTCTATGTGAGCAATATCTCCCAGGGCCTTGCTCTAGGCAATCCTGGAAACGTGTTTTTTTTGTTTAGAAAGCTTTTCCTTGTCTTACATGCAGATAATGTCAGGTCTTCCAGAACAAAGCTACGGAGGAAAACTACTAACGCGTAACACCAGTCGGAAATAGGGATTCATCTAAGTACAAAAAGAGGTTTGAGCGATTAAATAGACTTCTGAAGCAACCTGCACTTATTTTTTTCAGCCTCAGAAAAGTTTATCGTTAATCGCCTCCGTTAGTCTTGGAGAATCAACAGAACGATATTCGTAATATGGCGGTCGACTGTGGAGCCGGAAGAGCCCCGTAGACTTGTCGTCGGTGGGCTAACGAGCGTGGCATATCCTGGCTGGCAGGCCATAGTTAACACGAGCGGGGAGCACTCGAGGAGGCGTTAATTGGGAGGCCAAGTGGCGTGGCGAACAGCCAATCGCGAATAATCTATCCATCACCACGTGTAGTAATTAGTCACGTACTGAAGAGCGCCTCCAGCCACACCCGTTGGGTACACTCGGTACGACAGCTACAGTTCACCTCGAAATTCCACGTGTACATTGCTGAAATAAATTCTGTTTTACACATATCTAAATAAAAAAAAAATGTAATCCCCATTACTTTGATTTTATCTCCTTTTTTTCCTACATCGTTAACTCTACACTTTTCAATATTGCGCGGCGGAAGGTGATTTGCGCGCAAACAATACAACCTTGTCGCAATTAAATATTGGTCTTGCTCATACAGTCTATTCCATTCGAATGCAAAGACCGCATTGCGAACTCTTCTTAATACTACTGTTCAATACAATAATAAGATTTACACTTTTGACCGTGTTGAAGTTAGCATCCTTGGCACAAGATAAAAGGTAAATTACTCTCCTTAACAATTTAAAACCAGTAGGATTCCATAGATACTTTCTCGGTCGCCACCCTTTTAGAGGGAAAGATTCTCATTTTAACTTTAGCAATGGTTCCGGTAGGAGGTCATTCAGTTAATAAGAAAAACATTGGAACTTCGTACATCTTTCCGGTACCGAGCCACACCACATCATTGCTGTTAAACAGTGGACTTCGATCCTATTTAGATTGCAGGTGGAACTCTCAAACAGTTCCCTTACCTCAGTACACTTTTCGTACACCATGCATACTTATCTTCCCTAACCAACTAACAACAGTTCACGTCCAGCTCGTACTCTTCGTGGCACTTTCATGTAAAACACTTACAAACTGCAGTTCTCCCTGTCCTAACCAACGACACTCATACGAAAACACCCGCTCAGCTCGACACCCACGGTATTTTCCGCCTAAAGGTACGCGCTCACTAGGGCGGGCCGCATCGCATCGCATTGAGCGAAAGTACTGCAACGCACATCTGGACGCAACGAGTCGCCATTTCTTTTGTCACCGCCTTTGGTTCTCTACGATTATTCAGCCGCTTCGGCACTGCAAACGGACACATCAGACAAAGGGCTCTTATTTTATATATTCATTTAAGAAAATTAAGCAGAAAAGGCAATGGGTTTAATTTAAAAGGAATTTTCCGCTTTTCTTAGGCACATAGATGGAAACATGTTACAACAGTTCTACAGAATTGCGTTTCTCTATATTTTTAATGCAGAAAAATGAATGTTTTTCATGGTTTTAATAGCCCTAGCAGTTGCATTTGTATTTTGGTCGCCGGAGGATTGGGAAAAAAAATTAAGATGGAAAAACATTTAGCCACAACAATTTACGTGAGGCAATGGCTGCAGGAAAACTGAATTTTCACGTTGACAAGTGAGATAAATGCAGTATGTAATAGTAAATGAAGCTTTTCCCCCTTTCGAGATGAGGCCTATTTCAGAATATCAGAGTAAAATGAAATGAAGAGAAACGAACTTTCAATTACAGGCTCAATAAACTATAGAGGGTGATAGATAACGGCTTTGGTTTTATAGGTAGAAGGTTTCAATCTGTGAAAGAAGAATGTCGGGTTACCTAATAAGATTAATAAAGTAATACTAGCCACGTGATGCAATTCATAACCTTGTGATTAACGATATTTGAATTGGGTGCAGAAGGTAAGAACGAAAATGACAACAAATAAATTTCAATACTTACACAGGTTTCTAGGTTACATCAGAAATCATTAGATTTGGAATAATTTCACAAAATAATTTTAAACAATTAGGTAACACGAAGCTTTAGAAGCGGCATTCAAAGAAAGTGATAGAAAATTATAATGCACACGTAAAATAAACAGAAAAGTATAATACGAAATATGACATTATACCTGGTTGTTTTAACTAGTTTCCTATTTCCTCCCAAATATATATATATATATATATATATATATATATATAGTTATTATATTTTGCGTCTTGTAAATCATAAAACTCTTTGAAAGTCGTTACTAATGAGATGCAGTGCTCTTTATCCATTACGTTTGAATAGTTTAAATTAAAACATACAAGCAAAGAATAAGTGAGCATGAGCTAGAAATTTTATAATTTTTTATTCTTTATTAAATTTCATAAAGTAATTAAATTTTCAGATTGTAATTACTTATATTTTTTTCAGAAATCATCCACCATCCTGCGTGTAAATTTGCAGCTAACTTTGTTGAAGTAATGTGGTTAATTCACATAAAGATGAAAAAAATTATAAAATTTCTAGCTCACGCTCACTTGTTCTTTGCTTGTATGTTTTAACTTAAACTATTCAAACATAATGGATAAAGAGCACGGCATCTCATTAGTAATGACTTTCAATGAGTTTTATGATTTACAAGACGCAAAATATAATAACAAAAAAACATATTTGGGAGGTAATAGGAAACTGGTTAAAACAACCAGGTATAATGTCATGTTTCGTATTTTATTTTTTTGTTTATTTACGTGTGAATTATAATTTTCTATCACTTTCTTGAATCCCGCTGGTAAAGCTTCGTGTTACCAATTAACCTAATTGTTTAAAAATATTTTGTGAAATTATTCCAAATCATAATGATTTCTGATGTAACCTAGAAACCCGTGTAAGTCAAGTATTGAAATTTCTTTGTTGTCATTTTCGTTCTTACCTTCTGCAACCCAATTCAAATATCATTAATCAAAAGGTTTATGAATGCAGCACGTGGCTAGTATTACTTTATTTATCTTATTAGGTAACACCGACATTCTTCTTTCACAGATATAATACCTTCAACCTATAACACCAAATCAGTTATCGAAAACCCTCTATAGTTTATTGAGCCTGTAATTGAAAGTTTTTTTTCTCTTTATTTCATTTTATCTGATATTCTGGAATAGGCCTCATCTCGAAAGAGGAAAAGCTTCATCCACTGCTATTACATACTGCATTTTATCTCAGTTGTCAACGTGCAAATTCAGTTTTCCCGCAGCCATTGCCTCACGTAAATTGTTGTGGCTAAATGTTTTGCCATCTTAATTTTTTTCCCAATCCTCCGACGACCAAAATACCAAAACGGTATTCAGTAACTGCAATGGCTATAAAAACCATGAAAAACATGCATTTTTCTGCATTAAAAATAATGAGAACCGCAATTCGGTAGAACTGTTATAACATATTTGCCATCTAATGTGCCTAAGAAATGCGGAAAATTCCTTTTTAAGTTAAACTCATTGCCTTTTCTACTTAATTTTCTTCTTCTTCAATGAATATATAAAAATAAGAGCCCTTTGTCTGATGTGTCCATTTGCAGTGCAGAAGCAGCTGAATAATCGTCGAGAACCGAAGGCGGTGACAATAAAAGATATGCGATTCGCTGCGTCCAGATGTACGTTGCAGCATTTTCGCCCAATGCGATGCAACCCGATGCGTTCTGGCTGTATGGTATATCAAATCCTAAAGCCAATAAAAAATAAAAAAACCGATGCGATGCGGCCTGCTGTAGTGTGCGCGTACATTTAGACAACATGGCTACTCGTCTTCTTGCTCCAGTCCTCCAATAACACGCGTTCTTTTCATCACGTGCCTTTCATCAGCCTACAGCAAATTTCCGCATATGATTTCTATTGCAAAGACTCTATACTTCATTTTGGTAGTCACTCCACTACCTAACGAACTATCTGAAACTAATCGAATTACATCGTTCATACTATGCTTTTCTAGCTCACTAATTTCAAGATTTCACCACTTCCTGGACAAAAATGACTTTTCTCTGTTTGCCTAGCCGAAGATTCAACTTTTGCGTTACAACCTCCAGCATAATTCAATCCGTAATGTAACTAAAATCACTATAGGCATCAAGTAATCATCAGCATTATTTTGAAAAGTTTCCATCCACCGACAGAATCTGTCTGAAATACTAGCCTCTTCATCCTCCACTACTGATCAGATTATCCCTTTGTATTTTACTGTTACTTTTCTTCAGGCAATCATCTCCTGGCAGTCTTCGAAGTTTCTTTCCTCTTATTCTCAAACTGTACATCTTATTTCGAAATTTGAAGTGATCACCTTGTTCATGTGTTTATACCAATGGTATCCGATGGATGTTCCTAATTGTCGGTTTCAAATTGGAAGAATTCCCTGAAATCCATTAGGAAAAATGTGCCGAGAATGCAACTCAGGATCATTGGGCAAGAACAATAGAAGCCCCGAAGGTAGTGTGTGTAAGGACTAACACAAAGAGAAGAAGGTAGTATTCTGTATGTATAAAGCGATGCTAAATCAAAATACTGACTGTAGAATATGACTGAGTATAATATCGTAGAAGCCATAGAAAAGTGCAAGGTTGGAAGGAAAGAAACCAAATTAAAGTTTCAACACTAGAAGAAGTAGGTTTGAAAGTGCAAAATATACCTTGGAAGAAAACGGTGAAGGGAATAACAGAGTAGTGTTCACATTTATAAAAATAGAAGAAATTCGGAAATGAGTGTGAAAGATTGATAAATGACGATGGAAACGTGATAAAAGATGTGGGAGAACTCACTGAAGATCGCAGTGTTGGACAAGGAAACGAAAAAAGACAAGCGTACATGTACTGCGGAAGATCACAAATTTAAAGAGAAAATAAAAGTAAAGTTGAAGATAAATTCATGTAAATATGTATCAAGTGCGAAATCCTATTTTCTGATTACATTTATTGTGTATTACATTTGATAAATAAGTATTTTAGAACAGTTAACAATGACGGTATACCACAACGCATTAATTCCTTCCCAAACTAGTCGTCGTAACAAGTCTGACACTCCCGTAACGGCAGCAGCGTGTGTCAACAAGCAATTATGATTAGCTGGCGACGCAGCCACGTGGTATATTGAACGAACTGGATACAACCGGAACGCGGCGAGCCCAAACCGACTCAGAATTAAATCACAAGTTACAGTGGAGGAGTTTGGCTTTAAAACAATGAAGCAGCATCTACTAATCGAGTGGCACTGCAACAAGTAGTTAACACGTTTCACAACTGGTTGGAAAAGAAATCAGCTGCATCTATGTCGCGCTATGGTTACCAAGGACAGGTTACATCAACGTAAATGAGCGATCGGCCTTCTTCGCTCGGCGGCAACATTCTAGACTGATAAATCGAGAGGTCAAGATTTTGTTTCCATGTTGCATTTACAATAATTATGTCTTGAATTGTAGAACATAAATCGTGGACGCATCGTTGTGCAAGGTCGCTGACACCAGGACGCTGCCTGGCGCTCAACGAGGGGTTTTGTTGTTCTAGCATCGGCGGAGGACTGAATTTACATCATTCGGAACTTCGGAACTGGATTGTGTATCAAACACGTTGGTTAAATTCCTTATGCCTCCACAGTGAATTTGGAGTAAGAGCAAGCGGCGCTGTTGAAACGTCTGTCGCATGAATCTTAAACCTTGATGTTCCATTCTTTTATCTTCATATACACAATAGAAAACCAACGCACTACACTTAAAGCCACTCATGACAGTCATCTGCACACACAGAACACTTAGAAACACGCGGAGGAAATTAACTAGTCGTCCTACCTCTGTATAATTGATTAATACGCTGTAGCGGAGGAACAAATCAA
Organism: Vandiemenella viatica; assembly: GCA_031002005.1. NCBI lineage: Eukaryota > Metazoa > Arthropoda > Insecta > Orthoptera > Morabidae > Vandiemenella > Vandiemenella viatica. The sequence goes on along the minus strand of CM061920.1, from coordinate 368,192,266 downwards.
ACTTCAGGTTTAGGACCGCACACGAAGCGTATTAGCATGTGACTAAAGGGGTAAAATGAATACAAGCAATTCAAGAGTCAGCTGAGATGTAGCTCCGGAACTGCAACGTTGCGTGCGTACATAGGCAAAGAAAAGAAAAATATATTCGTCCATATCGTTAAACAAATAAGTTTCACTAAGACGCTCAGTCAATTAATGAATGTTGATAAGAACATAAATTGGGTTGTAATCCTTGACTGTCAACGTGACATGATATATTTCCCGGTTTTCTCACAATTATTTTCGGCTAGAGACAGGTAAAACACAAAATGGTCAAACGAATAATCTTCCTGTAAGCCGACTTATTCTTCTGCCTTTAATCTCCACCTTTACCCTGTATCATTTGACTGGTTTGAGCGAATTGCTTTCGAAGTCATTACTTAAGAGAGAATTTTCAATATTTGAAATTTCCGACGATTCTCTTTCTGCCACAATGATAAACATCTATACATAAAGAATAACAGTATCATACATTAAAATCACAAGGAAACATTGTTTATTTATTGCTTACAATACGTTTAAACGACTGTTATGAACCCCAAAGCAATAAATCCTTTAAAAAATTTGCCAATTTTCTAGCTTGCTTCTTTCCTCTAATTGAGGTTGTAAGGGATATGTAGAGATGAAGAGCTTAGCACAAGATAGGAAGGGATGGAGGATTGCATCAAACATGTCGAAAGACTGATGACAGCAAAATAATAATAATAATAATAATAATAATTCATCCAATACTAACCTATGACGACAATCTGCTATATAATTTCGTAAGGTCACTCAATCACTCACCTCGATAGCTATTGGCTGGAGAACGGTGTCATCATGCGGCAGCATTGGCTCAAAAATTAATTTCTAATAAACTTTGGTCGTTGTTCGAGGTTATGAACACAGTTTAGTGCCTAAGTAACTGCTATCAGTTATCAGAAGTTATTAATTAAGTTTGATTTTTGTAGTATTTCATTCTTTAAAAAATGTTCAAAAACTCTACGGCTAAAATAACGTGGTATTACTTTTCAGTAACATGCGCTAATGAAAGCAACATAAAAAAACTTACATTACTCATGACCTCTACTGTAACGATGAATGCCAATTTTCATTCTGTCCTTCCCTAAATTTTAATTTAATCGAAGCTTCAGTTAATATTGTTGTTCGACCAAAGTTTAAACATTACAGTTTATTTGCTTCTTACGTGTTTTACTAACCACTTTCGTTAAATATCTTTGTTCGTGTACTACACTGTACTTGAATTATCAGGTTGTTTAAAATCTATAATATGTTACCTAAACGAGTGTTCTGCCAATTAATTTCTTTGGAGTTGCTTACTTATTAAATAACGCTCCTATCATATTAAATCTGAGATCTGTGATATTTCTGGCCGCTACGTACGCGATGACCATAGATTAAATTATTTGGCCAGCCTCTGTAGAGATTCTATCGAAGCAATTTTTGCTGCGGTTGATGATGGCATTCCCTTCAAACTAAATAAAAATACTTCAAATTTTGCAGAGTTAACCATCAGGGTCAAATACATGTCAAGCAACCGCGACCTTTGAAACAGTAATATACAATAGCTAGATCGTGTTTGTCCATGTTTAATTTTTCTGTTATTATTTCTAAGTCCCTTCAAATTCAAAAAATTTTATTCAAATTTACAAAGAGAACCCTCGTCGTAAACTCACGTCAATTTCGTATTTTAGCCATTTCAGGTAAATATGTCATGACTAGTGTTGCAAACTGAAAAAAAAACAAAATGTTTTTTTTCAGCTTTGTGAAAAAAAACATGAAAAAAAACCTAGCACCCGTGTTTTTTTTCTAAATTTTGTTTTTTTTCAGAAAACAATATTTTTGATAAATTATAGTTTTATTTAAGGAACTTCCATTTTACAAGTGTGTTTTAAGTCTTACTGAATCATATAATGTCTCACATAATGATTCATAAGTGTATCTATATAGGTAACCAACACAAGTTCGGTCGGTGTCGGAATTTTCTGTCTCTTGTTCTGTCTCCTCTAACTTCAGAAATAGTTAAATTTTCTTTTACTGGTTGTTCTTGTATTGTACGCAAAAGATTTTGAGATTGCAATTTTAAATTGTGAGCAAAGTACACACTATGCATAAAGACTGCGCCGATAGTTCTGTATTACGGTCTTTTAAGTTTGAATTAAAATCTATTATCATACAAAATAGGAGCTTTATTTCTTTTCAATCGTTTGTTTACACCAACGGTTGCAAGGAAACGATTCATAATTAGGGACCGTGCACAAACTATGTGGCTCGGTCCAGAGGGAGGAGGGGTTAGCTGGAAGGCTACGCTGGGCTACGTGGGGAGAGGGGGGGGGGGGGTTCCGAGCCAGGCCACGTAACTTTCCTTTCGTAACATTTTTCACAGTTAAAATGAGGAACTGAACTCACAACAGCATGTGAGTATTTATTTCCCTCAGTTAATTATATCCGTATGTAATTTAAAATAGTCTGACAAGAGAAAACAGTACAAAATGTCTTCTGGAATCAAAAAGGAAGAAAGCTACGTGCTTCATGAACGGGGGGGGGGGGGGGCAAAAGCCACATAGGGCTACGTGGGGGTTCACAGGAGGCAAAAATGGAGCTATGTGGTTTATGCACGCTCCCTTACTGACAATTTAATGAGTCAATACCACTATACTCTGAGAGTTAACAAGTATACGAATATAAGGAAAGCCCAATAAGGCATAAAACCTTGGATAAATTTTAAATTCCTAATTTTTTTAAAAGATCTGTAGGTAATTTTGTAGGGCTGGCAGCACTATTTCAAATAGCAAGTATCAATCCAAACAATAGGGAATGGGGATTCCTTCTTGCGCAACCTAGTCTCTTCGGGAAATCCCCGTTCATAAAGAAAATTTCAGTCAATTTTGCCAATATTTTCGTAATTTTTTTTTCCTACTGAACCAGAAAATTATAGTAGATTTTAAACTAAGATAAGTACTTAGAATAAACTCTAAAACAGTCATTTTAAACGATAACTGCCTTACAAATTTGAGATTTAGTAGTTTTGAAAAAAAACGTGTTCCAGAAAAAAAAACATGTTTTTTTTCAAAGTTTTTTTTCATGTTTTTTTTTCAAGCTAGAAAAAAAACCGTTTTTTTACAACACTAGTCATGACCATTGACCCTAAAACGGGAACTATTCTAGACCTCTGACCATAAGCAAAAAACGGTCACGGGCTTACACTGATAGCGAAATAAAACACTAATTCCACATGGACGCTGTTAGGTACCATTAGGTTACCATTTGGTAATGACATTAAATCTACAGAAGCCAGTTCGAATAGCGTAGGGACTAGCGAGCTGACTTCAGGTTGCAAGAGTCGCCAGTTAGAGTCCGGCTTAGGAAATGTGTAGTTTTAATTAAGTGTTGTGTTCGTCTTCTATTGAAACAACTACAAGAAACTAAACATAATGATGAATTTAAATATATATACCGAAGGAAAAATTAACACAATTGAGATGGATGTATTTTTTCACATGGCTATGTGTTAAAAAGGAGAAAATGTTCGAAAAATGTACTTACGACATATTCTATACAGTCGAATAGCTCATACTCACCTGAAACAGAAAAACTAAGTATGAGTAAGGAAACAATATGTCAAAAAAGTGGAAAAGTAAAAGCTTGCACAAAAAAGATGTTTCTAAATGTAATTGCACTTAGGAATGTTTCCTATTGATGCAATAGAACTGGGAGATTTTATACAACTATTTAAGGTGAGATTCTTTCTAATCAGCAGATAGTCTTTAAGACTATCTGCTGATTAGAAAGAACATCCGACTTTAAACATAAGGAACGAAATTATCATAAATATATTTTCTGATGCATATCAGTAATATTTTCAAATCATATGGAAACTATATGTTAGAGATGTTTATGATAAAAAAAACTAGTATAAATTTCGAATTCAAGATAAACATCTCAATTTGGCAACATTTGAAATAATCGCGGCCATATTTTTAATAGCTTTAGTTAATCCTGTCGTGCATTTAAAATTTAGCTAAATAAAAAGTCCAGACATACATTGATGAGTACTTGGCACGCATTATCAAGTAAACCAATTTATTAAGTGTACATTCTTCATCACTACTGTTGGTAAGGGAATCAACTGAACCATTCTCCTTCGGGAGTATGATAATCCAACAAAAACAATTACTGTACAAACAGGATTAAGTCTCGTGGTTATTTATTCAGAAAAAGTTACGAGATAAATAAGCAAACTGAAGAATTATTAAATATGTTATGATCTGAATGCCAAGAAGCACGTTTTGCGGGCCGATTGCTATAATTATTCATTTTTCATATGGACGTCATCGCCAAAGTCTCAGGATTTGTTTCAATCTGATGAAACCATAATTCGAACACAAATGGCCGAGAATGAGTCTGATCACAGTACAAAAGTTGTTTCCGTTTGCGGAACTAATGAATGAACTGATTTCAGTTTAATAAATTAAAAAAACACCTGTAACTCAATTTTTGCTACCTGTAAAACAATTACTCATTTAATGGAGCAGTTTGATTAGAAAGCTAGTAAAACTAAAAGCGATGTGGGTTACTGTAAGTTAGTGAGATTGTCTTAGAACTCACGGACTTACACCATAATAATTGTTTTAGTATTCACCTCTCAGCAAATGTATTCTAAAAAACTAGATACCAATCGCACACACGGTTCGCTGAGACGATTAAGTGCGTATCCCCTGTGTCAGAATTGTTCAGTTGAGCTTCATCTGAAGCAGAAAACACTGGTGGAGAGTTCAACAGGTTTTCCAATTTTAATGCAATAACGTGGATCGGTCAGTTACGGCCCAAGGAACGGCGCTGGGACGCAGCAGGTTGCACCGAGACAAAGACTGGATGGGGCTGGGCTCCCAGCTTAGTCCAACACGTGGGAGAACCGGGTGTCAGTAGGAAACACCTGCTCTCTCGGCCCACGGTTGAACTGGTTTAGTGACGTTGCGATACAATGTTAGCTGTAGCTTATCTATGTTGCTATAAATCTATAACTGGGATGTATCACGCAAAAACTGCAGGACGGATTTTGATAGGGTTTTCAACAGTTTTAACGAGGGTCTAAATTGAAATCTAAGAATTGTCTTATCATCTCAAGTCGGAGCAGGGAATTATTTGGTTCTGAATCTCAAACTGTTTTACATTTCATCTGGTATAACTTTAAAATTACTTGAAAAACAGAATTTTACATCTTATATTAGATTCTGACTTAAAATCTGAGGTTGGTCTCACCATGCTGACCCACACAAAAAATTAAAATCTGTTCTGAACCTTAAATTTGTAATCTGACGTATCTTAAAAACTACCACACAGATTTCGAAGAAATTCTCACAATACAGGATGCCGAAATGATTTGAGATTGCAAAACTCTGTCTCTTGAGAAATCTACTTTTTGGCTTCTTAGATATCATATCCAAAGAAAAACTTCTGTTATGAATTGGAATTATTTTACAACAAAAAATGTCAAAAGCATTGTGTTGGTCATCAAAATCCATCAGGGAATTTGAGGACCGCCAAATAGCGTTTGACGTGTGCTGTGATTTTCGGTTTTTATCCGATAATTAGCATTATGGAAAGCAGATCTTCTACAAGAAAAAAATATTGTGCTAGGTTTACAAGTCACAACAATAACCAACCAAAAGTGAAAAAGTAACAATATTATTTTGTTTTTGCGAGTTAACATACAATCGAAGTCAAAAAAAGTGACACCACTAAAGAAAGGAGTCTTCATTGAATGGAGGCGTTAAAAAGTGATACGAAGTAAAAAATGAGAAGCTTGTTGATCTTGCAAATTAAGTGGACTGATAGAACTTGAAATACACAGTTTAAAGAAATGATGGGTCAAGGAAGAGCTTATGAAGTCAAGTGCGTGATGACTCATGGGATCGGCTATATATTGTAGAGATGCACTCGAGACGGTGACAATGACTGAAGTGGGTGAAGCAAATAATGAGCAACGTAGTTTGTACTGGAGATATGTAACTGAAGTATTTAGAACAGAAAAAGAAGAGGTTGCTAGACGTTTAAACAGCGAAGAGGCCAATGGAGAGAAAATGGCGTTAGTTTATGGCTTTACGCTTCATAGATGCCGAAGTCATTACAGACGGGAAAGGAATGGGGGCAAGGAACTGTAAGAAATGGCCTTTCTCGGCATTTGCCTGGAGTGATTTTGGGAAATCATGGTTGGAACCCGCGTCCTCCAAAATGAGAGGTCAAAGTGTTACCGCTCACATACCACGCACGGTGAAAAAAGGGAATCGGCAGGGAGAATCGAGAAAACAGATAGGTCAGGGAGACTAAAGCATACCTTCTCTGAAACTAGAAAAACAAAACAAGAAAATTCACAACTAGCCCCGTTCAGTGAAACATGTAAAGAAACCAATCTACAGTTTTTCACGATTGATAGGTGTTGCCATATTCAGGACAACTGATTACAGAACTTTTTACCTTCGATCAGTGCACCCAGTCTCTACCATGACTCATGACAGACGGCTGTGACTAATGCTCATGGGCAGCCCCGAAACGACCATTGCCACAGGCTATGAAAGCTCTATTCATCCGCGAGGCACCAAGAGGCCTCTCTGGCAAGTACGATTTTTGTACATCAACCCAATCGTTTTCGGTTTTCAAACTACATTCCAGGAAGTTGAATGAGTGCGGCAGTGAGCATAAAACAGAGAGGCAGCTGAGCTGGGATCGGTGTCGTGTCTTGCTCTGGCCTGGTCTGTCGCGGAGCCAGCTGCTGAGGCTCGAATAACACCGATCGGCAAAAAACTGCGAGGCCCTCAGCTTCTCGTCTTACGGCGCCATCTTGCACTCTCCTCACAGCAGCCGAATGTTAAACAGGAAAATCATGACCAGAATTAAGAAAATCAAATACGAAGTTAAAATTTATTAGATAAACAGATAAAAAAAATTAAAGGTTGATTATGATTATAAGATGGTGTAACAGCCCTAAAACCTAAACTTAAAAGGAATTGTAGTTTGTGAAGCGCTTATAGTAAGTTAGAGTTTGGTTGAATATGATCTGGTAGTTTTGTTTTGTAATTTCCTGTAAATCAATGTATATAGACTTTGTTTTATGAAAATAAATTATTTTAAGGTCATTCAATATGTTTAAGAACAGAATTGTGCAAGAGAATGTTCGTAATTCCAAGTATTAATGCAAGTTACGATGTATAAAATAATTTCTGTGAATGATTTCTGTGAATAATTTTGTGTTTAAGTATTTTTAATTCTCATTTTTGACAATTTTTTATTGATTGTAAATGATTATGTATTAATTCTAATTGTTTTTAATATGTTTCAATCGTTTAAGTATTGTTAATGTTCGAGAAATATCTGGCGGAAGCTTTTGAAGTGTTCTAGAAATTTCGATAAAGCAAACACCCGAAACAGATAAACTTTTTTCGGCAAAGTTTATACAGATTCAATATACGATAGCGAAGGACTGTATTGTCTGTGGAAGGAGTGTTGTATGCGATCTCTGGATTATATGTATGTATGTAACCAGTATCTTTGACGTCGTGTTTTCATTGAGAATAAAAACAAGTTTAAAGTTAACTTTATGGTGGACTGATTATTTATCATATTAAATAAACCACCAACAATCTAATAATGGGGAAAGACAAAACGTAAATATCTTGCAATAACATTTGATAATAAGCTCAACTGGACAGAACAGACTGGACAGGTAATAGGAATAGGTTTCAAAATCCTTCACTAGTTGAAGAGAGTGATGAGGGGACATAGGGCTACGTGGGGGTTCACAGGAGGCAAAAATGGAGCTATGTGGTTTATGCACGCTCCCTTACTGACAATTTAATGAGTCAATACCACTATACTCTGAGAGTTAACAAGTATACGAATATAAGGAAAGCCCAATAAGGCATAAAACCTTGGATAAATTTTATTAAAAGATCTGTAGGTAATTTTGTAGGGCTGGCAGCACTATTTCAAATAGCAAGTATCAATCCAAACAATAGGGAATGGGGATTCCTTCTTGCGCAACCTAGTCTCTTCGGGAAATCCCGTTCATAAAGAAAATTTCAGTCAATTTTGCCAATATTTTCGTAATTTTTTTTTCCTACTGAACCAGAAAATTATAGTAGATTTTAAACTAAGATAAGTACTTAGAATAAACTCTAAAACAGTCATTTTAAACGATAACTGCCTTACAAATTTGAGATTTAGTAGTTTTGAAAAAAAACGTGTTCCAGAAAAAAAACATGTTTTTTTTCAAAGTTTTTTTTTCATGTTTTTTTTCAAGCTAGAAAAAAACCGTTTTTTTACAACACTAGTCATGACCATTGACCCTAAAACGGGAACTATTCTAGACCTCTGACCATAAGCAAAAAACGGTCACGGGCTTACACTGATAGCGAAATAAAACACTAATTCCACATGGACGCTGTTAGGTACCATTAGGTTACCATTTGGTAATGACATTAAATCTACAGAAGCCAGTTCGAATAGCGTAGGGACTAGCGAGCTGACTTCAGGTTGCAAGAGTCGCCAGTTAGAGTCCGGCTTAGGAAATGTGTAGTTTTAATTAAGTGTTGTGTTCGTCTTCTATTGAAACAACTACAAGAAACTAAACATAATGATGAATTTAAATATATATACCGAAGGAAAAATTAACACAATTGAGATGGATGTATTTTTTCACATGGCTATGTGTTAAAAAGGAGAAAATGTTCGAAAAATGTACTTACGACATATTCTATACAGTCGAATAGCTCATACTCACCTGAAACAGAAAAACTAAGTATGAGTAAGGAAACAATATGTCAAAAAAGTGGAAAAGTAAAAGCTTGCACAAAAAAGATGTTTCTAAATGTAATTGCACTTAGGAATGTTTCCTATTGATGCAATAGAACTGGGAGATTTTATACAACTATTTAAGGTGAGATTCTTTCTAATCAGCAGATAGTCTTTAAGACTATCTGCTGATTAGAAAGAACATCCGACTTTAAACATAAGGAACGAAATGTCACTAAAAAATTATCATAAATATATTTTCTGATGCATATCAGTAATATTTTCAAATCATATGGAAACTATATGTTAGAGATGTTTATGATAAAAAAAACTAGTATAAATTTCGAATTCAAGATAAACATCTCAATTTGGCAACATTTGAAATAATCGCGGCCATATTTTTAATAGCTTTAGTTAATCCTGTCGTGCATTTAAAATTTAGCTAAATAAAAAGTCCAGACATACATTGATGAGTACTTGGCACGCATTATCAAGTAAACCAATTTATTAAGTGTACATTCTTCATCACTACTGTTGGTAAGGGAATCAACTGAACCATTCTCCTTCGGGAGTATGATAATCCAACAAAAACAATTACTGTACAAACAGGATTAAGTCTCGTGGTTATTTATTCAGAAAAAGTTACGAGATAAATAAGCAAAACTGAAGAATTATTAATATGTTATGATCTGAATGCCAAGAAGCACGTTTTGCGGGCCGATTGCTATAATTATTCATTTTTCATATGGACGTCATCGCCAAAGTCTCAGGATTTGTTTCAATCTGATGAAACCATAATTCGAACACAAATGGCCGAGAATGAGTCTGATCACAGTACAAAAGTTGTTTCCGTTTGCGGAACTAATGAATGAACTGATTTCAGTTTAATAAATTAAAAAAACACCTGTAACTCAATTTTTGCTACCTGTAAAACAATTACTCATTTAATGGAGCAGTTTGATTAGAAAGCTAGTAAAACTAAAAGCGATGTGGGTTACTGTAAGTTAGTGAGATTGTCTTAGAACTCACGGACTTACACCATAATAATTGTTTTAGTATTCACCTCTCAGCAAATGTATTCTAAAAAACTAGATACCAATCGCACACACGGTTCGCTGAGACGATTAAGTGCGTATCCCCTGTGTCAGAATTGTTCAGTTGAGCTTCATCTGAAGCAGAAAACACTGGTGGAGAGTTCAACAGGTTTTCCAATTTTAATGCAATAACGTGGATCGGTCAGTTACGGCCCAAGGAACGGCGCTGGGACGCAGCAGGTTGCACCGAGACAAAGACTGGATGGGGCTGGGCTCCCAGCTTAGTCCAACACGTGGGAGAACCGGGTGTCAGTAGGAAACACCTGCTCTCTCGGCCCACGGTTGAACTGGTTTAGTGACGTTGCGATACAATGTTAGCTGTAGCTTATCTATGTTGCTATAAATCTATAACTGGGATGTATCACGCAAAAACTGCAGGACGGATTTTGATAGGGTTTTCAACAGTTTTAACGAGGGTCTAAATTGAAATCTAAGAATTGTCTTATCATCTCAAGTCGGAGCAGGGAATTATTTGGTTCTGAATCTCAAACTGTTTTACATTTCATCTGGTATAACTTTAAAATTACTTGAAAAACAGAATTTTACATCTTATATTAGATTCTGACTTAAAATCTGAGGTTGGTCTCACCATGCTGACCCACACAAAAAATTAAAATCTGTTCTGAACCTTAAATTTGTAATCTGACGTATCTTAAAAACTACCACACAGATTTCGAAGAAATTCTCACAATACAGGATGCCGAAATGATTTGAGATTGCAAAACTCTGTCTCTTGAGAAATCTACTTTTTGGCTTCTTAGATATCATATCCAAAGAAAAACTTCTGTTATGAATTGGAATTATTTTACAACAAAAAATGTCAAAAGCATTGTGTTGGTCATCAAAATCCATCAGGGAATTTGAGGACCGCCAAATAGCGTTTGACGTGTGCTGTGATTTTCGGTTTTTATCCGATAATTAGCATTATGGAAAGCAGATCTTCTACAAGAAAAAAATATTGTGCTAGGTTTACAAGTCACAACAATAACCAACCAAAAGTGAAAAAGTAACAATATTATTTTGTTTTTGCGAGTTAACATACAATCGAAGTCAAAAAAAGTGACACCACTAAAGAAAGGAGTCTTCATTGAATGGAGGCGTTAAAAAGTGATACGAAGTAAAAAATGAGAAGCTTGTTGATCTTGCAAATTAAGTGGACTGATAGAACTTGAAATACACAGTTTAAAGAAATGATGGGTCAAGGAAGAGCTTATGAAGTCAAGTGCGTGATGACTCATGGGATCGGCTATATATTGTAGAGATGCACTCGAGACGGTGACAATGACTGAAGTGGGTGAAGCAAATAATGAGCAACGTAGTTTGTACTGGAGATATGTAACTGAAGTATTTAGAACAGAAAAAGAAGAGGTTGCTAGACGTTTAAACAGCGAAGAGGCCAATGGAGAGAAAATGGCGTTAGTTTATGGCTTTACGCTTCATAGATGCCGAAGTCATTACAGACGGGAAAGGAATGGGGGCAAGGAACTGTAAGAAATGGCCTTTCTCGGCATTTGCCTGGAGTGATTTTGGGAAATCATGGTTGGAACCCGCGTCCTCCAAAATGAGAGGTCAAAGTGTTACCGCTCACATACCACGCACGGTGAAAAAAGGGAATCGGCAGGGAGAATCGAGAAAACAGATAGGTCAGGGAGACTAAAGCATACCTTCTCTGAAACTAGAAAAACAAAACAAGAAAATTCACAACTAGCCCCGTTCAGTGAAACATGTAAAGAAACCAATCTACAGTTTTTCACGATTGATAGGTGTTGCCATATTCAGGACAACTGATTACAGAACTTTTTACCTTCGATCAGTGCACCCAGTCTCTACCATGACTCATGACAGACGGCTGTGACTAATGCTCATGGGCAGCCCCGAAACGACCATTGCCACAGGCTATGAAAGCTCTATTCATCCGCGAGGCACCAAGAGGCCTCTCTGGCAAGTACGATTTTTGTACATCAACCCAATCGTTTTCGGTTTTCAAACTACATTCCAGGAAGTTGAATGAGTGCGGCAGTGAGCATAAAACAGAGAGGCAGCTGAGCTGGGATCGGTGTCGTGTCTTGCTCTGGCCTGGTCTGTCGCGGAGCCAGCTGCTGAGGCTCGAATAACACCGATCGGCAAAAAACTGCGAGGCCCTCAGCTTCTCGTCTTACGGCGCCATCTTGCACTCTCCTCACAGCAGCCGAATGTTAAACAGGAAAATCATGACCAGAATTAAGAAAATCAAATACGAAGCTAAAATTTATTAGATAAACAGATAAAAAAAATTAAAGGTTGATTATGATTATAAGATGGTGTAACAGCCCTAAAACCTAAACTTAAAAGGAATTGTAGTTTGTGAAGCGCTTATAGTAAGTTAGAGTTTGGTTGAATATGATCTGGTAGTTTTGTTTTGTAATTTCCTGTAAATCAATGTATATAGACTTTGTTTTATGAAAATAAATTATTTTAAGGTCATTCAATATGTTTAAGAACAGAATTGTGCAAGAGAATGTTCGTAATTCCAAGTATTAATGCAAGTTACGATGTATAAAATAATTTCTGTGAATGATTTCTGTGAATAATTTTGTGTTTAAGTATTTTTAATTCTCATTTTTGACAATTTTTTATTGATTGTAAATGATTATGTATTAATTCTAATTGTTTTTAATATGTTTCAATCGTTTAAGTATTGTTAATGTTCGAGAAATATCTGGCGGAAGCTTTTGAAGTGTTCTAGAAATTTCGATAAAGCAAACACCCGAAACAGATAAACTTTTTTCGGCAAAGTTTATACAGATTCAATATACGATAGCGAAGGACTGTATTGTCTGTGGAAGGAGTGTTGTATGCGATCTCTGGATTATATGTATGTATGTAACCAGTATCTTTGACGTCGTGTTTTCATTGAGAATAAAAACAAGTTTAAAGTTAACTTTATGGTGGACTGATTATTTATCATATTAAATAAACCACCAACAATCTAATAATGGGGAAAGACAAAACGTAAATATCTTGCAATAACATTTGATAATAAGCTCAACTGGACAGAACAGACTGGACAGGTAATAGGAATAGGTTTCAAAATCCTTCACTAGTTGAAGAGAGTGATGAGGGGATGTACGAGAGGGGTAAAGGAATTGGGTTACAAAACTTTAGTCAGACTATTGCTCCAATATGGTGGTGTAGTAAGAGGCCCAAATTTATGGTATCAAACACATGAGTTGGAAGAGGTGCAAAGAAGGGCTGCTAGATTTGTCTCTGGAAATTACTACAGAACACAGTCAGTAACCGATATGATAAAAGTGCTGGAATGGGATTCATTGGAAGACATGAGGAGGGTGAAGAGAGTCATACCGAGTGTGGTGGTGTAACGGCTAGCGTTCTGGTTTCGCATTCGGGAGGACGGCGGTTCGAATCCCCGTCCGGGCATCCAGATTTGGGTTTTCCATGGTTTCCAAATCACTCCAGGCAAATGCCGGGATGCTTCCTTCAAAAGGCCATGGCCGAATTCCTTCACATTCCTTACCCCCCATCCTTTACCGCCTCTAAAGACCTCGCTGTTAGAGAGACGTTAAGCAGATAAAAAAAAGTCATGTAAGTGTACAAGGCGTATATTGGTGATGAGGAGTGGAAAGATGTTGGTGCAAGAATTAAAAGTAATGCATGAACACAAGCTGGCACTCGACTTCAGGCACAAGGGTGTAGGAAGATTCTCTTTTTTAGGAAAGAGTGTCAGGAATTGGAATAAGTTACCAAAAGAATTGATGAATAATTTAGCAAAAACGTTGAAACAATTTAATGTCGAAATTTGTAGAGGACGTAAGCAGTTCCAGTCAGTTCATGCAGTTTGTCGGTGGTCAAGTTCTGAAGCATCCTCTAACTATTCTGCAGGTCTCACTGCAGCGCCACGTCTACTTGTTTGGCATGAGTTGACACGACAGACATATACGCCAGCAGAAAAGGACAGTGTAAAAGCCGATTTTCTCAGCACCAAATGACGTGCATCCCATATGTTTCCTACGAGTTTATTTTGTATGTTCAAACCGTACTTTTTGTAAATGGAAATGCGATCAGCGACACCCAGAGATATTTTGCGTTATGACGATAATTTAGTGCTATATCCCTTCCAAGTAACATTCATTTTTCTGTAGGAATTTCAGTTTCGTAAGTGGACCGCACATACCTGTGTTTTATCTGGTTTTAGTTTTAACCGAAAAACTACACAAAACAGTAGTCATTGTGCCGGAATTTGCATCGGCGCCGATGGTACCTCTCCAAGTACACGACAGCCAGATTTGCTACGTTTGTCCAAACTAATGTGATCAGTCCAAAGTATATCCGGAATAACGCCCTACTGTGATATCAAACAGGGAACCTTTCAGTCGCGTTCGAACAAACCAGAGGTGCAACAATGTTATTTACAGAGATTTCTGACGTAGAGTCGTAATGTATTCAACTACCAAGACAACGTTGCTTGATGGGACTGAGACGAGCATTCACTACATGTACACTGCCTAACCGCCGTAGAAAGGTGTAAATGAGGAGATCAACAAATTAACATGTCCGTTAAGATTTCCCGAACCGAAGCTACATGAACTTCTATGAAGTTAAATTTAACCCGAACATTAATTACACTACATGTTAACAGGGAAATGGACGGTCGACAACGTGTGACAAGGCGCGGGAAGGGAGGCATAAAGTTCGTGTCATCACGCTGGAAGTGCTGTTTTAATCAACTTCTAAATTTACAACTGCAAAATATGTGGTCTCACGACGAAGGGTAGGGATCGGGGCGGAGAAGTCTACAAAATGTGAAAAGGAGGAGGGGGAACAAAAACCAATGAAATTTGTATGATGGAATATATGGATTAGCAAGTTTAGAGCAAACTTTTTCCTAAAAAGTATTTTATACGCACGAAAAATATTGATGGATATACTGCTTGATTTCTGGAGCAGCACGCAATTACAGTTGCAGTAATATGGCACTCTTCAATGTGACTAACGCCAGTTGGTATCGCTTCTCTTTAGCAGCAGCCAATGCAGTTTGATGACAAGAAGGCGCAGCCGCTATCGGCACGGATGCCGTTTTTGTTACATTAGTCATAGGGGAGCGCGTTACTTTCGATCTCGACCGCCGTGGTCGACTTTTTTCACACAAGAATTATCGACAAATAGCATGTGACGTCAGCCCCTCTTCTGGCCAACACTGGTAGCAGATGTAAAAAAGTTAAGATCGCATCAAGTTTCCCAATCGTAAACCCGTTTGCGTATGATTAAGCTAAACTCCAAATCAGAGAACCATTTTTAAATACACAAACACACCTTGTAAATTATGAAACACATTTTGCCTGATGCATTCCTTATTTCTAGCTTGCTTCCAAGAAAATTATAAACATATATATGTATATTAGAGGTACTGCTCATGATGAACTGCGTACAAAATACCAAACCCGTCACGACAATAATTTAACCACTAAAATTATTTCATATAGACCAACATCATCTGTATTTTTGCTTCATATATCAAACAGCTAAACGAACTCAAAAATATATCTTAAAAAATATTAAAAAAACCTTCATGTTTTTACCTTTGTTTAAACAACAAGTTTACATAAAAGTCAAATAACCTTCGGCTCGCACCCTTCTGATTGTTATCTATCTGGCCTAGTGGACCAATTGGTAGGTGATGAACTATTGTTGTAAAACTGGCTTTTTTCCCGTTATTATTCTTCCGTCTTGCAGCTAAACAAATGCTGTTTATGGCAAACGAGTTTCGTATTTATTTAAGTCATCTCCAGTGCCCTAGGTAAACATATATAGTACACATATATATACAATAATGTTCGTGTTTGAATTGTATTGTAAATTGGTTACTAACTACTTACAGTTTTATGTCATCAATTAATACGCGCTGGTGTGGAACTACGAACTTGCGCGATTTAATTCATGATATAAAACTGTTAGTAGTTAGTAATATAAGACAACTTAACCAATTTACAATAGATTATTGCATATATATATAAATACCTGGGGCACTGAAGATGTATTAAACAAAGACGAAACGCGTTTGCCATAAAAAGCATTTTTTTAAAATTGCAATACGGAAGAATAATAACGAAAAATAATTATCACAGCAACTAACGACCTTAAGCCAAAAAATCATCAACTTTCCACGAGTAGCTTTCTTTTATTGACACAGTACTGTATTATCTGTCCAAATTGCAGCTGACATTCTGTAGCCTCGCCGCTGAACAATTAAGTGTTCCCAAATCACCTACACAGACCAGAAATCGACCAATGCTAATCTTACAGGACGTTGAAGGAATCGTCTAGAAAAAAATATTCTGATTAATAAACCTGTGTAGGCAATTGTGCGTAATCTCCAAGGAAAAGGTGATATGAAATGAATACTTTTTGTTCAGCAGAGAAAATTGAAGTTGAATTGATAATGGTCTTTTGTTTTTGGTTTCTTATTTCCTACCGAAAAAGAAACTGCGTAACAGAACATGGCAGAGGCCGTTAATAACGCGCACCGAGGTTGCTCGCGTACCGCAAGGCATTTTCGGCAAATCTGTAATTTTTAATTTTCTTTCTCTTACTAGAACTGTAACATTTAGGCTCTTTTCACACTACACGGTTTTGACCGAACGGCAGAAACTCGCACGGTGCAAATCCGAAAGGACATACTCGTTCACATTGTACGATTTATGTACGGTTCTTTTCTATCACAAGCTGCGTGTTTTTGAGTGGTGTGTTGTTTAATGAAATTATTTGTTTACGATTCATTATAATCAATGTTATATAACCGTCGACGAAAGATATATATAATTTTTGTGCATCCTATATTATACTATACTGTTCTATGTTCTTGATACAGGTGGTTAATACATTGGACACTGAAAGAAAATCTACACAAATTAACTGAATATGCCTTGACTGGAGAATATAACATAGCAGGATGAAATACACAGAAAATAACAAACACATTTTTAAAGAAATAACGGCGTTTTGCCCTCACCGTGTAATGTGAAAGCGGCCACGATCTTTTTCATGCCACTGAAAGAATGTCGCCGTACTATTTTCTGCCGTTCGGTCAAAACCCAATCAAATCCAAAATGTGGGACGCTATGCAATCACGAAATGTTAGCAGCACTGCAAAAACGACACAAAAATTATCGGTACCTAAATAGGTTCGTTTCATCATAGTGATCATGGTTAGATTGAAATTCGGCCTGGACCAAAAGTAAAAAATTTACGGGAAATTCGTTCTGCGTATCCATATCGGAAACTGAGCATTTGTTTACAACGGAAGCAATCGATTGTCTCTGACTGCTTGTATCGATTCTAAGATCGCGAGCCTTGTTGTACTGCATTTCGGATAAATATTTCGCATCTGTTAATTTCATGCGACGTTTTACAACGCAGTGAAGCTAAAACGGCAAGAAAATATTACAACAAAGGATTAAACTAACATTTCAAGAGATTATCATTGATTTCACAGCGCCGGCGGCATCTAC
The DNA here is from genome assembly GCA_031002005.1 of Vandiemenella viatica. Taxonomy (NCBI): domain Eukaryota; kingdom Metazoa; phylum Arthropoda; class Insecta; order Orthoptera; family Morabidae; genus Vandiemenella; species Vandiemenella viatica. The sequence continues at coordinate 368,174,838 of CM061920.1, read as the reverse complement.
CAGCTGCGCTGCAATGTCATATTTCAGCATTTTTAATTTGATTCGTGGCGACTTTTCCGAAAAAGGAGATTGCAAAAAGTGAAGAGGACATTATAAGGAAGCAGTTAATCCAAATGTCAACACGTCAGTACCAGTTTTGGGGTGGTGGAAAGTATGTTAAATTAATGAAAGTTTGAGAATTATGGTTTATTTCTTTATGGATATATTCAACAATAATTAAAAGATTGTTTTAAGCTGTAATGTATATAAAATGATCTAATGCAATATAGAATGCAATCTGTCATATTTATTAAGGTCTGTTTGCAACAAACATGGAAACTTAGTGACAAATAAATGATCCAAAACAAATTCAAAAATTTCTGAAACACTCTGCGATTAACGACAAGTACCAATAAAAATAATTATTCGTGCAAATTACTTATTTAATCCCACAGTGCTTATCGTTACAGTCCTACGCAAGAAGTTGTTATTTGCGACATAAGTAGCGAAATTGCGGCAGTGTATAGACCATCTGGATACGTCGTTTTTCATTGGTCCGTTTCGGAATGCTGTAGAAACGGCACGCGATTTATTCGAGTACACGTCGAGGAGATGCCGTGCACGCCAGGTTTCACTCTGCGGAAAAACGAAAAAGACTGTCAGGTCAAAGCGACCACGCCCAAGGTGACGCCGCCCATCAACAGCACAGTGGCACGCCACAGCAGCGCCACCTCGCCCGCTGTTTGTTTTTACGTAGGGCTTTACGAGGCGTCGACATCCACGTCACTACAGCCGAGAGATATACGTAAAGACACCTTCAAGGCATTCGCCTTTAGTCGGACCGGGGATCAAAACGCAGTTATCCAAAGCGTGACGCCCGCATGTTAGCGCTCGGTATTATGTTGTTAACATGAAGGATTACACGACTAAGTAGCATGGCTGTTTTTCCAGACTTAGGTGTTTAATTTTGTGAAGCACAACGTACGGCTCGGCGTGGAACTCGGAACTCAAGAAGCGGGTTGGTAAGCGATCTGGGAGCTTGCTCGGCCTCAACCCAGTTTCGGCTGCAGGCTTGGTGTCGTGAAAACAATACGCAAGGCCCCGGTGTCGCCTTGCAGTCTGGCTCACTCGCACGCGAGAGCTAAGCTGCAGCGAAGACGCAACTTCGCTGACTAAGGTCTTTCTCCTTCTGCAACTGGGATACTACTGCCAATTCAGGAACGGAGGCGTGTCACGAAACAAATCCCGATACGACTTATGTTGTCGAAGCACTGTAACTCCACCTAACTTGGAAGATAAATCTCCAAAATAACATGTTTCCCCGAAGCATCACCATTTCCCACCATTAAGCAAGCAAAAAAAGAGGAATCAACAGGAAAAAATGGTTACCAATGTTCATTTCGCATATGGATATACGGTGTAGAAGTGGGCAAGGTGATTCACTAAAAAGAGTGGTGTTAATTTGATCACTCCGCGAAAAGAACTAGTTCTTTTGAACGGTTCACTGTTCACTAGCTCAGTTTTATTGGTGGACTTTTTTTTTAGGTCTCACCCCTCAGAATCCGGTTACACCCCCACTTTTCGATGAAATACCCCCTTTAAATCGACCTTTTTTTTTAGCTTTACAGTCCACAAAACCCACGTTAACAAGCTCTTCTTGATCTTCGGAATTAGCCGATTTATGACCGACTCACCTAGAAGAACTACCGTTCACTTTTAGTGAGCGACTGCTCACTCGCTCTTTTAAAAGAATTGCTCTAAAGAACTGATTCACTCGCGAACGACCCAACTCTAATACGGTGATTAATATCCCACATGAGGCATAAATAGCATATTCTCAGATCTGTGGTTCACTTCCCGTAAAATTTGAGACAGTATTCAAGAAAAGATGCGAAAAGAGCAAAATTATCTAGCCTTTATACAGTTAAAATCTGGATAATTACTAAAGTCAATTATTTTTTAACATTAAAATAATGAGATTAGTTAGTAACTGTAGTGCAAGCAGCAGAAGAGTGGTATTCAAATTACATTTTTCACTTCAGTATTGAGTGGCATGAAGAGCTGATGTATTGGGGCACCAGTTTTCGAGTTATGAGATGCTCTTGCGATCAACATACCCAAAAATCTCTCCAGATGCGAGGTCAGTAAAAACGATTGTATTCTATATTGAATTATACAGTAAACCTCGACAGAGCAGGGGTGCATGAGACTTTGAAACCCTGTCATCCGGTATTAAGGCCACACAAGTTTAAGAGTCAAGACGAGCTAATGAATCACACTGGCCAGAACACAGTTCGTAAACTCAAACTTGAGCACCGAAGAAAATTAAAATTAAAGGGTAATGTGGAATCAATCTAAGAAGAAATACGATGAATAAAGTAACCGATTAAAATAGGACTGAATTGTTTAACTGGGTATAATTTAGCCATGAAGCGAAAGCAACATGGAGCTGAAGTAGCTATGTTGAATGTCGATCATTTTAAAATTTTATCTACAATATAAAACAGTCTTATATAACACGACACGTATATTAAGAGACAAAAAAAATCATTCTGGTGTATTACGTAAGAATAATTCTGGTTACCGCTGACCGGCTACTGCTAGTTAATTCTGAACTACTAATCATCATCCCTGAATGATACCAAAGAAAAAGTTGAAGAACACAGGAAAAAGCTTACACGCGTATAAACGACGACCATTCAAAGAATGTATTCGGCGTACATCCGGATTCACCAATTTGCAAAAAAGATTTGACTGACTTCTCGAAAATGTTACTGGAACGTAGCGTTAAGGTTCTTGAGGGCACTCCTCACTGAAGGGTATAAAAGAGGATATGGCACAGGTGTTTATAATGGTAAAGGTTTCTGTGGTCGTAATGACATAGTGACAGGGTTTTTTTACTGACCGCGCATTCCGTCCCTATCGTAGCCGCCTTAACCTAACACGGTAATCTTACCGGGCATAGGAGACCTACAGTGTAACGTGGAATGGGAACCCCGGAAGCATTCTGGCGTACTTCACATTACACAGCAACCTGCGCCAGAGTGATGGTTGGGTTAACGGCCTTTGAAAATCCCCCGCCGGGGCAGAGATTCATGTCCGGGGACCTCTCAATCTCCAGTGGACGCTTTAACCACTGAGGCCGGAGACCGCTAATTATAATGGTGAACCGATAAAAGCCGAGCGTTAAATAGGAATAATTTCTGTTCAATCGCGTGCCGAGGATGAGAGGTAGTTGCAGCCGTAAGCTGTCAACCGAGCACGACAAACATCTCGTATTAATGGGGCCGCCTTCCAGTTAGAGACGTTTATAGGCTAAATTCTACCTTGACAGGTGAAAGGACAAAAACCTGTCAAGGCGACACTCCATACACTCCTTCGTTCAAATTCAATAATAACTAACCGACAAGCTAGAAACCACTCAACGACGAACGTTTAAACTGAACAGTAAGTGCAAAATACACTCCTGGAAATTGAAATAAGAACACATTGACGCCGGTGTGTAAGACCCACCATACTTGCTCCGGACACTACGAGAGGGCTGTACAAGCAATGATCAAACGCACGGCACAGCGGACACACCAGGAACAGCAGTGTTGGCCGTCGAAGGGCGCTAGCTGCGCAGCGGTTGGGCACCGCCGCAGTCAGTGTCAGCCAGTTTGCCGTGGCATACGGAGCTCCATCTCAGTCTTTAACACTGGTAGCATGCCGCGACAGCGTGTACGTGAACCGTATGTGCAGTTGACGGACTTTGAGCGAGGGCGTATAGTGGGCATGTGGGAGGCCGGGTGGACGTACCGCCGAATTGCTCAACATGTGGGGCTCGAGGTCTCCACAATACATCGATGTTGTCGCCAGTGGTCGGCGGAAGGTGCACGTGCCCATCGACCTGGGTCCGGACAGCAGCGACGCACGGACGCACGCCAAGACCGTCGCATCCTACGCAGTGTCGTAGGGGACCGCACCGCCACTTCCCGGCAAATTAGGGACACTGTTGCTCCTGGGGTATCAGAGAGGACCATTCGCAACCGTCTCCATGAAACTGGGCTACGGTCCCGCGCACCGTTAGGTCGTCTTCCGCTCACGCCCCAACATCGTGCAGCCCGCCTCCAGTGGTGTCGCGACAGGCGTGTATGGAGGGACGAATGGAGACGTGTCGTCTTCAGTGATGAGAGTCGCTTCTACCTTGGTGCCAATGATGGTAGTATGCGTGTTTGGCGCCGTGCAGGTGAGCGCCACAATCAGGACTGCATACGACCGAGGCACACAGGGCCAACACCCGGCATCATGGTGTGGGGAGCGATCTCCTACACTGGCCGTACACCTCTGGTGATCGTCAAGGGGACACTGAACAGTGCACGGTACATTCAAACCGTCATCGAACCCATCGTTCTACCATTCCTAGACCGGCAAGGGAACATGCTGTTCCAACAGGACAATGCACGTCCACATGTATCTCTTGCCACCCAACGTGCTCTAGAAGGTGTAAGTCAACTACCCTGGCCAGTGGAGATCTCCGGATCTGTCCCCCATTGAGCATGTTTGGGACTGGATGAAACGTCGTCTCACGCGGTCTGCACGTCCAGCACGAACGCTGGTCCAGCTGAGGCGCCAGGTGAAAATGGCTTGGCATGCCGTTCCACAGGACTACATCCAGCACCTCTACGATCGTCTCCATGGGAGAATTGCATTGCTGCGAAAGGAGGATATACACGGTACTAGTGCCGACATTGTGCATGCTCTCTTGCCTGTGTCTATGTGCCTATGGTTCTGTCTGTGTGATCATGTGTTGTATCTGACCCCAGGAATGTGTATATAAAGTTTCCCATTCCTGGGACAATGAATTCACGGTGTTCTTATTTCAATTTCCAGGAGTGTATCATTGGGAAAAATATTGCAAATAAAACAGTGTACATAAAATTTATAAGAAAGACGATAAGATGGTCTGCAATTTGAAACATATTGAACGATTTCAGAAACCTCGTAAATTCTGAACTTGCTATAAACGAGTCACCTATAGACAGAGAATGAAAACACCTTTATCGGTTGCTTGCCCGCCCATGAAGGACGCCGGCGTGACTCTAAAACGTTACACACATCATGACACGATGATCAAACTGGCCTTTTCTTAATACAGATGCAAAAACACAGTGGTGCATCTGTTCTCGTGGACAAGAATTTGATGAAAGTGTGAAACTTGTGCCAACTTAAAATTAATGCAAATTAAAATCATATCCGTATACAGCACTAACCATACTGCTGACTTCAGAATTTTTATGTAATTTCAGTTTGTTTAGAAAGGAGAATGTAGTTGTAATTAGGTTATAACGATTCAGTAGTTGATACAGATTCACCGAAGACATTTGCATAGTCATTTAAACCATGCAATCGCTTTAGAATCTCATTCAGGGGAGACTTAATGAGGGAAGTTCAAAGTCACCGATTAAACTCATCAGGTCCTAATGCTGGCTGTTTGGAAGATATTCAACATCAGACAACAGAAACAACGATGTGGAACGGAACTTCCGTGCAAGTGGGACTGTATGGGACTAATGAACAATCGTAGCAGTTCTCTTAAGTGATTTTGTAATGAAAAACAAAAACAAAAAAACAGAAAATTTGTGACCGGATCTCCGTAGCGGAAACTGAACTATCCTCCTAACCAATGTGCATTTTGATGCAGTTTAACATAATTTTATAGAGAAAGCATTGAGTATCTTGGCTCGGTATCAAACATGACAAGTGTACAAGTAATGCTCTCGGGTGACTAGCCGAGTTATAGAAGTGTTATAATAGTCACACAATATTTCGGCACTCTGAATCGTTGGCGCCATCTTCCGGTGAAGTGAGGTCAGGAACATGCGAAGCTGCTGAGCTGGACCAGATTCCCGCTGCTAACCTCTGATTGGTCGGCTGTGCAACCAGTCGTAGCAGGGGTCAAAACTCGATGCGGCTTGAATCGATGCCAAAGAGGAGTTACGGCTAGATTTGATGTCCTTTTTCACATGACATATAGCGGATGGGCTTAAAATCACCGCTCCTTCGAAGAAGATATCCGAAAACAAAGCCTTCACGATAAATTGTTTGTCCAACTGATGGGTCAACACGAATCCGTTGCGGGCCTCATATTGAGCCATGCTGCCACGTGATTGGTCAGATTTGTAACCAATGGTAGCCGGGGTCCTGCCTCGTAGTAACTCATCGTTCGGTAGAAGGAAAAGTCAGAAGGCAAAAACTTACCCATAAGCTGATCATTAATGCCAGAGCAACAAATTGCTCGCTTATGTTACTACCGAACTTTCCGTTGATCTGGACGCGCCGTGTAATGCGTCTCGGTCGCGCTGTCGACGTATAGTATTGATGATTGGCGTCCAGGCTTCACTCAGCTGGTACCCGCTGTCGCGGTTGACGAGGTTAGACGCGAGACGAATTTCTACTGCTTCTGTAAGGATGCTATTCCAGAAGCTACCAGTATGCGCCAGTACTCTGATATTTTCGAAATCAAAACCATGGCCATGTTCTAGACTGTGTTCCGCCACCGCAGACTTTTCTTTCTGCCCCAGACGAACGTGTCGTGCATGTTCTAGGCAACGTTGGTGAACACACCGCACCGTCTGGCCAATGTAGCTCTTTCCACACTCGCAACTAATGCTATATACCCCAGGTGTCCGCAAAACAAGGTCATCCTTGGGGGAGCGCAAGATGTTCTTCACCTTCGGTGGTGGCAGGAAAATGGTCTTGATTCCACTTTTTGCTAGAATCCGTCCTATCTTGGACGTTGTGGCGCCAGAGTACGGCAAGAAGGCGAGACGATCAGGTGGCTCTTTCTTGGTGTTGTTGATACTACGTGTCGGCTCTCGGAATGCCTGTCTTATCTGATAATCAGTGTACCCGTTGCGTCGAAAGGTCTGACGCAGATGACTCAATTCATCGGGTAGACTGTCCGAATCGCATATCGCTCGCGCCCTATGTACAAGCGTGCTGAGTACCGTCTTGCGCTGTGCCGGATGGTGATGGCTACGCGCGTTCAGGTATAGGTCTGTGTGCGTAGGTTTTCTGTACACAGAATGTCCCAGAGACCCGTCAGGTTTCCTTTCTATTAGAATGTCTAAGAAAGGCAGCCGGCCTTCTTCTTCCACCTCCATCGTAAACTTGATGTTTTCGTTTCTGCTGTTAAGATGATGGAGAAAGGCTTCAAGGTTGTCTCTGCCGTGTTGCCAGACCACAAAGGTATCATCTACGTATCGGAAGAAAGCGGTGGGCTTCATAGGAGCGCTTGCTAGTGCCTTGTCTTCAAAGTTCTCCATGAAGAAATCAGCAATAACTGGCGATAAAGGACTGCCCATGGCCACTCCATCAACCTGTTCGTAATACTCCCCGTCATACAAGAAATACGAGGATTGGAGTGTGTGCCGGAATAACTCCAATATGGCAGGCTCAAAATGCTGTTCCAGTAGACACAGAGTGTCAGTGAGAGGGACCCTAGTGAACAGTGACACCACATCGAAACTCACTAATAAATCATGTTGCTGCAGATGGAGTTCTTTGATAACGTCTATAAATCTTGCAGAGTTGGTCACGTGATGAGGACCTTTACCCACTAATGGTGTCAGTAGCCCAGTTAGATATCGGGCAAGCAAATATGTAGCTGATCTGATGATACTTACTATTGGCCGCAATGGGGTACCCTCTTTATGGATCTTGGGGAGTCCATAGAGCCTTGGAGGAACAGCAGCCCGGGGTAGTAGTTGTTTAACTGTGTCTTCTGGCAGCCCTGAGTTCTTAAGAAGAGCTGTCGTTTTTCTCACCACGGCGTTGGTAGGATCCCGTGCAATCTTGCGATAGGATGTGTCTTTCAGGAGTTCTTCCACCTTTCGACGATAATCTTCTATAGTAAGCTCTACAGAAGCGTTACCTTTGTCTGCCGGTAAGACAATAATGCCTGTGTTTTTCCGCAATGCCCGAAGTGATCTCCTCTCGGCAGCTGTGATGTTGGGCCGTGGCGACTTTGATTTGCATAAAATACGGCAGGTTTCACGCCTCATTTCTTCTGCAGCCTCCATAGGCAAACCACGGACGGCCTGTTCAACGCCGGTAAGAATCTCTATATACGGTATGGACTTCGATACTGGAGCAAAATTTAGTCCTTTAGATAGCACCGATATGGTGTCAGAGTCCATTACCTCACCGCTCAGATTGATGACTGTACTCCTGTCTGGCTCTGAGAGTGGCTTGGAACATCGGGCGAGCCGAGAGAACTTGCCGCATTGACGTGCCGTTGCGCTGTATTGAACCTTGCAACTTCCAGCCACAGTACAACTGTCTATCCAGTCCCAGGCGTCACGGTGCATGTGGTTTGATAGAAACAGATGGACGGCAAAAAGTGATTTAGACACGGAGTCTAGTTCACGCCTGGTATACCGTATCCTTTCCCGCACTAGAGCCAAGCTGGCCCGCCGCAGAATTTTCTTCGCTGCGAAAGAGTCAATCGGGTGCCGAATCTCAGCAAACCGTGGGACGATGTCCTGGTCCCTGCAGCGCTGAAGAAAGGCGAGCGCGCTGAGAAGTCTGGATTTTCTCTTGCGTAGCTTCTCCAGCTGCTTGACTTTACAATAAATATCCTCCCCGTAGAGGTAAAATATATAATTACGAAGTCTTTCTCGGCGTTGACAATACAAGTAATGCTCTCGGGTGACTAGCCGAGTTATAGAAGTGTTATAATAGTCACACAATATTTCGGCACTCTGAATCGTTGGCGCCATCTTCCGGTGAAGTGAGGTCAGGAACATGCGAAGCTGCTGAGCTGGACCAGATTCCCGCCAATAGTAAGTACCATCAGATCAGCTACATATTTGCTTGCCCGATATCTAACTGGGCTACTGACACCATTAGTGGGTAAAGGTCCTCATCACGTGACCAACTCTGCAAGATTTATAGACGTTATCAAAGAACTCCATCTGCAGCAACATGATTTATTAGTGAGTTTCGATGTGGTGTCACTGTTCACTAGGGTCCCTCTCACTGACACTCTGTGTCTACTGGAACAGCATTTTGAGCCTGCCATATTGGAGTTATTCCGGCACACACTCCAATCCTCGTATTTCTTGTATGACGGGGAGTATTACGAACAGGTTGATGGAGTGGCCATGGGCAGTCCTTTATCGCCAGTTATTGCTGATTTCTTCATGGAGAACTTTGAAGACAAGGCACTAGCAAGCGCTCCTATGAAGCCCACCGCTTTCTTCCGATACGTAGATGATACCTTTGTGGTCTGGCAACACGGCAGAGACAACCTTGAAGCCTTTCTCCATCATCTTAACAGCAGAAACGAAAACATCAAGTTTACGATGGAGGTGGAAGAAGAAGGCCGGCTGCCTTTCTTAGACATTCTAATAGAAAGGAAACCTGACGGGTCTCTGGGACATTCTGTGTACAGAAAACCTACGCACACAGACCTATACCTGAACGCGCGTAGCCATCACCATCCGGCACAGCGCAAGACGGTACTCAGCACGCTTGTACATAGGGCGCGAGCGATATGCGATTCGGACAGTCTACCCGATGAATTGAGTCATCTGCGTCAGACCTTTCGACGCAACGGGTACACTGATTATCAGATAAGACAGGCATTCCGAGAGCCGACACGTAGTATCAACAACACCAAGAAAGAGCCACCTGATCGTCTCGCCTTCTTGCCGTACTCTGGCGCCACAACGTCCAAGATAGGACGGATTCTAGCAAAAAGTGGAATCAAGACCATTTTCCTGCCACCACCGAAGGTGAAGAACATCTTGCGCTCCCCCAAGGATGACCTTGTTTTGCGGACACCTGGGGTATATAGCATTAGTTGCGAGTGTGGAAAGAGCTACATTGGCCAGACGGTGCGGTGTGTTCACCAACGTTGCCTAGAACATGCACGACACGTTCGTCTGGGGCAGAAAGAAAAGTCTGCGGTGGCGGAACACAGTCTAGAACATGGCCATGGTTTTGATTTCGAAAATACCAGAGTACTGGCGCATACTGGTAGCTTCTGGAATAGCATCCTTACAGAAGCAGTAGAAATTCGTCTCGCGTCTAACCTCGTCAACCGCGACAGCGGGTACCAGCTGAGTGAAGCCTGGACGCCAATCATCAATACTATACGTCGACAGCGCGACCGAGACGCATTACACGGCGCGTCCAGATCAACGGAAAGTTCGGTAGTAACATAAGCGAGCAATTTGTTGCTCTGGCATTAATGATCAGCTTATGGGTAAGTTTTTGCCTTCTGACTTTTCCTTCTACCGAACGATGAGTTACTACGAGGCAGGACCCCGGCTACCATTGGTTACAAATCTGACCAATCACGTGGCAGCATGGCTCAATATGAGGCCCGCAACGGATTCGTGTTGACCCATCAGTTGGACAAACAATTTATCGTGAAGGCTTTGTTTTCGGATATCTTCTTCGAAGGAGCGGTGATTTTAAGCCCATCCGCTATATGTCATGTGAAAAAGGACATCAAATCTAGCCGTAACTCCTCTTTGGCATCGATTCAAGCCGCATCGAGATTTGACCCCTGCTACGACTGGTTCCACAGCCGACCAATCAGAGGTTAGCAGCGGGAATCTGGTCCAGCTCAGCAGCTTCGCATGTTCCTGACCTCACTTCACCGGAAGATGGCGCCAACGATTCAGAGTGCCGAAATATTGTGTGACTATTATAACACTTCTATAACTCGGCTAGTCACCCGAGAGCATTACTTGTATTGTCAACGCCGAGAAAGACTTCGTAATTATATATGACAAGTGTATCTTAATATGACAACGATCTATTTGGGAATCTGAAAGCTTAGGCTATTATTTTAAGAGAAACATTCTATATCTACATCTACATATATACTCTGCAATTCAAAAAATTGTGGGTGGCAGAGGGTGCTCAGCACCAAAGCTAATCTCTTTGTTGTGCATTCCAATCCCTAATGGTACGAGGGAAAAAAGAATTCATATAAGAATCATTGCGGCACCTTATTTCTCTAATCTTATCTTTCCTGTCATTCCGACTCAAATAGGTTGGTGGACGAAGTGATTCTACGGTATTAGACGAGATATGAGCAACAGCAGAGTTTTGATACTATTAAATTATCTGATCCTTTCAACGAGATCTTTAAGGGATTTTTTAAGGGATCACAGCATCTTTTTTTAAGTAGAATAAACTTTAAACTGGGTTGGTGATACGTTTTGTTCCGAATATGATAACACTATAAAGTTCGAAACGTGATTTTATTCACTCAGCGTACGCCTGTGTACAATCAACAAAACCAAAATTACAGAGTAAAAATAAACAAGCACAGAACTAAAAACTGACTGTTATGCATTCTATCCATTCTGTTTCTCTTGGCGAGACACGTAGCAAATCCGTAATCGTTCCTTGGAAAACTAAATGGACATGCTCCGAGATTTAGCACGGCAATCAAACGCTGGAGACTCGCATTACCCATCTAAACAGTGAAGGATTTATCGAAAATGATTTGTTCATATTGTATTTAACGGTACCCAGATTACCTTAGGGTGGAACGTCGGCTTCAAGGTTTGAATGTCACTTATCTGGAGCTGGGTCTGTGCACTGAATTAGTCTAGCTGATTTTCTATCATGCCCATTTTAAATGAGCTCATGGACACAGATTACAGATGGAAGCGGGCATTTTTACCAGCGAGAAGTGAGGCTTTCTGTATCATGGTAAATGAGTCCGTCCTACTTCATACCAATTTTTTATAAATTCACAAGAGCCTGCTGAGGACGGTTAAGAGAAGGTTGAAAGTGGCTTAAAACTGGTAAGAGAGTGTAAACTGATAGTCCAATCATTGTCAGGTCAGTGATATCTGTGAAGATCTACAATTGTCCTCATTTAAGCAGAATACCAACTTACAATTTATACTAACTTTAATGTTATAAAGGTCTGCACTGTAATTCATATCTGTAAGGTACACATAACTGCAAATTGTCGATTCTGTTTGTCAGATTTCCTAAGACACTAAACTGCTGGAAGAAAAGAACCAAAATAAATCATTACACTGAGTTACAAATACCATAATTTAGCTAGCCTGAGAACCAGTAATTATTAATCTCTGTAGGCAATTTCATAAAAATTTACGCAGTGTCTCAAAACATGAACGGGGAAACTGAATATCCATCAAAATCTGAAAAACATTTTAGGAATTTAATCCTTACCAAAATCATTTTAGATTGTGAAATTAAAAATAAAAAAATTTCTGGCCTTTTTTAACGAAAAATTAAAAAAATACAAATAAATAGAGAATTGAAATTACCACTCTATTAATAAAATTCACGAAACATATTGATATGAAGGTAATTTAAAATCTTTTATTTTAAGTTGCAGAAAAAAGCAATATTATAAATACAAAATTAGCTCATAGAAAATCACTTGAACCATTGTAAAATTAACGGCAAAGATCATATAAGGATGCGGAACAGTTGGAGAGTCAACATGCATCAAAATCGATATATCGGAAGTGTAGCAACACCCTTGGACAAGATTAAAAATAAAAGGAATTTAATGAAAATTGTTGCCGCCTTTCCTGAAGAATCAAGAATTTAATTAAAGGGTCTTGAAAACGGAAAAGAAAGTTAAAGAACAAATAGATTCACAAGCTGGATAAATTGCTACTACGGATGAGATATGTAAATTGAGGGAAAAAAATGAAATTAGAGAAAAAAATTTCTACAGCATTACCTAGTCGATAGATAAGGAGGAGGAGGTTAGCAGAAACCCAAAAAGAAGAGGAGAAGTATTGTTCTTCACGCTCAAAAACTATAGATGCGAACAAAGTGAGTCACCCTCAGATACATACACAGTGGTACAATAATCATTTCCATACCCTATAGGGTATATCGTATGGGCACCTTTGTTTTCTTCATTAGTCTCTCATCAAATCCTCCATCTCTTCCGTCTTTCCATTTTTTTTTATCTTCATATACTCATGACAGCTTACGTTTTCTATTAACAGCTACATATATGTTATTTTTTTGCCTTAACTCTTCCTTCTACTAATAAATCCCCACAATGTTACCCACTGTTCTACCTGTACTTCTTGTAACTTTGTGAAAGAAACTCATTTCTTTATACATCAATTCCAGAATATGTTAATTTTGTACTTCGCAAGTACACTTAATTTCCATATTTCTCAAAAGCACATTTCAAGTCTTCATTTTCATACTGTTTGTTAATCCCCAAACAGATTCCCTAAGAGCACCATCCCCTACGCGTACATATTTTTTCAATTCTATGTCCTAGATCCTATTCGAAAGATTCTCCTTTCGAATGCGGATGTTTTCTCTACTCCTAATCGGCTTTTAACGTTATACACTTACTTCAGGTACAGGTGAAAATATTCATTTCAAATTACAATTTTATTGCTTCTTTAATTTTCACTTGTTCGTTTTTTCATATTTAGTATAATATTAGTATGTTCTGCTGCACTTCATGAGCTTTGTATTCTTTTTAAAAAAAATTAATTCAATGTCTTCGGCCAGTATTTTGTTCACGCTCTTCAGGTATGTAATTTCCTGACAAAGTGAGTATAACATTGCAACAGCAATACCAGTAGCAATTTATAGCATCTAGATTCTTTATCCTTCAAACTTTAATACTTCTTCTGCATACTATTTAATAATCAGACGTGATAGAACCTCACACCTATTGTCTCTTTGATTTACTTTCATTTCAGTTCCCTGTAAAATAATAAAAACTTTGCTAAAATGTTTCACGAACACACAGCATCTCATTGTATCACGGTTCGTCTCATATTGCGAAAGTTTGTTTACCAACGGCACGGGGTGCTGATGTTCAGCCTCTTCACTTGCCAGCTGAGGGCATTCATTGTCGTTCAACTGGGAATAATTTTTAAACAGTTCCATAGTTTATAATTACATTGTGTTGTTGTTTGAGCCTTATTTTATAACTTTATTTCCATAAGTATCATGTAAGCATCAAACTACAAATAAAATAAATGAGTGTGTACTTATGAACATATTGCTCATGTATGTGAGATCAGTTTAAAAAGAACTGTCACTGGTAATTTATGTAGCAATGTCACATTTCATATAAAATCTGAGTCCCTTTTAAAGTTTGTGAGATATCTTGCTGGCCTGTTAGGCACTAAGATAAGTAACATTAATGGGCTGATGCTGTGATCCGGTAGCTACCGGCTGTGCGAGTTGGACCATTGTTACGACCCAGACACCCAGCAAGAACAACACATTTACGGGTCATCACTTTTACGACGTCAATTAGGTTACAGCGCTGAGAGTTTTCTTTCCGCTATCTCCGTGTAAAGCTATAAACCGTTTAATAGCACCTCATAAGACGAGAGTATTAATAAAGACTTATCCATTTCCACAGAAACACACATTCTTATCAGAAGAAATTATTTTCTGCACTCTCCCGAGAACTTGCTACAAGATTAGAGGCAGTCATAAAATTCCAAGTAAATCAGTGAGAGTCAATATTATGATATAGCACAGTATGGCAACTGTATCAGGTTTCTTCTCTCTTTTTTTTTCTGCCCTCAAGCAATCTGATGTCCATAGGGTGATACTGGCGAAGATAGAACTGCACAATTCTTCATATGCTATTTACACATATAGATGACTGGTTAATTTACCGATTTTGTCCCCAGCGGAAGAAGACTACAGGTAGGAAGAGAGAGAAACAGAGAACAAGAAACTGGATACAGTGGAGTTGTCTGTGGCCGCGATCCGTTTTGTCTGATCGCGATATACATGTATGTCTAGAATGGAGGAGGTGTAGGCAGCGCTTTGGATGCCGCACTCGATCAATGCACAATACTCATTTGTCACAACGTCGAGTGGCTCTTGAAGACCGTGCCGGATGTACAGGTTTGAGGTAAAAGCCCTCTGCTTCATCGCGGATTGAACTGCCCGGCCATTTACTTCGCAGTTCGGGTTGAACCAAAAGAACTGAATACCACTGCACAAATTTCTTTTCTTCACTAGTGTTCAGAATAATGGATCAATTGAATGATACCATATTCAAATGTTTTATGGACTATTGTAAAACTGTAACAAATTTTAATCTTTACAATCGAGGAATTTTAAAAAAAAATATTGGGGTTGACTATTCTGTGTCTCTGAAGTCAAAACAATCCCTGTCTTGTCTATTACGGAATCACGGTAAAGCTACAGAGCCATTTTTTTTTCGTATGGCATTTACGCCTTGTCGACGTCGGACTGAGGCGGGATGGGACTGGGGGCAAGAAACGTAAAGGAATTCGGCCATGGCCTTTTGAAGGAAGCATCCCGCTATTCGCTTGGAGTGATTTGGGGAAACCATGGAAACCCAAATCTGGATGCCCGAATCGGCGTCCTCCCGAATGCGAGGCCAAAGCGTTAGCCGTTCACCCATCACGCTCGGTCAGAGCAAATTTTCACAGCTTGTAAATCCAAGTCTGACTTTAAACGTATGTAAATGTATGTGTCTTCTTGCTACGTCAACTTGCGGAAACGTGTAGGAAATTAAAAATCTGTTCTGAACATTTTCAGTACGCGCCAGATTATACACAGAACGACGGTAAATGTATAATTTATGTCTTTTAAAATTAACAATTTCGGTAAACTAAGTTCTACACCAGTTGCGCTTTCTTCATTTCGATTTTGCACCTGGTTTTGATTTTTCAACCAAGATTGAAGATATTTTTTACTTATTTTAGAATTTATATATTTCTAACCTAAACCTTGTTATTAAATTAATTAAGACAAATTACAAACGACTGTCACTATTCCTCTGTTCCAGGTAGACGAAGCAGCGGGAAAAAACCTGTACTGTCAAGGTGTCTTGCATGTGTTGATGACTAATCAAAATTTGTTTGGTACTGGGCGGACATTATGAACAGAGAAAATGATACTAGGCTCCCCTTCACCTGAACTGACGAAATGTCTTCCATCAACGAGTAAACGGCTACACAGATATTTGGGCAGTTGTCAAGGTAGCTATCTTCAAGATGAGCAGCAGATGACACTTGCTTCATTCATCTGGATAATAGACCGTTCGCCTACTCCTATTGACAAAAGGATTCACCAGCAAGTTATGTTTCTTGTAACAAAGTTATAGTGAGTTCTAATGAACATGGAGTTTCAATCAGACACCTTCCGTAATCAAATTAGTTAGAGTGGCGAATAGGAATCGAAGGAGATCTTTAGGATTCCAGATCCACAAACTTTATCACGAACAAATGTATACACAGGCTATTGAGAGAGAAGTGTGATTTCAAAGCAAGGAAGTCCATAAGGTTAGGGTCAGTGGCCGCAACACAGTGTTGTTACTGTGAGTGGCTGGCGGTTTTAACGAAAAGAAACAAGACAAGATACAGCGCCGTCTACGGCTTGGGCACGGGTAATTTAACGGCTGTGCTAATTATGCACAGTCACTAACGACGAGCTGCAAACCAGAACTCACGTTTCAACAGCAGAAGCAATAGCTGTCAGGTGCCATTAAATTTTATGTCAAACCGTCATCCTCCTGCAGAGAAGTACTTGCTATTTTTTTCTTTAGATCTTTACGGCTTTAGGATCATTAGAGCTGGGAAAGGATTGGTACGAGGAATGGGAACAGGTTCTCCATGTCCTTATGGAGGAACCAACCCGGCATTCGACTACAGTCATTTAGAGAAGCCACGTAAAACCGAAATTTGGATGGCCGAACCGGGGATGGAACTCGTGAAAATTCTCGAAAACCAGGCGCGAGCGCACAGTGCTCTGCTGCAAATTTTCAAAGACAGGGCATACAATTACTTTCCCCCACAGGTCTATCAAGACTGCCATATGTGTAACGTATGATGTATGCGTGTTTTATGATTTTTTTTTTGTTCAAGAAGGTAAATCGTGGTGCCGGGACTCAATGAGTACACTTGCTCGAAGACAACACAAGAGAGTGAGAAGGCAAGGGGAGAATTCGCCGCATTTGAACGTCCTTAGTTGACAGATGGATCACCGTCGACCGAGTGTAATACCTGACTGTTTGATGGAAGAGCCAGTAGTCCACTACACTCAAGGCAATCGCATCAAGTTTTAGCGTGTAGAATCAACTGGACGCCCAACCTGGCACAACAGAGCTGTTACTTTCTAACTACACTTGTTTGTCTGTAGCAGTGTTACTGTCTACAGACGTGAATCGAACATGTTATTTGCAAGGTTCTTTGTTGTCGCTGCCCGCGCCGTACTATACAGAGGAAGAAGGCCACACTTAACCGACAGTTAAAGCTACTCACTGACCGCCTTGCCTTATTCCCTAGTTTCTCCACAGCTCAGCTAACAAGACATAACACTAGAAGGCACTAGCAGTCGCTAGAGACGTTGCAGGTGGAAGTAGTCTATGAGTCAGAGTGGCGTGGTCGACTACCATATACAGCCTGCCAGACCGTCAGCCAGCATGCCGGTGACTCAGCCCACACACAGACCGCAGCGCGACAGGACCAGAGGTGGGCCAGCACCGTCTCAATCAAGCACACTCTGAGGGTTTCTAGTTCTATCTACTATAAACTGCCCTGTCTTACAGCTCACTTTTTACGTTATAGATCTACGGTACTCGAGTAGGGCATGTCGTCACAAAACCCGAACACTTTGAAAGTTTATTATTCAGTGATATCGTACGTAGCATCATAAACAAACTTCGCCACTCAAACAATTCGTATGCCAAGTTATATTCAGATAGTCATTAAGAACGGAATGTGTTGTCTGATCTTCGCGAATCATCTGTCAATCGATAGTCTAGATTTTCTGGTTTCAGTGTGAATGGAGATCGATCGGAGCAATGAACATTTAGCATCACTTTCTGGTCATTCAGTGCAAAAATTTCTTACAATTTCAGAATATCGTTCATGAGCCGTGAAGTTCAATTCAGAAACATCACTGGATACATTTCTATCTGAATTCAAAGATACCCGACATATCCTGGACGAAATACCATGTGCCTACAGAAACGTCTTAAATAACACGCGGTGGGAGAAAACCAATCCATCACTCCTATATCAACATAATTAAGGTCTGGTACACACTAATCTTTAAATCTAGTATTAACTGAATGCTAATGCAACATTCTGATTCCGTATCTAAAGTGATAGCCAGTATGTCTTCGGAGACAGCACCATCCAATTTATTTTCTCCTTTTTTGCCTCTACTCACTGATGTAGTTAAACGCAGTCCTTCGCCCACTATCATGAGTTCGTTTCTCCACACAATACATCAGATCTTGCTTCAAATTACACCATCCGAACAACAACCCCACTGATACTGGACGTTTCAAAATGTATAATCCTGGGAAACCACTCCAGTTCATCTCCCTGGGAAGTTACCATGGAAGGGTAAATATCCCCCATGGTAACCGCCTACACTAAGAAACGGATATGGCACCCAAAGAGGAAGTATCTTCTTCCATAAACTACCTACCTCATACAACATTATCGAAACGGTTTCATACGGTGTTTTTATAGCCCGGATATTTTTAATTGTATATTGTATAGCAAAGAAATTCAAACAGTCCAATGCACCAACTACGATCAATCTCTGTGAGGTACAGTGTTTGGCACTTAGCTTTTAGTGTGTTGTTTCTTGGGCTCGGTAAGCGAAACTATATTCTTATTCCAGCTTCAATTAACTCAATAACGACCTGATACTATCGTCTGATTACGTACAATATATAATTATGTGGTCAGTCAACATTATATTCTGCAAGTGCACACTTGATACAACATCGCCAAATTCCTATTGTAACAGCATTATTGCAAACACAGTGTGCTCTTGTACCTAAGTTGTGAAGAGTCTTACATGATTTCCCTACAAAAATATTTCTGTCACAAACGCTTTTCATTTCTTTTAAACGGGAGGAAATAACTTAAATAATCGTTTTAGGCTGATGACTCTCTCCTGGTACTCTCGTTTAAATCTATTTTAAATGTTTCTATGTATGTTAAACGCTCTTCGTACCTGTGGAAGTCCGCCAATATCTCTGCTTCATCATGTTCGCCTACACACTGTACCACGACTTTGAGTTGGATTTGAGCTCGTGCTTTGACGCACCCCAACCCATACTGAAGTCTAGAGTCTCGAAACTTTAGAGGCAGTTTGGGTTGGTTCTCGTTACAAGAGGAGTCAGACAACGGCGAACAAAGCAACACAGAAATACAGACATGCAATGCACTACATCCCTTCAGAGGAACACACCGCAATGTGTTAAGAATTTCCTATGTTCAAGAACACAGTCGCCAAATGAAATCCTGTAACTTCTTGGAGATAAATATATGTTACGTGTTTCCATGTTTGTTTCGATAACATAGCGATCTATATTTTGCCGTCTTGCACCAATAATTAAGAGTTTCCTAGAATAATGGTCGATTTACTTAATAACACAAAATGAAGTTAATTTCAGAAACGTACCTAATCTTAATACATGTAGGTATTCTAGGCGCATTTTGTCGCTTAGCAACAATGACCAAGAATACAAAAATTGTGTGAATCCTGCCTTATAACGTGGCCTATAGAATATGTAGTTTTCAAAGTCTGCAAGAAAAGTACTGGTTGCTTTTGTTACGAATTTGTAAAATTCACTTTAACTATTTGTATAATTTCTTTTAAATAGGAAATATCAGACCACAAGAAACTTGAAGTATTAAACCATAAATACTTTCGTTTTCTCCAGAAACCTACATGGTCCCATACGATACTTCTACGGTTTGCACAGGTTCTGATCTACACGTTACAGGAATTCTGACGGTCCCTCAAAATTCGCCTTTCGCACTGATTATTCTACCTGTGTCGTGTCGGCAGAATTCAGCGCTAAGCCACCCATTCCCTTGGATGGATTAAGAGGACAAAGCATTTCAGCGAAAAGTGATATAAGCGATAGCTTCAAGATGTGTCATCAAGTCAGAACACCACAAAAAAAAAAAAAAAAAAAAAAATACTCTGCCGTAAAAGAAACTGATAGATTGATTTTCGAGTTATGGAGGATTTTATTATCAAGTGTGGGCAGCGGTTAGCCACCTTATACTAACATTCTAAAGTGTTTTGTGAATCCTTATCAATGTAACCATTGATAGGGCCTCACTGGTAAGTAGTAATTAATCTGCATTTGCCCATCAGAAAGCTAGCACGTCCTTCCTATTTACACTCAAAATGAGTAATCATTATCCAAATGAAGTAGGTCCATTTCTCACAAACTGTCTAACCAACTAGAGTTATTGAGAAGCTTCTATCATTTCACTGACTTATAGAATGTTTTCTATACTTTCTTTCTCATGACTAGTTCCTAAGTAGCCATCAACTAGACATCTGTTGCATGGAGTATTTTGTGGAAGAAATATTTTACTTGTGACGAAGTCTTAATGTTATTAAACGGCACTTTCATGCGATTTTTCTTCTGCATTCAAACACCGTTGATCAATTCTGTTTTAACGCTTATAGGCAAGAGGATGCCATTCATGGTAATTTCATTACAAACATACACATTTTTCATAAGTCTATAGTTCCCGAAATGCTTTGAAATTGAGGACGACGAAGGTATCGACGAAAGATCACTGCAGTAACTGTAAGACCCGGAAATTAGGCAACTAAGCACCTGCCGCTTGTTCTAATCCTGATCACCTTTTCTTAAAATAACATTTGTTAGCAAGGTCAGCTGCGACAATACATTTAATTAAACTCTCTGTCTGCATGAAGCAAAGAATGCGTTAATGGACAGAATCGGATAAATTATAGATTTTTGGGTTATGACGATTTCTTAGACACCTGGTACAACAATCCCAGCAATATAAGTACTTGTGTTGGAAATACAAGAGAGTCTGTCTATAAGACATCACAAAATGTTTGTATGCTTGCTGCAGATTGTACGATTGGCGGTCCATGCACTCCAACCAATTAAAGTTTTAAGTCAATGTAATGTTGCCCGTGACACTGTTCTAATCAGCTACACACTAATCATCATAAAATGTTTTTTTTTTTTCAGACCTGTATGTGACACACTTTTGCATCTGTACAAGCATACATCATTTACTTAAAACCACCTATACCGTAAGCATGATCGAAAGAAGTGACACCTGCCACGTAACGTTAATATGCTAGTCACTGAACTGTCATGGAAGTCGAAGGTTAACTTGAATGAATCCTAGCACTAACACCCCTCACAGAACTGAAAAAAAAATGCATGTCCTCCGCAGCCAGTTAACAGGTCATACAAATTACTGAACAAGACGATGGCTTTAAAAGGGGCGTGGCGACGAGAGAAAGATGTGCAGGTCAATATTTGGACGGTAATATTTCGTGAATGTTTACTACCTAGTGACGCTGGAAAGTTAGTGGCTACCGTATTTATAAACAGTGCGACCACCTGCGCACCTTACCACCTGTCGTGAATCAGTTAGCAAATAACCCAACAAGACAGTGTAATTTAGAATGCCTGCCATTAAGCAAACAAAATACATTCCTCAAAAGTTATAAAATACAACGCGTTATATTAGGAAAGAAAAGAAACACTGTCAATTCTGATCACTTATGACAGTAGGACTGTGTTCAGTTCATTTTCCATTTCCACGTCTGATACAAACTCCGACTAAAGCACATTTTAAACATTAGACTGCCTGATCCAAATAGTAGTCTCACTGTCAATGGAAACATCCACATGAGTTACAATATATTTACTACGAAATTGTGACATCTCGGTATGACTAGATACTTAATAGCGAATTCAACTTTAAGTACACGAAACCTTTTACTGTACAATGCTTCTTTAGCGACATACCTAAAACACAATAATGTAAACCAAAATACGCAGCAACTCACTAGCAGAAGACGAAAATTTCCTTTGAACAGAAATAAATGTTTGGTAGCATTGCTCGATGCCAAATAATTGTAACCTACAAACCCTGTATACAAATCATTTTTGATTTTTTACCCCTTTTCATGATTTTACACACTCAGCTAGTTAACTTTTTCTTAATCGTCAGTACAATTAGAATTTTGTGTAAAAACTTAAAATTATATAAGTATAATCAAACACACAAAGTGTCCACGTTAGCATGTTCCTGTAATCAGTACTCAATAATGAAACAGTGTTTTTAACCACAAAGTGTAATGTGATGTTCCTCTGCCCAAAGTCACAAGTCACTACTTAGGTTTTGGTTCTGTTAATGATTAAAAATATTTTTAATTCACCTCTCACTATATAACCGAAAGGAAAAGAATTTCTGTAAAACTTTTTGAAGTAGTCCTAAAAGTCCTGCGCCTTTATTATCAGCGGAGTATAAGTTGAACTAACACGCAGGGTCATTATAAACGACTTTGAAAGCGTGTAAAAATTTATTCAAAAAACTTAGGATAGGTTAAAGTATCATTTTCTACCAAATCACTTCATGTTTTACAGCAAAACGTCGTTCTCGTTCAATATTACTCAGGCGCCAGAAATTCTACGAGAAAACAATTTCCTGCCAAACCTCATCCAACATGGGGGGGGGTAGATTCGATGTCAGAACTCAAGGAGAAGTGCAGGTAAAGGCGGAACATACCTTCGATCTCTGATGAAATCCCACTACAAATTCCAGGAGTAGAATCTCGGAAACGAGACTACTAATCTGCTGACGTTCCAACCAGAACATTTTCAGCCAAGTCCTGCTACGAGGATCTTTACCACTCCGTACGAAAATTGTGCTATTTTTTTTTTTTAAGAGAGCTAAAGTAAAACCAAAACAAACGGCGAGAACGATCCGCAACAGAGAAAGCAGGTTCTCAACTGCGCATGCGGCTAACGTTTGAGGTGACTGGAACTAGGCACCATGTGAATGCAACGTGAAGTGTTTCGTTACAATATGATACTCTCACCGATTTTGCAAAGTTATCGGAATAAATTTCTATAACACTCCAAAATTGCAAGGTACTCTTTTTGAAGCTACTGAGAATTTAACGGTACTGCGCTTCTTCCAAAGTTAGTTCACTGTTCATATACATTTCATGTGGAAATTAACCTTTGTTTTAGAACGCATGTAACATTACGGTTTGCTGCAGCGGTAAGGCTTTATTAAAAATCCTTAAGGTAGGTTAATCATATGACATGACCAGCTGCGAAGGTTTCAACATTTTGATTCCGCTTAAGAGATGGCGCTGGAGGGATGATAAAATCACTGATCAGAATGAAGTGGTCTGGATTGGACGCAGTGGCACCTGCTGCTGCAGACAGGTCTAGCAGGACCGGCCGCACCTAATTATAGCAGCGACCACTTGGCTGACCTTGCCGACAGCAGCACAAAGCTTATTTTAAAACGGGGGGCACCGACACGCAGCTGGATTCAAGTACCCCCAGTCACCAATCGACAAACGCAACTTTACCGCAAGTTTTATGAGGTTTGTTTCCCTCAGAACTAATTTTTCATAAGTCTTAACATTTTTCTGCAGTATACGGTGGAAGTAGTAGACTGTGACAATGTTTACGTATACAGTGAAGTAAATGCGTATTGAATTGCTGGACGGGACACTTCGAACGGTTGTTCGGCCGCCGAGTGACAGTTTTGATTTGGTGCCCATTCAGTCCTGTTGTAACTGGATATTTAGTTTTAACGTGGAATAAGAACAACGAGGCGAATATCATGTTGACAATCCGTGGAAATATCAACGGGGTTTGAACCCGGAACCTTGGGTTTTCTAATCAGGAGCACTAATGTTGAGCTACCGAATCGCTCAGCATTTATTCCATATCTATCGATCTTCCAAGTCGAAATTTGTAAGCGGGCTGCGTCTGTCTCTCTATCAAGCGTGGTGGGTGAGCGGTAACGCATCGGTCTCGCATTTGGAAGGACATGGGTTCGAATTTCCCTCCACCATCATGAATTGTGCTGTCTAAAAATTCCCCAAATCACTCCAGGCGAATGCTGGGATCATTCCTTTTTTTTTTAAAAAAAAAAAAAAAAAAAAGAAGGCCATGGCCGAATTGCTTCCCGTTCCTTACCTCTAGTCCTTTCCTGCATGTAATAACCTCAACGAGGCGTAAAAAAAAGAGTTTGTCTGTCCCTTTCCAGGTTGAAAGCTTATGATTTAGCATAAAATCTGCGAGAACGGGACAAGAAATTATAATCCGTACATACTGAGAACAGTTAGATGTCAAAGATCACACTCCACATCAGATGAAAATTCTTTTGGCGATATCAGCTGCAGATCACGCCACCTTTGAATTCTATTAATATTTTTTTTTACTACTTAACTTTGTCAATTTTCTTTCCTTCAGTTTTCTGAAATATAATACGACAGGGAAACCTTTAATCAAATTACTACATCAAAGATTAACACTTGGGTCTACAATAAGCGTAATTAATTTGTGGAAATTAATTTACCGTATAGTTCACAAGGATACCAAAACAAACTTTTATGCTGCGCTGCTAGAAGAAAAACAAAAGGCAAAGGCATTACTACGCACTCCGGGCGAAGCAGGGAGAAAATGCTAGAACCACTGGTACCATACATGATTAGGGAAAACCTCGCCGGAGACGGTAGCTCGAGGATCTACGTTTCGAGTCTGGGCTCTGGCACCTACAGCTTAAAGTTCAGTGATGATATGCTGGCATTTGTAATGTAACTGCAACCGAGGAAATAGATATGCCGATACAGACTGATAGTTAAGTCCACGTAAAAACAAATACACTATTATTTCTCTGGAGAAAAACATTATTTTTCAAGGAGATCTGGACACTTTTTTTAGAGTAATTTGATCTTGTTTGAATAGTTGTCTTGACAATCACCTCGTATTCTGATGGAAATCTCATTCATGCTATCAACCTTTTGAAGTTTAGAAATAGAAAAAAAAAGATGGGAGTAGCGAAATCTTGAAAGTGTATCCAGAAGAATTTTGTGGGAAAATGTAGAACAAATTTGTGGTCAAATTCTAGAAGTGCGAGCAGCATCAAGATGTAAGTTATTAAACGACGCAAAAACTTTTACGTTTCGTTGAAGCAGATCTGTGTGGCGAATTATGTGCGAGATCTTGCAAGACTAGCGGGAACTAAAAATAACGTCGATACGTTAGAATGACGCCATTTCTTAGACTTTGCACGAACTTAATGAAATGGCTTTGGATTGGGAACAGAGGATGGATTTGCGGGAAAGGAAAATGAATGGCGTTAAAAAGGACAAAAAAAATACAGAAAATATGCTAAAAACAATAATCTAGGATATTTATTGCAGTGTTTGAACCCTTTCTGTGTGGCATGTATTGGTTTGCTGCTTCGTGATCGCGGGCGACAACAGTTATCGACGTAATTGCATTCTCCAACTAACGAAAATTAACTAACTCGCTAACTGAATCTAATTCGCTGAATATTACTAAAATCAAAAAAGGAATAAAATCAGCCCATAACTAGTTATATAGCGTTCTCCCCTACAGTCATAATACGATGGCATCAGGACACAGACAAGCTCAGTTAGCCCACGATAGCTTCCATAACACCTGCTAGTGCGCTCTGTAAGGCGCCACCACACTGGATCGGGAGGTGCAGTCGGACCGAGCTCAGATTCCGGGCCACGCGTACCCGACAGGTTTTCAGGCGGTTTCGCGCAATCAACAAGGCGAATGCTGAGACGGTTCCCAACTTGCGCCTCACAAACTACACATTTCATAAACAAAAATTACACTTACTACGCAATACACAAAGTAAACATTTCATAGACAAATGGCTACACTTCAATTCAAGGACCAGTAAATTAATCAAAAATAAAAAAAATAAATAAATAAAAATGCTGCATGCCACTAACTTGCTTGTGCCTAATTTTTTACCTACGTATATATTATTATCATCAGGGACCTATTGTATTGTACCATTATAACACAATAAATCCAAAGGCATGTTTTGAACATTGACCAGACTCATATTATTATTGTTTATAATTCACCACTCTTAAGTTACGAACTGTACCACGTTCCGCGGTCCCTCACATCTACTAAAATACCCTCAAAAACAGTCATTAACACGATACTTACACTAATGTCTCTCTTTGATTCCGATTGGAAATGTAGTTACTGATTATGGCTATTGTAGGAAAAATGCTGCCCTATCATCATATCCTCGAAATGCCACATTTTTGCCTGGACAATGAAACATTCGTGGCTATTGAATAGTTGTCCTTATAGCTTATATTCGCTTATAGTCTTATACAGTAACAGTTTGGGATCAAAGTTTTTAATATTCTACCTGTGTATCACTTGTACCATCTTCGCGAACCACTGGTTGAGAAAACACTGGGATAACCAATCCATCATCCGAGGTGATTAACAAACTGATCACCTTACGGGTTCAAGAGATTTCCATGACTCTCAAGAGGCTACATTATTCGTGTTCGGTATATAAAAACTTCAAAAGTAAGTTTAGATACTTTACTGAGGGTAAAATTAAATATATACGATTTTTCTGTCATAATTAAGGTTTTGCAATGACATGTCTCCTACCCATCCTTAGGGTCGAAAGCAACGTGAAAGTTCTGTGCCTTACCGCTTCCGCTACTGCTCTTACTGTGGGGCATAGGTGCGCATATGTGTCACTCATCACCATTAACTTTTACCCGCTATATCTCGGAAACGCAAGACCATCAGGATGAAAGCGCCGGCGAAAATGGGTTGACTGGGATGTGACCCTCCCTGCTCATAATCATTCAGACAGAACGTCGCAAACGCCGAGTGCTGTGCGCAACACACTCAGGACCTCGTGACTTAATGGCCACACGCCGGAGGTTAGCTACCCTTTCCATTCTTCAATGAGAAATACTCCGCTTCATTGAGGACTCAGACGAGGGTGTTGCAAAGAAATCAACGTTCAGTAAGTAA
Organism: Vandiemenella viatica; assembly: GCA_031002005.1. Classification (NCBI taxonomy): domain Eukaryota; kingdom Metazoa; phylum Arthropoda; class Insecta; order Orthoptera; family Morabidae; genus Vandiemenella; species Vandiemenella viatica. Next base: position 368,147,993 of record CM061920.1, on the reverse strand, counting down.
GCATGTCTACAGAACTGGTCCCATAAGCGAACTGACGACTTACTGATAAAACTAATTTCATGAGGTGTATAATTTAATTGTTTATGCCAAGAGTTAATAAAATAAATTTATTGCAATGAAGTATACAAGGGTGTACCGCCGGATTGTGTTGTGAAAACACAATATCTCGACCAGTACCTCCTCCGTCTTCCTCAGATGCGAAAACATCTGTAGTGATCTATTGGCCGACAGATTATGATTCAAAATGATTGCATTAATAAGCCGGGAGTCTCCGTTCTTACAAATAAATTTATTGCCAGAAAAGAAATCCGATCTTATCATTGATCAATAAAGATAAATAATGTGCTATTGATATTTTCATTTATATTCAGGCTTTCGCCCTAAACAAGTAAATATTATATTCTGGTACTATCAATATGAAGAATATATGGATGCTCAAATTGACAGTCGGAATGGGGATTCGCTCAGTGAAAATATTGAAATGTTACATTAGAAAGCAACTGCTTGCGGCAGACAGTAAAGGAAGGTCGCCTCTACAATATCTTACAAGGTATATTCGCTTTTAAATTTCAGAAGGTGGCAAACTTTCCGGACAGAAGATGACATTGCTCATACCCTAGTAATAGGCGAGAGAAATACGTTGCTCCATAATAGGTGCTCCGTAAGGCTGGACACTGAAAAAAGACATCAACCGAGGACTCTCATAAACCGCAAACAAGAAGCCATAATGGAAGTCGTAACCCAGGCTTACTTCCGGGACAAAAAAAGAATTCGCTAGACATAAGCCGACATATCGGAAATCAGCTATCGACAGGTCGGCGACTGCAAATAAAACTTCCCTTTCAAATATTAACGATTCGCCGCTTTCAGATAAAACAAAAGGCATGTCATGTTAACATCTGATCGCGTTCTCGTTATAATCACACAGTCACGAATTATCATGCAATATTGGAAATGTATCTATTTTTCATATTATACAATGGCGTCGAACGATACAAACCAATGTCTGCACCACTGTCTGGTTACACACTACAAATTACAGCCAATAGTCTACATTTGCAACGATTTCACGCTAGTAAATTGCTTAATTTTTAATAGGTTTCGGTTGCAGAAATTACGTGACAGTTATGACTGAAGCGCAAAGATCTACATCCTGCAAAGCTGAAAACTGAACGAAGATATTTATGGATTTAAAAAAAAAAAAATCAGAACTGAAGCTGAAAATTTAGTTGACACACAATTTCAAAATGGATACGTTGAAAATAGTTTGGTAGAAAAATCTTACAAAGCCAAGATATGAGAGATACAACACGCTGCATCTTGTTAACTGAAGAAACAGCGAATGGGAAGCAATGTAGACAAAGAAGTACTGATACTATTGATGGCCACGTTTTGCAATGATCGCTGGTTAAAGCCCGGTTAAGGACATGGGCATTATTAACACGCTTTATTTATTAATTGTAGCGTTTGACTTGTGTTGTCCTTAATGTGTGTAAACTAAATACTGAGAGTTGTAACATTGTTACCACCACCTCTTCCCCCCCCCCCCCATCATTTTTTGCTACTATTTTTAATTATTATCACATGCTATTATTCTTTTAATTGTTCATTAATTATAAAGACTCTGAATGAGCGTATACATTTTTGTACTCAAAAGTTTATCGAGGGTTTTCACAGATACTAGTGTAGTAATCGAGGTAGCTTTAGTTTAGTCGTTAACAATGCTTGAATAGTATCTTTGGTCCGACACAGTCGGGCAGCAGCTAATTAGATCAACAGTTTACAATTGACTTATCAATGCAAGAATAACAGAGAGCAGTTCGCAATTGGCGAAACCTGTAGGGATCAGTTCGCAGACTACTCAGATGCATATGCGCAGATCAAACACAAAAATCTGGAGGTGGCAACAAAGTTATTAATGAGCAGGCTGGAAATCCTAATCCCTTCAGAAATCGCCAGCGTTAAACTCTTTCTTAGGAAGGTCCTAAAGTTTCGTTGAGGGCACTGTAATGAAAACCAGCAGATAAAAGCGAAGGTTCAGATTTTTTCCTTGAGGCTTTATGCTTTGTCGTCGTTGGTATCATTAGAGGCGACAAATGACTGGAGACAAGGAACGGGAAGGAATTTTTCCATAGTATTTTTGAAAGAACCAACGCGGCATCCGCTTGGAGTTACTTCGGGAAACCATGATAAGCCCTGTAATATTCCTTTTGAGCTCTTAGGTTATATTTAATCAGTTGCAAGATGCTCCGAATCGACAGATCTTTTACATAATAACTATCAGTAAATTAACAAATGCATGTACCACTTTATACAAACGATAAAATTGTATTAGGACCGGTAATTTAATTAATTTATATGCATAAAAATTATTTACTCCTACCACAGTATCATACAGACACTATGAGAGCTATCAAGAAGACCATTTTATGAATTGGCTATATATCGAGCAAAGAGAAATGATTATATGTCCGGGCGTTTATGGATTATAACAGAAAAACAAATGTGGAAACAGTTCGTGCTAATTATCTGAAGCTCACTTTACTGACTAGCAGATTCCGTAGTTTCTGAGCTGAGCTGCAGTCTACAGTTGCTCCGAGAAAACGTTATCAGAAATCAAAACGAGAGTTTGGCTCCCCTCTCGAGACAAACAGCGGACCTGGCCAGTTGTTTCCTTCTCGAACCACGAGCATTGAAAACTCAGTGTACGTCACATAACCTTTTAATAAGTGCATCACTTTCTCAACTGCACGTTTTGCAGCGCACTCTTTCGTGTCAACTTATAGAGGCTACTGCCCATACAGCGTTCAGTGTTCTATCTTTTGCGTCAGAATATAGTGTTCTAACTTGTATCGTCCATTCACATTCTTTGACACTGACACATTACCGGATGGTCGGTCGTTGTTTCCGGACCCTTGCTTTCAAACGTTGACCCTTACAGCGAGAGGGTATCTTCGGCAGCAGCCGTGATAACATCAGCCTGTCCCTTACATAAATTGTAGATCTAGCTGGCTGGGATTCCTTCGCGAATACTGGTCATTCAGTTGGCATTTAAGTCTTGCTGTATTAGAAATTATTTTACTGTAATGGACCACTAAAACCGAAATCTGGATGGCCGGACGGGGATTCAAACCCGAGTTCTCCCGAATGCCAGATCAAGAAGTACAGTTCACCCACCGGGCTCGGTGAAGATACGAAGTCCTGCATAATATTCGTAAGTAGTCTTCGATAACCGTGTTCATAGACGGGGTTCCTACTTATCTCGGAAATGAGTTTCTCAACCAGAACACAACACACGTTAGCACTTACATGGTTTACATACAGATAGTACCACTGTCATACCGTATGTTATACTGTATTAAATAAAAACTATACTACTGCGCGGACATTAAACCGTAGTGAAAATGCAGTTACGAGATCTGTTTTAAAATGGAATAAGTATTCCTTCGCGATTCCTGTCAAATCTGTCTAAGCAACTTTTTTACTTAGCATGTAGTTCTTCAGAGAGAATGTTTCTGTTAGCCATTTTGCCACGAGATTCGCTGACGAATCTGGATCAACAATTCTTCACTTGAAGTTATACCAAAACAGTGCCTAGCCTCACATAGTCTGCTACTTCTCATAACATGAACCTTACTCTATCGCAATGAGTACCAAACAACTGTCTCATTTTTGCAAGTGAAAAAGAAATCTGCGCATGTCCCTACTTTTTTCGCTGCACTGGTTTCCGTACAGAAACTTATTTCACCAGCGCCACTTATGAACAAAGTTAGAGAAAGGAAACTTGCAACTTACCAAAGCCGAAGGCATTACATTTCATCTACATCTACATATATACTCTGCAAATCACAAAACTGTGGGTGGCAGAGGGTGCTCAGCACCAAACCTAATCTCTTTGTTGTGCATTCCAATCCCTAATGGTACGAGGAAAAAAAGAATTCATATAAGAATCAGTGCGGCACCTAATTTTCTAATTTTATCTTTCCTGTCATTCCGACTCAAATAGGTTGGTGGACGAAGAATTTCACTACACTCGTAAGTGAAAGTGGGAGTACGCATGTTTACCAATAAGTTTATACGAAACGTGCGTCGTCTATCTACCAGAGACTCCCAGCCTAGTTTACTAATCAGTTCTGTAACTCTTTCATAAGGACTGTAGCAAGCGGTCACGAATCGAGCGGCTCTTCTCTGTACTTTCTCTATACTCTCAATCAGCCCCTTACGAAACAGATCCCAAATGGCACAACAATAGTCCAAATGTGGACGCACAAGTGATTTGTACGCTATCTCCCTTGTTTGCTCATTACAATTTTTCAAAATTCGACCTAGGAACCGCAGCCTAGAATTAGCTCTACCTACCAACGTATTAATATTTAAGTCCCATTTCATGTTCCTTTGTACTGTTACTCCCAAATATTTCATAGAATCGACCATATCAATAACTGAACTGTTTACCTCGTATTTCTGAACAATCGGATTCTTTTTGTTAGTTATGCTCATTGTCTTACACTTTTTACAATTTAGTGTGAGTTGCCACTCAGCGCACCATGCCAAAATAACATCCAGATCACGCTGAATTGCTAAACAATCGGCCAAATTCCTTACTTCCCTATAAATAACCGCATCATCAGCAAACAATCTAAAAAGGCTTTTCACTTTGTCTCCGAGATCGTTCATAAAAATTAAGAAAGCCATCCTCCAAACGTTCTTCACCTGTGCCTTTTTTTTTAAATAATTAATTTTTAGCTATGAGGCTATGGGCCGAACACTGACATATTTTGAACAGTCGTGTAACTGCTGCCATTTCTAATCAATATAGCCCCGGAGAGAAAAACAGGGAATTCCCAGTTGATAAGCCTTACCCTTATCAAGTATCTCCCATCAGTGCTATCAACTGCAAACGTCATGGTTTTTCCCCCACTCCAACCCTATGTAACAAACAAACCCATTTCAGTGTACTAGATCGGGAGCTGATCAAATTACCAATAGAACTGAAATGAGAAAATAATTTTGTTGAAGTTATTATTATTTTTTATTTTTTTTTTATGCGAATAGACCTATACAGATCACGCAAAACGTAGTCATTTTCTGTCTGAGTTTCTTTTGCCATTCCAGTATTCTCGCATCCGTTTACTGAAGGCAAGTTTTCTCTCTTCTGTCCATGTTGTGCCGGTCTTCTTGGCTTTGATTTCTGGCATGACTACCCAGTCGTGTATTTTTTGTCTGAAGATTATACGATCTAGGATTTCCGAACTCTTGATTTTAGATTTTTCCAGGTCTTGTCTTAATTGATCGAACCAACTGTTTGGCATTTTTAATGGTTGCATGAGTTTGCATATCTGCTTAGTTAACCTGTGATCTGGCATCCTGTAGATGTGACCGAAGAATTTTAGTCTGCGTTTTCTGATGTCGTTGGCTATGTTTGAGTGGGACTCTACTGTTTTGTTTGACTTCAGTCTGTAGCCTTCTTCAGTTTTGGTTGGTCCAATAATTTTCCTGATTATTCTTCGTTCTTCTTTTTGAATGTTCTCGATATCCCTCTTAGAGTTTAGTGTGAGTGTTTCTGTGGCGTATAGAGCGTTGGGTTTAACAACTGTATTGTAGTGTCTAATTACAATTATTATTACTATTATTTGCTTTTGGCTTCGACGTTGAGATACTTAGTGGGAAAGGACTGGAGTCAACGAAGGTGAAGGAATTCGACCATGATCTTTTGAAGGAACCATCCCGGTATTCACCTGGACGGCCAGACAGGGATGCGAAAGCGCCTCTTTCCGAATGCAAGGTCAGATCTTTACTGCTCACCCCTGACGCTCGGTTTATTTGAATTATTTCCAATTAATGACTATTCATTGAATTATGTCGAAGGTAAAATGCTATTGTATTCTTATTACCTTACCCAGTTTGTTTAGCGTCACTGCATCTGTAGACGACTTGCCATTCACCAAGATTATTATTAAAACATGCTTAAACTGGATGTCAGGTAAACGGTTATTATCCAAGACGTTTTAAACGCTCATTTTGTTGTGTGGTTATACGAATGCGTCGAATATAATTATATACATACGATAATGAACGCTGGGCACTACGGTATTCTCCGTTCTCAAAACAGCCACTAGATACATCAGCAAAGTGTGCTAATTCTGTTGGAAAATGCTGTCAGGAAAGCATTCAAAAAGACAAGGACACTGATACCCTGTTCTTCACTACTGCAAGTCGTCTAAACAACCCAATTAAACGTAGATGTTTATCAAGCAAGTGTAAGGCAATGTAGTGTCAGAAAAGAACAAACATGAAAGGTGCCGCTGCTCGCCAATAATTCGTTCGTTTCAGGCGTGCACTATATTGGTGTCCCAGGTGTTATACGCCAACGGAGAATTACTTCTTCTGTCCTCTGTCATAAGCAAGACTGGTACGCTCAGAAATTTGTCGAAACTACAAGCCGTTTCAATTTCAAGGAGGCATGTGATGTGGTCTCTTTGGAACTGTTCAGGTTGCTAGCATTAGTTGCGGTTTTCTCCTAAGAGGGTCATCGTACGTTTTAGGATGCAGCAGTAACAGATTCAGTGTATACAAATTAAAACCCGTGGTTAGTTTTAAATGAGATATTATGCAGCCAACAGGACAGCAATAATCGACAGTGCCTGACGCCTTACTATGCACCAAAGGAGGTAACTACTATAAGTTAGTAGTTACGATGTGAACCTACACGACACATTTTAAATTGGTTCTCTAGGACTACTTGTCTTATTTTCCGGGAAGCTGGTAAAAATCAGAGACGTGTGACTGTGAAATGGCTTAGTAAGCGGCTCGACGTTGGAACACCTTTCTTACTGCCAGTCTGCGCTAAGGGGGTCCCCAAGTCTCTCAGGCAGGCTAAGTGGTGGATTGCCGTCCAACACATATCAGGGCTGCTGGGTGTTCCCAGAGGGGTGGCGAGGGAGCAGCACTCCCAGAGATTGCCGATACTGCAGACGGACAGCATAGGCGGACCGACTTAAAGGTCGATAGGTCTTTACCCCCATCAGATGTACTAACAAAACGATTTTTACGCGCAGTAGTTCAAACACAACAAGAGAATGACAGAGCGAAATCAAGTTGTTAAGATGATATGGGACCGACGTCAAAATAGGGGAAAATGGAAGAAAGAGGTAGTTCCCCAACGATTAGTAATTATGTACATATCTGAGAATGCTGTTATCAAATTTAACAAAGATTTTATAAACTTTCCACCAAATTAGCATGGTTAATTCGCAGTCGTAATTAACTAAGGCCACCCTCGAAGAACCACCTCGGTTATTAACACTGTCACATTAATTGGTGATGACTAGGGTTCGGATCTCATATTTTTTTCCTACTTTCTTTTTAAGCTGAAATGTTGAATTAAACACTAATTCAACGTTTCGGATTGTATTTAAATGTATTTTATATAGCATATAAATGCATATTCAGACAATTTTCCTAGTTTTGGTCATATTTCAATAATATTTATGGTCATATGGTTATATTTTGAAAAAAAATCTGGTATTTTTTAAATAGTACTGTACTGGGAATTCACTAGATATAGATTAGAAGAAATTAAGATAATTATTCACAGAACTGTACTTCTAATATACAGGTGGGGAAAAAATTTATTTTCACTGTGGTCAGAATTCATCAGTCAATAATTAAAATTGTACATTATTGTCAGTCTCTAAACGTAATGTTCCGCCCGCCTTTTAATCTCGACAATGTAGCAGAAGCATGTCTACGTATGTCGATCCACATCAATCAATATCTCAATGAAATATCCTCAGTCATCGTTAAATCTGCAGTGGATCAGTGAGTAGATCTATCGCCATGCCGAAAATAAAATTTTCTGAAAGTGTGAAGTTACGTAAGGGAATTTAGAGAGGAGTATTTTAGTAGAGATGAAAGCGTTCTATTTTGTAAATTATCTGAAATTAAAGTGACTCCAAAAAACGATTTAAAATTTAATTTCCCAATTGTGCAACGAGTGCACGGAAGCAAATTATGCCGTCTCATGAAATCGACGCTACTAGATAAAATAAATTATGTATAATTGAGCATGTTTTGATGTATAGTAAATTTGAATGTTTGGTCATATTTTGTCATTTCTAGGACATATTTACCCATTTTTAAGGTCATATTTGCCTGCATATTTCTCTAATTTTTTGATCATAAAGACCCGAACCCTAGTGACGACGGCTTGTTTTGGATGATTCTGAAACATTTATCACCACTCAACACATGTTAGCCATCAGCTTTGATAATTTTAATTATTATAGTTAATTATGTAACCATAAATAAATGGAAGGTATTGATACGAACTAAAAAAAGAAACTGCACTGTTCTGATCAAATACCAATGACTTTTATAAACATCGCTCCTTGAATCACTTTTTTTTTACATTCATATTACAATCAGACAAGTACCTACTTTATTTGGTAAACTGTTATAGTTTCCTTGCAGTGCAGCACAAACTCAAGTCAAATCACACTGGAACCAGGCTAATTCGATTTATGTCTTATTAATGACCAAAGCCTCGCCAATGTGGCTGCGTGTATTAAAGCGCCACCACGACGGATCGGGGATTTTTTTAAAAAAATTTGCAGTTACCCCCAATGACAAAGATGAATACTGGGACGATCTCCAACTTCTGCCTCGTAAACTAAATAGTTTCACATCTTTAAGATTTGATTAGATTTCCATTACTAAGGAGGCTACACCATTCCTGATAGAAATTGGCTGGAAAAAAATGACGATAGAAGACAGCTTATACACTGGACCTGTATTTGAGTATATGACCTACGCAAAGGGCTCCCATGATTCTGATTCCACGTTAAACTGTAGGCCCCTGAGGAAAGGAATTGGCCTTCCTGCCTCTGACATAATAGCTTTGTACATCTCCATCATAAGCACGAAGAGTTCTCTGAAATTGTAGGTAGCACTTCTGTTGAGCCAGGTACCTATCTTTGTCTCCAAACCGATAGCGTGATAAGTTTGCAACTAAAATTTTATGCAGAGTTTAATGAGTAAGAACCTGGTAGCTCTATAAAATTTTATGCTTTTAACAGGCGTATTGTTTGTAAAATTCCACTTACTTTTTCTTTTTGCGCGTTTAGCGCTGTTTTAATGATGCTGTTACCGGCAGGTGTACAGGCAAACAACGAGGTTGTGTAAACAGCTATCAGCAGGGGTAAATCAGCCTAAAATAGCCCTGAAGAAGGCCCCAGGTTGGGTGCCGAAACGCTGGCAGTAACATCATGGAAGCAGCACTAAACCCACAAATAAATAAAAAGTAAGTGGAATTTTATAAACCCGGTAGCATGTCTGCAGTGTTTTAATGGCATAAATCTGGAGAAAAAATTCGACTCCTTTCAGGTTGGCAGTTCTATGTCCATTTCTATTAGGTCTCTGAACGTTAACAGATTCTCTAGGAACAACTGAAGGTAGATCCATTTCAATATGTTTCCTGCATTATTTTTGTGGTGTCGCTTCGTAGCATCTAAGAATAAAATGACTAGTCCCTAATTCCTCAAGCCAACTGCCTACTTTTTATCAAATTTTAACAGAAAACATTTTTCAATCATTCGCATAAAGTCATTATTTCTTATTCGATAAAAACGAATTGATTTTTGGAATTATTCTGTAAACGCACATTTCTGAATTAACCCTCTTCGACGGGACATGGCTGATCTTGCAACGAATGGTATTTAACTATCAGAGGTACGCAGCCAGTCCATTAATGTGGTGCAGCTCTCTACGCTAACCCTTTTCAATCCTGTGTGTCTACTGAATACTAGAGCATTATTAGTCGTTTTTTATTCTGACCCTTTAGTATCGGCAGTTTTTATCTCTCGAAATACGATTTATGGTAACTTAGTAGAAAATGTGCCTTATTTGGGAACGGGAGGTCCACTTTCAAATCTCTGTCTTAGTCCCCGTTTTCAGAGGCTTTAAAAACGACCTTATTTGAGAAAATTTTGCTTTCGACCTCTATCTTCCTTCAGCTTTACATAGTGGCGTTACCAGGTTGAGATAGAGTAACTGACTAAACGAGATGCGAAATGCGAGGCAAATTGAAATTCAGTATCCAGGTCGTAAAAGCTACATGAGATTTATTTATCTCATTCGATGCATGTTTAAAACTTTTCGGTTAGATGACTAAATCAAATGTATCTTAGGTTGGTTTACTCGTTAGAGGGTAATTACATTTCCAATTAAAAAAATAAAAACCTTGGTATTCAACGGGAAGGTTGGCTGGACCTACCCGAAGGAGGTATATTAAGCTCAGCTTTAAGTAGAGCGGACTGTTCCATTCCATCTTACCTAACCTAAAGTAACTCGGTAATCCTACCGGGTAAAGATGACCTACAGTTTAACATGTAATCCGAACCAGGGAAGTTTTCTGGCGAACTTCATATTACACAGTAAGCTGTGCTATAGATGAAGGTCGAGAGAGGCTCTACGAAAATCCCTGCGTGGAATTCGAAACCGGGGCCTTTCGATCTCCAGACATCTTAACCAATGGGCCACCAGGCCACTACAATTGCAGTTAACGGAAGAAAGTAACTAAATTTTTAAAATAATTTGCCTTTATCAACGATGTGCTTTAACGACACCTCCTGCTACTGCATTTCTGCTGCCTACATGTCTTCCAACAAAACATTCTGGACGAATGACGAATAGAGAAAAAGTAATTACTGATCAACAAAGATAGACATGGCGTAGAGGGGAGACTTTTTAGTTTAACCTAGTGTAGTGGGTGAGCAGTAACGCTCTGGCTTCCCATTTGGGGCTCAATTCTCTGTCGGTCCATCCAGATTTCGGTTTTCAATGGTTTCGCGAAACCACTCTACCTGAATGCTACGTTGGTTACTTCAAAAGGCTATGACCTAATTCCTTCCTGTTCGTTGCTCCATGTTCTTTCTGTCTATAATGACTTCGACGTCGATGAGGTGGAAAGACGTAAGCAAAACAAAAATATTTAATTTACATCAGCTCGGCGACACTTGAGACAACTGATACAGCAGTTTTAATATCAGATTTTGAACTGCCTCGCATTTGGAATTCATGTCTGAAGCACACAGCGGCTGCTCTTGGACGGTCCTTGGTCCGCTCCTGTGAATCCCAAGGTGTACACGTAACAACAGTACATGTGGCGCATGACAACCACCTACGACAAGCCACCGCTGTATTTCTACCACCCACTGCATTCTCAATATCACTGAAGGTATGGCCCTAGTGCGCGTCCAAAAATATTATCTTAGCAAGATTTGTCCTCAAACTTGTCTGTTCGTACTGATTTCAGAAATATGCACATACGGTAATACATTCATTTACTTAATTTTCTTATCTACTTAATAACAAAGACAGCAAAATATACATTAAAAACTTAAATTTTTTGGACGATTATCTTTTTGTATTGTACTTTGCTGAAAATCCCAAGTAACAAAGAACAGATAACACCGCGAAATTAAACTACGAAATACTTGACCGACTACAGGTTAACCATTCACTTCTGCTGCTCATTTGTTACTGACTGAAGGATCACTCCGGCCGAATGCCGGGATGATTCCTCACAATAGCCCATGGGCGCCTCCTGCCATATCCCGTATATCCCTTCCATACTATAACCCTGAATGTGTAGCTATTTAATCAGCGCGCCTGCTTTAATGACGGATTTATGATCCTATTATAAGGGGGAGAGCTAAGTGTTGCAATCTGTCTGTGAAACGTGTAACTTGTTTTCTGTACGATAAATGTAATGTTTGTTTGTGAAATTTGTAGATAATGAGGCGGAAATTGGGGACAAAAACCGCAAACAGGACCAGAGGCACACGCGATCCAATACATGAACCTGGGTCCGTTGTACCTATCCGATCCAGGGTGCTAGTCCCATTGACGGATATACGAGTATTATACACTTAATAAAGACTGACGACAGAAAAAAAATACATATAAATCTTCGGGGTAGCCAACATCGAAATCAATGAAGGAGACCAGTGTCGCCCAGAATTATCAAAACCTCCATGTTATCAATCAGGTATCTGTTCTTGGGGGGCGTCCATTAATTACCTGAGGCGTTTTTCCGGAATTCCTGGACCCCCCCTTTTTTTTCCTCTGGTGAGATTAGGTAGGAACCCCCCCCCCCCCACACACACACACAAACAAGGTGACGTCAGATTTTGACGAGACTCCTCCTACTAATCGCCTCATAGTTTTTTTTGAGACCATTTTTTTAACTTTCCTGCTTCCAAGGGCGGTTAAACCCCCCAAGGTCGTTTTTTTTTTAGCTCTACTGTCCTTCAAGAATTTCAAAACCTCACGTGAAATTTCCATCGACCCCCCTTTCCCCTTGGTGAGATTTCGCCGGATCCCCCCCCCCCCAAATTGCACCTCACGTAATTAATGGACGCCCTCTTGTAAGTTTTTCAATTTCGGTTCCAATCAAAAGCTTGTTAAGATTATCATCACGCATGAACACTTTAATCAGCTAAAAACTTTATCAATCTATATCCATCCTTCAACCTAATCTTCGAAACAATATTCGCTGTAACATTTTTTTTATTATTTATATTTAAAGAATATATACATAAACGGCGATGATGGTGTTTAGATGATACGCACTACACATTGAAGACAACCAAGGGTTCTACCATAACCCAATTACAGATTTTCATATTTACATGGGGGAATTTGTGGATTATTTCCTGTTAGTCTCTCAAAAACTAACATACCAGATGGACTCATTCTTTGAAATATTTTGAAAAACGAACTAATTTAGATAAAAATGTTTTACGTAAAAAATTAATTGATGTTCAGACAAAAATGCAAAATAAATTATTCATGTTTTGAGTACGTTTAGTCATTTTTAAAGCCAACATATGTTTCTTAACAAAGTGGAAGAATGCACAGGATTTCTGGTCTGAGGAACACAGAATAATTAACACAAAAGCGTCACTGGAGTTACGGGTATAGGTTTTGTGATGAAGAATAGGGAAACGGGTGAGTTATTATGAACAGTTTAGTGACAGGATTTTTTTTATAAGGTTAGAAAATAAACCCGCAACAACCACATTAGTACAAGTGTACATGCCACCGTCACATGAAGATGACGAAGAAATAGAGAAAATATACGCCGAAATTGAAGAATTAATCCAATATGTGAAGGGGGAGGAAAATCTAATAATCATGGGTGACTGGAATGAAATAGTAGGAGAAGGAGAAAAGAGGGGAATACTGTGGCAAGTTTTGGTTTAGGAGAAAGAAATAAGCGAGGAAGCAGGTTGTTAGAATTTTGTGTGAGGTGTAAGCTAGTCGTTGCAAACACACTGTTTAAGAACCATGCAAGAAGAATATACACCTGGAAACGTCCAGGGGATACAGGCAGATATCAGCTAGATTATATCATGGTCAAACAGAGATTCAGGAATCAAGTTCTTGACTGTAAAACGTACCCAGGGGCAGACATAGACTCTGACCATAATTTGATAGTAATAAAGTGCATGCTGAAATTCAAAATAATAAGGAAGCAATACAAGCAGAACAAGGTGGAAGTGGCTAAACACAAACAATCTAAAACAAGAGAAAAGTTTGCAGAAATTGTAAACTTAGGTCTAAGAAGTAACTTTGAAAGGAGCTCAACCGAGGACGAATGGAATGCATTTAAGAGAGAAATAATGAAAGCTGGTAAAGAAACATTAGGCTTTAGGGAAAATTTTGGATCACAGAAGAAATTCTGGAGTTGATGGATGAGAGGAGAAGGCACAAAAATGCTCAGAATGAAGCAGGAAGAGAGCAATACAGGCAATTTAGAAATAAAATAAACAGGAAATGCAAAAAAGCAAAAGAAAAATGTCTAGAAGAAAAGTGTGAAGAAGTAGAAAAGGAATTGGTCGTAGGTAAAGTAGATGTTGCAAATAGAAAGATCAAACAGAATTTGGAGAATTGAAGAAAAGAGGTGGGAACACTAAAGCTGCCGACGGGAAACCTCTTTTAAGCTCAGACGATAGAGCTTAACCGATGGAGGGAATACAATGAGAAACTGTATGATGGGTACGACTTGAACAGTAGCATAATGGAAAAGGAAAGCGAAGTCGACATTGATGACTTAGGAGACCCTGTTTTGAGGACAGAATTTAATAAAGCTCTGAATGACTTGAAAGCAAATAAGGCAGTTGAAATTGATGAGGTCCCTGAAGAATTTCTTAAATCTCTAGGAGAAGATGGAATCTAAATATTGTTCAAACTGATACCAAAAAGTAATTAAACAGCAGAAATTCCAACTGATTTTAATAAAAATATCATTCTCAGACTTCCGAAGAAAGCACAAGCCGACAATGAGAGAATTATCGCACCATTAGTCTAACATCACATGCATCAAAATTACTGACCAGAATAATATACAGAAGAATGGAAAGGGTACTAGAAGAGATAGTAGGTGAAGATCAGTTTGGGCTTAGGAAAAATCGCGGTACAAGGGAAGCAATTCTGACTTTAAGATTAATACTTGAAGGACGGATCATAAAAAATAAAGATACTTTAATGGCGTTTGTTGAGTTAGAACAAGCTTTTCATAATGTTAGGTGGGACAAGATGTTCAAATTTTAAAGAAGTCAGGTTTAAAATATCGACACAGAAGAATACTTTATAAACTATATAATAATCAAGTGGCTATAATAAAAGTAGAGAACCATGAGAGACATGCAGCAGTTAAAAAGGGCGTGAGACAAGGTTGTAGTCTATCGATACACGAAGCAATAAAGGAAGTAAAAGAAAAATTTGAAGTGTTCAAGGAGAAAAAAATCAGTATGCTGCGATTTGCTGATGACATTGCCTTGTTAGCAGAACAGGCTGAGGATATTGAGAAGTCACTGAATGACATGAACAAAATACTGAAGGAAGATTTTGATTTTGGTCTGAATATAAATCAAGGCAAGACAAAAGTCTTGGAGAAATGATACCAATCACAGTAGATTAAATTTAAAATAGGATCAGATACCGTAGGAGAAGTAAGTGAATTCTGCTACTTCCTAAGCAAAATTACAACCGATAGCCGAAGCAGGAATTATGTTAAAAGCAGAATACCACTAGCACATAGAGCCTTCATGAAAAGAGAAATCTTTTATTTTCAAATATTGATCTAGGACTTAAGTGCACAGACAATGTACGAACTTTGGATATGATGAGTGAAGAAAGAAGTCTGTGAAAAAAGCTTACAGAAAGAAGAGACAGGCTGGTAGGTCATATTTTGAGACATGCTGGATTGGTTAATTTGTTAGTGGAGGGAATAGTGGAAGGTAAGAACTGTAGAGGAAGACAGAGATTAGAATATATGAATCAGGTAATTGAGGACATGGTTTGTAAGGAGCATGTAGAGATGAAGAGGTTAGCACACGATAGGAAGGGATACAGGATTGAATCAAACCAGTCGAAAGACTGATGACAGAAAAAAAAGTTTCTTAAATGGAAACCAATATTATTTTTGTCCGTTGGATAGGATGAGGAGTTCCTGAACATTGGCCAGCTTTATCTCCTTACCTTACAGCCCTAAAATTTGCATCTGAGCTTTACTCAAATATGAAGTTTAAACCAATGTACCAACGATTTCAGAATACTTGGAAGACATGATATGACATGCTTGTGCCAATATTAAGATGGATTAATTTTGTAAACACATCAATCGTTCCTACAAACGAATTGCAAAGTGCCTTGAGGTAGAAGGGCATCACATTGAGCACTTACGGTGATCTGATGACCTTTATTTTATGAAAGATAGCACAAAGGTACATGTAGGTGCCATGATACAACGTGTTTAGACCATAATTTGTTTTTGGAATATCTATTAAATTAAGTGCTAGATTGAAAAAAGGTACGAATGAAAACTGTTTAACTATACAAAAATAAGAATAAACAATAAAAAATATAGGTTTCCATTTTTAAAAATTTGGTTAACCCTGAAATTACCTTAAAACATACTTAAAGCGTGAATAATGCATTTTATTTCCTCGTAATACAGTTCATTTTTACTTAAAACATTTTTTTCTTAATGATTTAATTTTGGAGATATTTCAAACTATTACCTAAAATGGTCCACCCTGTATAGAGAGTATTATCACTAGGACACGTTTGCTCACTGTGTTTTAAGTTTGACTGTAGGAAGGCTAAGAGCCCCCCCCCACCCCCCGAAGAGTTATGAAGCAGAATTCAGAGCAAAACACACAAAAAATTACCTGCAGAACATTAAGCGTCTTTACTACATGTTGCAGCTGGTTTCAAGAAGAAAGCAGTCTGGAATGGATCAAAGGTATGTTTAATAGTCTCAGTGATAAAAGATTACTCCACAGTCTGTCAACAACTTGCCCGAAACGTGTTCTAGGTGTGACTCAGCCACAAAGCTCATTTCTGAGACAATCGACGAGGTCAACTGTCAGGTCAGGACAGTCAAGAGTCAATACGCTTCCACGTAGGGACCTGAACACAACACACAAACGACTTGTTTTAATACAAATCGGCCACACAACTTGTGAAATATCTGATGTAAACATACAAGTGAACATATACAAACAAGTACTAGTAAACACAATTTTAAAGAAACTATCTTATTTACTAATAGTAGAGCTAGTGACTTCGTCCACGTGATCCAGACACTTTCGGTTGTTTTGCATTTGCCTTATAAATTACCACCATCAATTTACTAAAATTTGACATGGATTTTCTGACTACTTAACTTCAGGGATAAATAAAATGGAGTTTGATAATACAAAAAAGTAATTTACATAATTAAAAACTTACAAGGGAACTTATTATTTATATTATTTCGCATAGCTGCACCTATACAAAAATTCCATAATTTACGGGGCTCTGTATGAGAAGCGATTTATCACACTACTCCCGGTAAAAAGAATTTTACATGTTAACTGTTGACATAAACTATCACTAAATATAGCTTCGCTGAAATAATTCATTACATTTGCGTGAATCGCGTACCAAAGACAAGGATTAAAAACCCTAAGATTTTGGCTTCTGTCACCGGGAACTATGCAAATGGTTTAGATAAAAAGTACATTACATGTTAACTGACGATATAAGGTACGCAAATTTAGTTTGAATTCGCTAATTAATTTTTACGTGAGGCAAGGACAAACAAAAGAAAATTTAAAATTACAGTTTTTGACTTTGTATCATTACCGAGCTTGGTGGGTGAGCGGCAACGCTCTGGCCGCGCACTCGGCAGGACGCGGGTTCGAATCCCCGTCCGGCCATACAGTTACGGGATTTCCATGATTTCCCCAAATCACTGCAGGGAACGCCGAGGTGGTTCCTTTAAAAGGTCATGGCGGAATTCCTTCCCGTTTCATTCCTCCAGTCCTTTCAGGCCTCTAATGACCTCCGCGTCGACAGGTCGTAAAGCCGTAAGCAAAATAATGCACAAAATCAAAATCTGTATCAGAAACTTTGTAGCTTAAAGGGATGAACACTATCGTATGTCCTGATAGACGACTTAAGTTGTCAGTATGTCCAATCTCATTAATATCCGTCCACTGGTTTTAGCACGATACGTAAACAGACAGACAAAAATACCAAATTTTACTATACTGGCGACTCTGTCATCATTAGTTTATATTGCAATAACTCTTTTTGAAGAAAATTTTATGTACCGATCGAACTTTATATTTTACCATACAGTAAAGATAACGACAAAACTGTTTTATATAAACACTGATACAGTTACAAACGGTTCAGATATATAAGCCACACCCAGTTTATAGAACTATGGTAATTTTTGTTTCAAATTATGTGTGGAAAAAATAAAACCGTCTCCTGGAACCGCTCTGTAAAACCATCTGTTGGAGGCCTGGTGACGAATAAATTTTTACTATTTGAGACTTTTGGGGTAGGATAGGTGGTAGAACACGATTCCTCGTCCTTAGATTGTGTAGCGAAATCGGGTTAAATCCTAAACCTCTTCCCAGCGTGAACAAATCGTAGATATAGGCACTGTTAATGGATATTCGCCGGTTGGTTGAGGTCGTAAAACTTGGCGGCCGTGTTTGAGAAGAGTAGGACCGAGTAGGATGGTAACACGTTTCATCCTCTGCTACACTGGCAGCAGTGTACGAATTGGACAGAGTTCGATGGAGTTGTAACGCTCGGGGCCGGTATCCGCGAGAACGCGGATTCGAGTCCCAATCCGGCCATCCGGATTTCGGTTTTCAATGATTTCCAGAAACCACTCCAGGCGAATGCCGAGATGATGCATTTCTAAGACCAAGGCCGAATAAATGAAAAGTACGCCTCGTCCAAGTCGAGGTCATAAGAGGAAGAAGAGGACTGGTGACAAGGAACGAGAAGGATTTCGTGCATGGGCTTTTTGTATTAACCATTACAACAGTCACATGGAGCGATTTTGGAAACCATAGAAAACCGGCAATAGGATGGTGGGACGGGGATTTGAACCACGTAGTGGTCGATTAATTTATTCTGTTGAACTGCAGAATGAGACGTACAAGTAGAAGCCTCAAATTGACAGGAAGCTATAAATAAAATGTACCCCTTGTAGAGATTGTTTCGGTTAGATACAACTGAGAGATATACAACAGTGATTGTAAAAACCTTCCTTCGCTCTTACTAAGATAAGCAGCATTCCAAAATGTTGATGTTTCCAGTGTGTTAAGGAGATAACGGTGAAAATATTTGCAGGTACTAGCGCCACTGCGACAACATGTGTACTCTGCTACAACAAATGATACACCATCTGAGGTTAAGTATCCGGACTCCCGTATGTATGTCACGACAAGCGGACCTGACAATATAAAAGGAGGCAGGTAGTACTGTGTTGTCAGTGGAGGACTGTAACAGAGCTCAGTGGCTTCGAACGTTGATTAGTCATTGGATGTAAGCTGAGTAACAAATCCATCAGGGAGATCTCAATCCTTCTAAAGCTGCCAAAGTCTACTGTTGGTGGCATGACTGTGAATTGGAAACGCAAAGGAACAACCACAACTAAACCAAGACTAGGCCAGGCCAGACAGATCTCATTTAATGTCTAACAGGGAACGTCGAACATCACAGAGAGTGGTTGTACAAAATCGCGAGAAAATAGCTGAAGTAATCACTAGTGCGTTCCAAAGAGATACCTGCAGTCAGCCAGCCCAACGACTGTGGAGTTAAAAGAATGGGGTACAAACGTCCATCTGCTGCTCATAAACCAAAGGTGAGCTTGAGATAGTTTAAAGAGCAACGCCAATGGACAGAAGATGATCGGAAGCGAGTGATTTGCAGTGATAGGCTTGGCGAATGCCGCCAACGTGGCACAGTTTGAATTAGTTGCCTATTCCGCCTCTGCCATGGTTACTTATATCGATAATCTCCCTGGTAGAGCAAATTTAGTGTTTTACATGAAATCCGAATTACGGATTGTGCTAACGTACTTCATACGAACGAGACAAAGCTTTGCAGAAGAAAACTACCGCAGAAAATCTAGATTTCCAAAATTTCATCGCATCTTCGAGTTTGGATCCCTTGCGGTAATACCACAATTTCAGTTCGTCTCTTTAAAAACAACGCGCAAGCAGAGCTTTACGGTATTCATATAACGGAACTTGAAGGGCTACACTGAAAACGAGTAGTGTTATATTTTGCTACCTCAAGCAGCAGCAGATTTTGGTCAGGTACAGTTCTGGCGGCATTTTGTATGCGGTTACTGTTTCTTAAATACGTTGTCTGACCTCCGCAACGTGAGACAGTCCGCGGAAATGGTGGATTCAAAAAGGAAGATTTATGGAGAGAAGGGTGTACTCGATAACAGGCCAATTACTGAAGAAAAATCAATCGTGGTTGGTAATCGGTAAAGCTATGGCCTTGCGGGAGTAACGCAGGTTCCAATCCCCGTCCATCCATCCAGATTTCGATTTTCATTACTCCGGGACGGCTTCTTCAAAATAGCAAGGCAGAATTCCCTCCCGTTCCTTGTCCCCTGTACTTTTCCGCCTCTAACGACCTCGACTGGGCGTAAAACTCCTCTGAGGATATGGGATACCACCTCTCAGCAGAGCACAAATACAATTTTGACATCTGCCATTTACGCGCAGGTGAAATGTAAAGTTCGTTATTTATGGCGCCTTTTGATTATATTACCATTCCATTAGACTCTATCGGTCTTTTAACTGCATCAGCGTTTCTAATAACACTATATACTGTTAATGTTTTGCCCAAGACTAAGCCGATTCAGCGCAAATTTCTATGATTGACACATACTTATCTTTCTATGCAGCTTCTAATTTCTCCCCGCATTTTAATTATACCGTTGAATCAGACTGCTAATAATACAATGGTTCGTGTAAAAGATATTTTAAAGCTATAGGTTTTTTTAACAGCTTGCAGATTAAAGAGAAATGAAACCTGTGTCGAACAAAATCTTAATTTCCAATCTACATTATAAATGATAGTTCGGAAAAAGTGCAGAACAGTACTTTGATCTATGCCTCTTCTCTTCCGGCAGGTTAATATACACTTGGATTAAACTGAAATCCGAAGCCGCGGTAAGATCACAGACGATGTATATCCGACAGAGCTAGAAATTCGGAAGATGGAGAGTTGTTACTGGCAAGCGATCTTGGTGTCGGCCCGATGGCTGCAGAGAGCACTTGTGGGATTGAGATGGCAGGAAGACAATGGGAGCAGACAACAGGAGCCGTGGCGCGGAGAAACACCTGCATTCACAAGCTGACAGTAGCACGCCGATACCTTACACCCGCGAGTCTCAACTACCGGCAATTATGTAATATCCCGGGGCGAGGCGTGATTGCAGTGAAGTAGTTCAAGGTGAGACCTCGACGGCAATTCTCAGTTATCCTTCCCGTCTGCCTCTGCCCAAGGAAAACATGGAATTCATTAGCACTCGTAATATGCAAATGCTACATACCAATATTACTCACTAGCGTTCATTTGAGCTCCTGACTGCAACGATGCATATGACATCTCATGTTCTTTGTATCGTTGTCGCCCAGGTTGAACCGAGGGGCCACTAAGTAACATATGACATCGAAGTAAAATCGTCTACTATAACCAACAAACTGAAGTAAAACCATAAGAGCCATTCCTGACAATTCCATGATATACGCGTCAACGCTGAACCAGCGAATTATAAAATATAAAAATGATCCTGTGGGCCATTATATTACCTCAGACGAGGCCACACAGGAGTTCCCTGTAATCTATTACTATTACTCCGCGATTCACTAAAAGTGTGTGGCGGATGGTGCATTGCACCTACCCAGGAAGGTAATGGTTTGGAAGGGATATAGGCCTACTGGATATGGCAGGAGGCGCCCATGGGCTATTGTGAGGAACCATCCCAGCATTCGAATGGAGCGATCTGGGGAAACCATGGAAAACCCAGATCAGGATGGCCGGAGTACTTTATCGAAAGCTACTCCTGTCGGATTTTATGTTTAGTCGCCCGGTAAATCCTTTCTATTCCACTCCCTAATCGCTCGTGGAAAAAATGAGTACAGAAATGAATCGGTTCTGGCCCTGATTCCTCTTATCTTATTTTCGCAGTCATTTCGCTGCGCTTTCTGCCTGGGTGTCTAAATTAATCACGTTAATCATAGGCAGTATGGGGCACTGTTCTATCCTTCAGAGACTGTATGCACATAGCATGTTTATTAATGCCGTAAAAAATTTCAACTTGTGTGACTCACTTCACAATAAGGGGATTATGATAAATAATGAATTATTCCCATCATTTTCGGCTATCCAGCCTCCTTTATTTCTATTTCAGCTTTACAAGTCATCGATAGTGAGGCCACTCTTAACAAGAGAGAATTAACGACAAGAAAATGGAAGAAAACTGACCATGACATATTAAGAATTTAAACCGGCATCCTTCTGGAATGCGTGTAAGACTTGAAAGCGAATGATCTAACCGAGATAAAAAACAAGATAATCGAGGATGATTGCCAACATAGTTCGCTCTGACGTGCTAGTGCTAGCGAGTTTCAGCTGGTGGTACCAACACGTGTCGCCACGCACTCCATTCGGAGGTCGTTGGCCATCCTGTTCACAGCCCGGATGTGACTCCAAGCGACTTCCGCAGATTTGGGCGACTCGTTCAGAAACATAGACGGCACACCTGTACGGCGCAATGGACCAAGGTTAAAAGTCGGTCCCTATTTCCACGTTCTGCTTTCCGTGACTTTAGAAAATTAAAACAGGTCGAGGTCGTTCACAAATAAAATTTTCCTTAACATCGTCAATGTGAACCGGGATAAAAAGCTGTGAGGAAGGAAATGTGCACTCCTCTTTTCTGTCCTCAGTCTCTCGACTGGTTTGATGCAATCATTTTCATCTCAACGTACCCGTTGCATGCTACGTCCTCTATTATCCGCTTCATACGTTTTGTCTGCCTCTACAGTATTCACCTTCGACTATTCCTCCCATCAATAAATTAACCAATCCCGCATGTCTTAAAATGTGACCCACCATCCTTTCTTCTTTCAGTAAATCTCTCCTCACCCATTATATCCAAAACACGTTCTTTCATACTTTATACGCCCACTTAATTTTCAACATGCTTTTGGTTCAATTTTCCATCTTTCCGGTATTCTGAAAGTCCGTGCTACACTACGATAAAGCGCTTATTTTCCACAAATGGAATTTTAAATAATTCTTTTAGAGTGCTAGTTTAGGTACTTATTAACATACAAACTTCAGCTCACGCTAATAATCTACATCCAAAATTCAGAATAAGATTACATATATGAAAAATCACACAAATACTACGAGTTATCCAATCCTTCATCACTTCTTATATTGTGCTAATCTCTTCATTTTAACATACCCATTACAAGCCACGCCCTCAATTATCTGCTTCGTATATTCTAATCTCTGTCTTTCTCTGAATTTTTTACCTTCGACTATTCTCCCCTCTAACAAATTAACCGCATGTCTTAAAATGTGACCTACCAACCTGTCGTCTTTCAGTAAGACTCTTCACAAACGTCTTTCCTCACCCGTTACTTCCAAAATACAATCATTTCATACTTTATCTGTCCAATAAATTTTTACCGTCTTTCTATGAACCGGAGTCAAGATGGTTAGATTTTCTTTCTTTCTGATATTCCTACAGATCGTCATTCTCTACAATAAAGTACTGTTCTCCACAAACTGACTTTTAAATAATTCTCAGTCCTACATTGTGCACTAATTAATTCGCAAACTTCAGCTCACGGTAATAAATCTCCATCCAAAAGGCAGAACAAGATTACATACATACATAAAAGTCACAGAAATACTACCAGTTATCCACATTAACATAAGCGAGGCTATAGTAATAAAATTCCTTACTATAATTTCAAAGCAGACGAAGGGACCGAAATCATTAGCCGTGTTGCAGAAGTAAACAGTACATCCTATCGCAAGACATTTGGCAAATATTAACCTTGGACGACAAGCGATACCGGCTGTGCTGCCTTGAATCCAAGGTACACTGCGATGCGGGCGGTGATGGTCAACGCCACACGGAAGGCATATCGCTAGCGCGGTAAACTGCCCTTTTTTCGTAATTCTTTTAAAATATCCAAAAACACTCAAGTGGAGCTAAACAACCATAACATTAATTTTAGTATTAGTTACAGATCACCTGGTTGCTCTTTATGGAAATCTTTTCACCACCTGCCACTAAAATACGCGTTAACTGATATTACATTTAATACAAGCATTGCACACAAGCTCAACAACTTAAATGACTAAGTTTAACAATAGTTAGAGGTAATAACTATGTAGAGAAATGTACGATATTTATAATATGTCCGAATACATTTGTTAAACTTATGATGTTATGAATCAGGAAAGCATCGAACCAGAGGCATGCGATAACTTGTACCTAGACGCTACCACTACTACTACTAGCGGCGACTAAGAACAGACACGGAGTCGAGCTAGCTAGAACATTGTGAAGTGTCTGGCACTGGACTATGGTTGGATTGCTCGATCTCCGGAGGTGAAAAAGTTTCATCATTTGGGACTTGGCCAGCAGGATTGGTAAAATAGAATTACACTTCCCAATCACCAGAAAAGCCTTAATTAAATGGTGCTCCGCCTGTCCTGTAAAACTAGGCGGATTCTTAACTTCTTTTGAATAATTGGCCTGAATGGGTTCGATATTTGGTTTGACCTTCTCCCATCTTTCAAATTCACAAATACATTACATGGTAACACACTATACTTA
Organism: Vandiemenella viatica; assembly: GCA_031002005.1. Classification (NCBI taxonomy): domain Eukaryota; kingdom Metazoa; phylum Arthropoda; class Insecta; order Orthoptera; family Morabidae; genus Vandiemenella; species Vandiemenella viatica. Next base: position 368,123,752 of record CM061920.1, on the reverse strand, counting down.
AAAAACATCCTGGTCATACACAGAAGAACAGATCACAGAGGAAAGGAAGACACTACCTCTCTATCCAGACGTAGAATGGCTCCATTTAGGAGTTTCGCGATGCGTCTGAAATGGATGATAATTTTTTCAGATTAAGCAGCCCATTACAGAATGCATTCTAAGGGTTTTTTCGGCTAATTACCTTAGATAGAAAATAATCTGTGGCCATTTTGAGATAGGGAAAATTCTGGCGACTCTTTGGGTAAGGTGGCTGACTGCAACTCGAAAGAAACCCCTTTCAAATCTCGAACATAGGCTTCAACTGACCTTTCTTTGCCGATTTTCAAACACGCTGGAACGTCATGTCGTTCAGTTTCGCCTGAACTTTAGATCTCCTTTACCCCAAAGGATTAGGTTAGGCGGCTACGACTGAGCTGGAATGCGTGGCAAGTAGAAATTATGTCACTAGAATTATGACAACACCAGATTAATTTTACTTTAGTAAACAAGAACTTACAAAGCTAAATGATTCAAAACTCATTTTTTTAATGCTCTTATATGATAAGCACATATCCTGATAAAAGATGTGAAAAAAAATTCAAACGTCGGGTAGGAAATTTTTAACGAGTTTATGTGTTATTCTTTCCTAATTAAATTTCACATTATCTCAGATCATAATATAATCGGCACAAATTGTTATTTTACCATGAAATTCAGCTAAAATGTTCCTGATAGGAGAAATAGTACGAATAGAAAGTAGTCAAATTTGAATTAGATTGTGTATTTACCAAAAATAGGTGTGTAATTTAGGAAGTTCAATTGTTGTTCCATTAAATAGCAAATTTGATCTAAATCAGGCTACCATTAGTTCTCAGTGATGCTGAGCAAGAGGAGACTTATACAATGAGACGGCCAATTCGCTGTCGCTGGCATCCTTGGCTAACGAACTACGTTAATACTAGGGAGAAGCGAAACGTACGCAACGCAGCAACCACCAGCACTTGATAATTTGGCTGGCTGCATGCAAACGATTCTACACGGCTTCATTAACATGAAGCACACTGTCTTTAATGCTCTAGTACCGAACGTTAACACGAAATGAAATTACACTGCCCTTCTTTAATTAATTTACTAATTGCATCAAGCAAATATCTTAACCTATTGCCTCATTATCACATTTCTGTTAGCATTCCTTGTACAACTGAGGAAAATCATGAACAAATTCAGAGAAACGACGATACAACATAGACAGCAACATTAATCTGAGTACTCAGCACCCGAAACTTATATTGAAAATATCTTTGAATCGTTTCGAATGAACATATATTATGCATAAGAACCAACATGACAATTTCGTACGAATAACAAACATAAAATGTAAATGAAACAACAAAGCAAATCATAGGATAGGCGGTATTTGTGTGATTTAGCAGTGACGTTCAGAAATTTACAGAAGCAAAACGCAAGTCTAAAGAAGGAATCTGTAGAAGAAAAAATGTTATCTCAAGCCAGCACCTAGGAGCTAACATGGTTAGCCGCGAGGGAGAATCCAAGGGTGCTATGATGCACATTGGTACAGTTGGCAATGTGGTTCATTTAGTTTCACTTCACTTAAACTGAGGCGTAACTGTCAAAATTAAATACGCTTAATTTTACTTGCTCTTACCTCACCCAGTAATTCCACTTGTATGAATGATGGTTTTGTACAATTGGCTCAAATGTATATCCGCTCCACATTATACTTTCGTACGCATCGCCTAGGGTGTCCTACCTTCAACTAATGACAACCAACATACGATTGCTGTTTGACCAATCGTAGACACGACAGAGACCTTTGTAGTATAGAAGACTTGTAAATTTTTACTCGTGGCATAAACACCTATATATTTTCTGAAATTATAGCACAAGTTACTTTCCAAGAGCGAGAAAAGATGAGTCCGTCAAATTTGTTTACATATTTTTGACAGGGATATCACGGAATCCTTTGCATATGACCAATCTGTTCTTTTATATATAACGCAGTTGAAACCACCTCACAGTCAACGAAAGACAATATTCTCCCAGCAATCCCAGAGCTACAGAAGGAAGGGGGTTCCGTTACAAGAGCGCTCCAATGTTAGTGTGTGTTAAGGAAATTGCCAGTTTAGGAGAGGAAGAACGATAACGTGCGCCCCTTATGAATTCTGGGCCAGCTTTTTAGGGTGTGGAGAGGGCAATTCCGAATGCCAGAGAGCAAAGGAGTGCAGATAGCTGCAGAACATTGATCATCTTAGCACCAACGGAGTCTGCCAAATAAGCAGGGAGTTCAACTCGCCCTTTCGGCAGCTGGCAGAGAATCTGAAGAAAATCTTTTAACAACACCAAGCAGCTATTTTATTATTACTTAAATTTTACGGTTCGTAGCAGGCTAGATCACTACAGCAGGTAAATGATCACTGAGAATGTGAAATGTTTCGTGTTTTGTTCTGTGGTACTCTTCCCGTGTCATTGTGCCTATAATACTGACCTTACGCATCCGGACTTTGTAGTAACATCTCTGGCCGTTAATCCCATGGAGGAAGGAAATATATGGAGACGACGCAAGAGACCTTCACCACGCATTGAAGTGAAGCAGGGCGGAGGAGGAGTGGGGGGCTGGGCCGAACCCATACAGACACGGGGTATATGTACAAAAACCTCAAGGGGACTCTAGAATAAACATTACGCCGCAATCTGGTGATGGATTATTATGTAACTCGATGAGAGAAATAAAAAATGAAGAATACATTTTTTTGATATCATTCTTAGTTTTAGAGATATTCTGTCTCAAAAGTGAAATGTTTTTGGTTGAAATTCAGAAGAAAAAATTGGTCAAAGTCAAATTTGATGACGGATTCTTATTTAAAAAGACGAGACAAATAAAAAATAAATATTTTCGATATTTCGCCTAGATCTCGAGATATACTGTATCAAAATTGAGGTGTCTTGAGTTGAAATACAGAAGAAAAATTTCACAAAAGTCAAATTTAATGATCTATTCTTATGTAACACGACGAGACAAATCGAAAATAAAGAATAAAATTTTTCGATATCGTGCTTAGTTTTCGGGATATACTGGGATTGGGTTGATATGCGGTCTGGATCAAAAATTAATTCTGCCAAAGCCACGATGGTGGACATGCAGAATGGATATTTCAGTTTTTTTACTACCACTTGTGGTTAGGTTGAAATTCCGCTTAGATCAGAATAAAAATAGTTGTCACCATACATCGTAAGCTTAATTGGGAATTGCACGAAGTGGAAGTAGTTTCCATCGCGATACACGTTTTGTCACTAACTTGGTTCACATGAAATTACTAACAGTAATAGATAAATTCTTTGTCCCTTATGGAACAACAAAACCATTCTGGTACATACTGCATTTAGACCTAACCACAATCTCCATTAAATTGCCGCTATAGAATCAAACTATGTAGACATATCCACACACGCGTATTTGAATCGCAAACTGTATTTGCAGTAACAACATCGTTTGCTTCATCAAGATTCCTAGATTGCATAGCATAATTTAACACATCTAATTTCATCATACACTGTCAGTATAAATTGCAACGTGATGAAAGAAAGCGCAATACTAAATTCATTGAATCGCTATGTAAAACACACCCCTTTAATCTCATTTTCAACACTCGTTATAAAGTAATGCTAGTCTACTATGTGCAAAATAGCAAGGTATGCTGATTTTCTAAACTACACCAACAAAAATTTGAGAACAAAGTCATCCCATTGAGAGCTATGACTAAATATTTATAGACAGGCACCGAAATTTGCAAAAAAACTACCGCCCACTTCAACAACGATAATTAGAATTCAACTTACTTATGAAATGATATTCCAGGTTCTTTCCTCTCTTGCCTATTTGTGCAACCGTATGCAACACAAGATGGCATTATAAAACACTTATACACATTACAAAATGAAATATTCACAGCATCTAACACAATGTGAACATCGCATTTGTTTGGGATCGCAATATCGCCGCTGCCGCCACTGCACATGCGCGAGAATTTAGAGCCTGCTTCACAGATTTAACGTCACTTCTCCTCCATATATTTCCTTCCTTCATGGTTAATCCAGCAACATAGTAGAGGTTATGAGCGTTATTCTTTTACTAGTGAATCAACTGGAAAGAAATAAATTTCCAGAAATATGAAAGAAAATTATGTATTTCGTTTAAATCAACATATTAATTATTAGTTGCTTTTTTGCTTATTTATATTTGTTCATTGTAGAAGTTTTCGTTATGTTTTGTTTCTATAGATATCACTGTTATGGTATACAGTGATACAGTGAATATATTAATGCGCGTGCATTCGTCGTTAAAACAGAATGAGTTATTTAAGTTTTTTAAAACTAATTTAAGTTGCAATAGTTACTTCATGTGAATGAAAGTAGTTCCACACTGATTGCGAACTGTGCAGCCTGGACCATGACTAAAACTAATATTATATGACAAAGTTGCTAAGATTTATTTTCATTTTTTGCTTTTACTGACGTCATATTACCGAGGTCATTTTTTTAGAAATTATAACGTTATATGAATCTGAATCATGGGCAACGAAAAAGAAAGGTGTAAGAACGTGTGATGATTTCGGGTCAAGTGTATATCGCGACACACGATGTCACAAGCAACACAGTGAACGTGTTAATGAGTGTGTGACTAAAGCTTTGGTTTCGTAGCGACAATATTAGCTGAATTTGTGGTAATGTTGAAATGCAGCCTGAACCGGAAGAAAACCGGAAATTTTTGTGTAAGGAACGAGGAATCGCAATCATTTTTTTAATTATTATTATTATTTTTTTAACTGCTTAACGTTTCTTAACAGCGAAGTCATTAGAGCCGGGAAAGGATGGGGGGCAAGGAATGGGAAGGAATTCACCCATGGCCTTTTGAGGGAAGCATTCCGGCATTTGCCTGGAGTGATTTTGGAAACCTTGGAAAACCCAAATCTGGAGGCCCGGATGGGGATTCGAACCGCCGTCCTCCCGAATGCGAGGCCAGAACGCTAACCGTTACACTATCACGCTGAATCGCATTATTTTATAACAACTCTATTTAACTGAGCTCCCGCGAATAAATCACTTGCCAGAACATTCCGTTCAAGTCTCATTTTTGACGGTCTTAGAAGCTAGTTTCCATATAGTCACCTTAAAATGGTGGGCACACACCTACCGTCACCGGACGGACGAAACACGAAATTTTGAGCGTCGGCATTCCCGACGTGTGGCTTCATCATTAGTAAGTTCCGAATGTAACAATGTTCAGCGATGTTTAATATTCCTGACTTGCCTTTTAATTTGATTTTCTACGCTCGTATTTACCGCGAGGAAATTTAGATAAAGAGATATTTGTGTTCAAAAAGCGCAGATTATCATATACATTGTTCCCCAAGCTACTTGATGATGCAACGTTTTTCAATACTTTCGTATGACTTACTTGCCGGATAGATACACTGTTCTTCAAATTTTCATAATATCTTAAATTCAACAAGGATGTAAAGCATATATTAGCGACGAGGCCTGGATGGAAATTAGTAAAAGAATTAGTAGTAGTAGAGATGAATACACAGTATACGATTTGTCTTTATATTACTTTAAAGTAATAGAGTCAATGACTGGCCTCACCTGGTAAATGATGAACAATTTATCTGAAATATTAAAAGAGTTTAACATAGAATTCGTGAAATTCGAAAGTAAGGTGAGTAGAGAAACTTGCCGTAGGGATATTTGCTGTGTCGTAATTAAACTGAATTAATTACAGAATAACTAACCACTATCAACTGCGCTGAATTTGTGGCAACTAGGAAAATTCACCAGTTGTTAAGTTACTGAAGTGAAAACAAAAATCTCGATAACGTCCTCAGAAGTGATAAATTCCGAAACTTCAGTCGCTCCATACGACTGAACGGATTGAATGCTCCCCTCTCAAAGACTAAACCCTGTCGCCATTGTCGATCTCCAATACGAACGATGTGTATAAGTGAGAGCAGGCTCATTGCAAACAAAGGGTGTAGTAAAAAAATCCGTTTAATCCGATCCATCAAGTGCATCCGACGCAGGTAGTTGTGCTCTTGCCTTCAATTTTTTTAAAAAAGAGAGAGCATGTTGTAAACCTAGAACAATATTCCCAGTGGGACCATTCGTATTTTCACAGTTTTGCAATTGATTACGCAGTGAACGAGGAAGTAAACACCGTCATTCCACGGTTAGAGACGCCTTCTGTGCAGAAAATCACAACAATGCTTGCACAAGAGCAAATTGTCCTGCTTGTGGTTTCTGTATTGCGGCACACAGATGTAGTATGGTTTTCTGCTTCTTATACGTGTCTTACTAGAATAGACTGGCAATTTGAAAATTTCTTCCACCACCGGGTTTTGAACCAGTTAACCCCATGAGAGGCGCCGGACACAATCACAGTGCTGTAACTAAATGACAAAGCGAGGTATTCGGTGTTGAAATCGGATTCGGAGAACGATCAGTGTGGATTTATAACATAACACTTCAGGTATCTCACCCTGATACCGTTCGCCCTGGTGGGCCTTCGTTTGTGAGAGACAGAGTTAAAAACTGTGAAATTTTAAAATGTTTATCTATTCTATACCTACATAAAATCCACACGTTAAGGAGGCCACAAACCACAAGGTTCGATTATCGCTCGGAGGAAATCTTTTTATTACTCTTCGCTATTTGTTCTTAATAGCACTGAATATGATTTTTTACGAAAATTCACCGAAGTAATAATTGGTTTATCTTCAAAGGATTAATAAGTTTTTTCATGAGAGGCGCAATAAAAACATTTAGAACATAAATTGTTTTCACACCGAGAACATTTGAGGAAAGTTATCCGTCCATAGCCACAATTTCATCTTTATTATTGAAGCATATTACATTATCCGTTAAATTGGAACTATATTTCAGTTGAACGTAAAAAAAAAAAAAAAAAAACACACACTAGAATTTACAAAGGAATTGCAGATAACTTTCCTCAAATGTTCACGATTTGAAATCTATTTCTGTTTTAAATATTTTATTGCGCCTATCATCAAGAAACCTGTTAATCTTTCGAAGAAAAATAAATTATATTTCGGTGAATCTTCGTAAAAATCAATCTGTAATGCTATTAACAGCAAATAGTAGCAGAAAGAAATGCCACTGAATGCAATAGAAATATTTCCGCCAAGCAGGGATCGAGCCCACCGCCTTTCGTACACTAGCATCAAATTAGGGATTGCAATCCAGCAAAGCGGGATCCCGCAATCCCGCGGGATCCCGCATCATTAGACAGACTGGTGGATCCCGCACAAAATTAAGCGGATCCGCAATCCGCAAAATCCGTCGGAAACGCGTGTCAGTCAACGTGACTCGCTGCCCCACTCGATCTCTATCGGATATTTTGCACTGTACCAGAGCAGTTGACATTTGACTCGTGTGAACAAGCGTTTGTTTTTGTCAACCTTCGTCATTCTTAAGTAAATAAATACACTTTTACGTATTCATCAAAACTTACGTTTGTTTGGAGTACACATTTCTGTAATTTGAGTTATGGTGCGTATTTAGTACGATTTTCTACCTACATAATTATTTCTTAAGTGTCGCACACGTTATCTGAACTACACGGTTACAGCTTTTTATTCACGGTTTCATTATTCCCATTTTCTGTATTTGCAGATAAAGTAATTGTGACAATTTCCTAATTTGCGGCTGAAAATTTGACTATTCGTTGATATGAAACTAATGTTATCGTAATTTTAACAATCGCGTACCTATTTATTTAACAGCTATCAAAAGGAAATTGTATATCTTTGACTTATTGTTGTTTTGGCCGCTGCCTCAATGCGTTTCTTTGACGAAAGCCACCTGCTTACATGTGCCGCTCAGGCTTTCGATTAATCCCTCTTCTCCTTGTTATTATTTCGACTAAAGGCAAAAAAAAGTTATAACGAAATTTTCACGGGTGTATCGACGAATTGTGTTGTAGGAACACCATACTTCGACGGCTGCCTCCGCCGTCTTCCTCACGTGTGTAATTTCGTGTGTTTGCAATGAAATCCGGAGATACAACCTATGAGGACTTCACTGCAATCATTCGCCGAGAAAGTCTCCTTTCTTACTAAAAAATAATAATTTCCACTCTTAAAAACGTCGTTACGCCACATAAGTAAATCTGAAATACTTGACAGTTTACGTGTTGGTGAGTAGTTTCTTTTAATAACATTGAATAAAGTAATATCAAACAAGGAATCAGGAGATATAACAATTTTTGTAAAAAAAAAAAAAAAAAAAGCCAAGGCTCGTGCTTGTGCAGAGACAAAAAGTTATGAGATCTTGTTCTGAGCCAAGTCTACACTTTACAGAGTATATTCACTTCACTTTGTGAAATGTAATGCTTTTCTCGGTGTTATGGAACGTTTATTTAGAATTTTAAAATAAAAATCTCTGGTAACTTGGCCATTAAGCAAACCATATTTTTAAACTTATGTGATGTATTGTAAGGCACATAATATGACCTAAGTCTCAATATTTTCCATTTTTATTATTTATTTAAAAATTGGTTTAGATTAAAAAACAAAAATGTAAAACCTCGAAATACACTTAAGACACGATAAAAAGTTTTAATGTCATTTTGCAAATCAAAATATTGTTAACTGTTAATTTTTATCATTTAACATTAAAAATTATTTATTAAGTTAATTACTATTTAATTTATTAACGTTTTAAGTAACTATGTTTTGAATATATGCGTTAAAAAACTGTTTGCGCCAATTCCGCACGGATCCCGCGGAATTGGCGCAAATCCCGCGCGGATCCCGCGGGATTGAAAACACTGCGGGATTGCAATCCTTAGCATCAAACCACGCGACTATTTGGCTTCCGTAACGTATTTGGCTTTTCTGTGGGTATAGATCACTGGTTCCCACTTAGTTTTTTCGCCGAGTACCATTTCAAGAAAGAGCTCAACGTAGCGTACTCTTATAGCTGTAATGGTAAATAACTAAACGCGTTAATCCCAGTCGAGTGCTTCGCACAACCACAGCATTACATTAATATGACTCACATAAACTCACAGTTTGACTTTCTTAAAATATATTTTGGCGATTTTTTTTAAATTATCGTAGTGATTGTCTTAGCCAAGAGATCACCCGCTTCCCCCTTGAAGCAACCTGGCATGCCCCTGTGAGCACGCGTACCGCTAATAGGAAACCACTGATAAAGATAAACAGTTTAAAATTTCGCTCTTTTTAACTCTCAGTTTTTCGTAAACGAAGACCCACCAGGCGAATGGATTCAGGTGAGATACCTGAAGTGATATACTATAAATCCACATTCATCGTTCTCCGATTCCAGTTTCCACGCCGAATATCTCTCCTTGTGAGTCAACGGGGCAGATTTTACAGACTGAAGTCCTTGCTTAGTATAGAGAAATACTGTAACGCAATATGAAGAAATCAAATATTTTGGAAACACATTTGGATCAGCACAAAAGTCATATGCGAATGACAGTGTAGCTCATCACAAGTAGAAACATTATTAGATCAACAGCCTACAATATTTTTCCATACTATCATCCACGTAAGATTACATTTATCAGTAGTCAACAACTTTGAACCCTCAGCCATACGGAGTACCCGATGACTGACAACATCCCTCAGTAAACCAAAAACAAATACTCGTGAGGAATACACTTGCGTCACGTTGTAACAAGGCCAAAGTTGTTTTGGTTAATTAGTTATGTGAGATACAGTTTATTTTATTACACTGAACACAAGGAGTAATGCTCCCACCTCCACACAACATGAAACAAATATTCAGAAAATACTGTGGCAAATATCACTAAAAACCGCATTCAAGGTGTAATAAAGACCGAGACGGAATATGAGGGAATTTCTGATGGGATAAGACGTTAAACTTAATAACTCGTTGGGTGGCAAACGAAAAAGTAGGCGTACGCCTGGGAGACAGTGCAAAAACTAAGAAAAACGAAGAACTGGAGAATATAACAGGTTACAATCCAAATGTTTGATAACCATAATATGGCCGTCTGAAATGCATTCGGAGACGTCTGAACCAGGTCTTCAACTGTGCTGGATACAGTCTGCTCTTCCTATATTCACATGGAAATTCAACCGCCCCCCTCGCTCATAAAACCTTCATGTTTCACGATACACCTCATGATTTCAAAGTGGAGCTTATGAATCAAGTTAAGCTAGCTTCCCACGGCTCGTTTTTTTGTAAACCACGCCATGAAGCCGAACTGTACGGATCAGCACGCGCCACCTCGCAGCCACCTGCCCACCATGTTACCCAGTGTCGTTTCACCTACCCGGACGTTTGATCTTTACCGCTTGGGCGACGGATAATCGCGCGCCATCCCTGCCGGCACAGGCGGGATCCTTCCCGCAGTCCGCTGTTGATTGCTGGGCCTGGCCTGCAAATGCACGCGTCGTGGAAAGCCAACATTAGAGGTACAGATAATAGGATAACTATCCTGAAATAGTATAAAATAAAATGTTCAAATCTTTCGCGGTCTATGCAGACCAATATTTTCTGAAGAGAGGGTACGAAGTGTTTCTTGAGAGTTTAAGAAGAAGAAACTTGGCAGTTACAAGTTGAATTCGAACTATTAGCCGGTATTGTGATAATAATAATGCTATGTGGCAACAAGGCTGCACTAACTGTTCAACTTGCAATTTTATACGAATTTCTGAACCCTGCAGCTTACCGCAACAGAGAAGGTTGGCTTCGACCCGTATAAAAGCAAGCAGTGGAATAAAACAAAACAAAGACAGAGGCAAATCAGCAAAAGAAGAATCGAACTTATATATATGTCGTCAACCTAGACTACAAACAGACTTTGTCTCTGAACGTGGAGGTGCTACTTTGAGAGCGGTAGGAATCCAATAAGCAGAAATCTTGGTGCCATTATGTCAATAATGCGAGAGCATTAATAACATTTGTCACAGAATTGAGCAGAAACGTAAAAACACTATTCTTCCAATATCGAAATAGCACAGCCCAATGAAATTGTGAAGCAAAGTTTCTTAACAGTTAAGTACCATAAAATATCGGAATACTTCAGATCAATAAACATTTTCAAAACAAAACACGAAACAGCTGTTACGAATAATATATTTGTTTAACCCTGACCGTTGAAATAAGTTGTAACGCTTTCGAACTTTTTTGTTTTGTTTTCAACTAAATACACAGACGGAAAAAAAAATCCCAACACCAAGAAAAAATTATTGTAGAGTAATGAAATTTGGACAATGCATTTGTCAAGTTAACATGTTTAATTGATTAAATTTTCAAGATCACAGGTTAATTTAAGCTCAAGAAAATGCATTTCAAATGTGAAATACTGTTAAATTAATAGCCGGTGTAACCTCCAGAATTTTGAATGCAAGCCTGCAAACGTGAATGCATTGTGTCATACAGGTTTCGAATGTCACTTTGTGGTATGGAGTTCCATGCTTGTTGTACTTGTGCTGTCAATACTGGGACGGTCAGTGCTGGCTGTGGATGATGCTGGAGTTGTCGTCCAATGATATCCCATACGTGTTCAATTGGAGACAGATCTGGTGATCTCGCAGGCCAAGGTAACATGTCGACACTCTGTAGAGCACGTTGCGAGACAACAGCGGTATGAGGGCGAGCGTTATCCTGTTGAAAAACTCCCCCTTGAATGCTGTTCATGAATGGCAGCACTACAGGTTGAATTACCAGACTGACGTACAAATTTGCAGTCAGTGTGTTTGGTATAACCACAAGAGTGCTCCTGCTGTCATAGGAAATTGCTCCCCAGACCATGACTCCAGGTGTAGGTCCAGTGTGTCTAGGCCGCAGACAGTTTGGTTGCAGGCGTTCCCCTGGCCTCCTTCTGACCAACACTCGGCCATCACTGGCACCAAGGCAGAACCTGCTTTCATCAGAAAACACAACAGATCTCCACTCCGTCCTCCAATGAGCTCTGGCTTGACACCACTGGAGTCGCAAACGGCGATGGCTTGTAGTCAGTGGAATGCACGCTACAGGGCGCCTGGCTCGGAGCTGTCCTTGAAGTAACCGATTTCTAACAGTTCGTTGTGTCACTGTGGTACCAACTGCAGCTCGAATTTCTGCCGCAGACGCAGTACGATGCGCCACAGCTGTACGCCGAATACGGCGGTCTTCCCTCTCAGTAGTGCCACGTGGCCTCCCGGAACCCGGTCTTCTTGAGGCAGTACCATCCCTTGACCACTGCACCCAACAATCATGCACAGTGGATACATTCCGGCCAAGTCTTTCTGCAATATCGCGAAAAGAAAATCCACCTTCTCGTAGCCCTATTACACGACCTCGTTCAAACTCGGTGAGCTGTTGATAATGGCTTCTTCGTCTTCTTAAAGGCATTCTTGGCTAACATCAACTCACTATGTCAAATCTCAGCGGTAAATAACGTTCACAAACTTTACAGCGCGTATTTAAAGCAAACCTGATTTGCAAGCTCTGAGTAGCGCTACTAGCGCCACACTTATGCGCGAAGCGCGAAATTTGAATCGATGTCATCTTTCAGATGTATAAACACGCCTACCAAATTTCGTTTATCTAACACAAGTCTTTCTTGGTGTTGGGATTTTTTTTTTCCGTCTGTGTATTCTCAGCGCAAAATATAATTAACATATATGGAAATTCAGTTTTACCGGCATCCAAGAAACCGGCATCACGGAAAAACCGCAGATAGAAATGGCGTACCTATCCCTGTGAGTACAAAGCTCCAACACGATGTCACTGAGGTGAACCGTCTTTCGGACCGATTGATGTCCATCAAGAAGACTCTTGATGTTGGTAATTATAATTATAAAAATAATTATAACGTTCTAGGGTTGTTGGGTAAGCTAAAGTTCCATGAACAATATTTCTTTGAAACTTAATTTTAGATATAAAAGATTCTTGCACATGTTTCTTGCATCAGTTATGAGCTACCGGCACAAATTTTAAACTTCTATCAGCTACATAAATCGTCTCCGTTCCTCATTTATACTTCCATCAGACATAATAAGAACGGATTTCGACCACCTAAGTATATGTTGAAGAGTATTCAACCCACATGTCTGTTTTACAATCATTTCTTAAAATGAGCTTTATTTTCATAAATATTTGCATGCAAAATATCCTAATGGCTCTTAAATAATAAAGTTATTAACAGCTATTCCCAAGCTTCACCCTGGTGTATGCGGTAAACTGCCAGTTTTCCATTTGCGAACCCGGTTTCGAATGCCCGTACTGTCACATATTCTTATTTCTTTTTATATTCAGAAATCACTGCGTATTGATTTTATTTGAAATTCATTTACATATTTTTATTAGGCGAAATAATATTTAAAACATAAAATGTCACATGATATACAGCGTCAACTTTTTTAGAAAATCATTATCTTATTGTTTATTCTTAATAAGTTTATTTTTTATTTGTTTTATAATGAAATAGGAACCAAAAATAATTTGAACACAGTATTCCATAATAGCATCAGGAAAAATCTTTTTGCATGCGAGAGCCTTCAGGCCATTCTGGTTCATAAATCCAAAAGAGAGTAGAAGAAATACTTGATAAATACAAAAACGTAACTGTTAGGTGTTCGAAATTCGAGAAATTGTCGACAGAAATCTATAAAGAATATTTAAATAATATATTACTGCCATATATTAAAAAGAATACATTTGTTTTGCTTATTGATTAGTGGACTGGACAAACAGTCTCGACGACATACAATTAGATCTTTGAGAATGAAGATGGGTCATGCTCATGCACATTGAAAATAATTCCTCACGATATGTCAACCGCGTAATGTTTAGTATTTTAGACAGATCAAACATTTATTAGAAAAATCCAGAATGCACCAGCACAAATGAAATTACAAAAAGAATATTCACGGGAAGACGTGATTAAAATACATTCTTTTATCATGCATCAACTATCTGTGCCTGTATTCCACCCTATGATACAGTGATTTTAGTCTGGTGCGCAATTGACTGAAGAAAGACGTATTTTCAAGAACATTAATGACGTTTGATTCTCAATGTCTTTATTATAAAAGAAATGTGCAAGTGCCAAAGTGGCATTTATGGAATAAGCTTGGTGCCGGGTCGAAATATGGTTTGAATGTTTCTTTTATACTTACTACCCACAAATATGTTCAACAGAGAATTGGAAAATTAAAGAAATATCAGTTTACGGGGGTAGCATTGTAATAAAAATTGTTAATTGCATCTTTTGTAAGTAATTACAGTATTGGAAGTAACGTTTTAAATATTATTTCGCGTGATAAAAATATTTAAATGAATTTGAAATTACATACAATAAATACTCAATGATTTCTGAATATAAAAAAGAAATTTTAATATTTAAATAGTATTAGGATATTTTGCCCGCAAAAATCTCGAAAAATAGGGCTCATTTGAAGAAATGATTGTAACTGAGAGATCCGCTCGTAACATGTCTGATGGTTCCCAAGTCCCTTCAAACTCAACAGGAAGTCTCAAATTTTTCAAACCGAACCCATTGCGTCAAACATAGGTCAAGTTCGCGTTTCAACTATTTGTGATGTAAATCGACCATAAGAGTTGTGTCTATTTATTAACGCTTTGTATGATACTAAATTCGTGAGGTGGGAATTATTATAGGCCAATGGCCATGTCAAACACCTAATTAATATTCTTGTGAAGATGCATGAATTTGGCATTCTGATCTGAAATGCTGTAACAGACGAACTGTTAGTAATATGTAGCATCTCTATAGTTAAAACTCCAATAAATCATTTTCAAAAGAAGTTGCTCTGTAGCAAATTCCTTATCGCCGCTACTGTGACTGAGGCCACAATCTCGGAATAATGTGTGCCAGTATTAGACTCTTATCTTGCCATCTGCATGTCATACGCTGTGGTAAGGGAGCGATTAGATAACAAAAATACTGGAAACGTCACTAATACACTGTTCCACAATGCACACTAAACGATAGATCAATCTTTTGAGTTTTTTGTAATTCATGCTTTAAGACACTGAGTACAGTCTCAGAAATTCAAAACTCACATTTTTTTTTGCCCTATAATTACCACTGCAATAACAAGTTGTAAACTAACACATCATCTCAGGACGAATATCTCACAACTTAATATTATCAATCAAAATTATAACGCGTTTAATAAACTAACAACGGAGACAAAGCGACTGAATGTTACTAAACAGCTGATTGTACCAACAGTATACTCACCTCTGGAAAAGATTAGTTCATAACCTAGGAATTTTACCTATGACAGTTTGCCATCCGACAGACGAATCACTGTCAACAGATTCACTGCGGATAGGTTTGGGATTTAATCCTGGATTTCGGAACACTATCTGGTAATTGGGAATTGTGCACCAACACCTCCCCTACCCTCTTAGCCAAATTCCGATGACGAAACTTTATTCCACTTCGGGATTCGAACCAGCTAACCTCGTGTCAACGCAGAGTACCATCAAGGTGCCGTAACCAACTGAGCCAACAAGGCGGGCAACATTTGCTTAAACGATTGAAATTCTTCAAAAATAAATAAACCCCATCCAAAATGAATTGAAATCATATGGGAAAAAATTAAATTGAATTACAACAATATTAATAAGCATTTAACAGCATATTGACGAAAATACACATTTCGAAACAGGAAAATCTCACTTTAAACATAATGACTGGCACAATATTTCTAATTGCAGTCTTAATTAAGCTGCCTGATACTGTAACACTTTTAATACATTTACAACAGTTATTCGTTTCATTTACAGTATATTCACAAATCGACAGCACGCAATCATGAAATAGTTAAACAAATTTACTGTCGGTCACTTTTTCCCTCTCTCAAACACAAATTTAGTTAATTAAAACGGTGTTAATCAGTGCAAACTAAGTATTAGGGGCATTACAAGGCATTAAGCAGCCAAGAAGTCAGAAATGACGAAAAGATAAATAACTGGAAATTAATCTGCGATTATAAATTGTGCAAAGACACCGGTTTTTTTTTAAATAACTACAAGCTAAGGAAAATATATAAGAGCTGTACTGTTTGTGCACTTACATAGGCGGCCGAAGCTGTGGCTCAGTCGTTTCTTCAGCTTCTGGACGCGGCTCAACGCGCCTCCCTTCTTCTCTCTCATCGTTACTCCTGAAACAACAACAGCAGTTCCACATCAAACAACCAGCTCCACCACTGTCACAGCACTTTTTGAGTATCGCCAAATAAGTTCATTGTTAGCGCAAAAATCTGTCGGTGAGAAAACGAGCACAAATAAATTCAAGTCAAGAAAATATTATTTTATTCAACTTAACATACTAGGTAAACAGAATCCAAGTTACTCCACATAAATACTTTCATTTTCAAACTTTTTTTATATTGTCTATCAGTGACATAATACAAAATCTGCCATTTCGAAAGCATGTTCAAAACGCTCTCAAACTTTTCATATTTCTTGCCTGTTCACACTAATACTTAGTGTTGGCCATATAAATCAGTTTCACAACTTGGTACTACTTCATATAATGGTGTTCGTTCGTTTCTTTGAAAATTAATAAGTAACACTTCCAGAGATGACTAAGTTACACACATTAGTCAGATCAAATTGTGAAATTACTGTATCCTTCAAAAACAATTATTCTTATCGCTTTACGCCTCGTCAACATCGAGGTCATTACAGGCCGGATTGGGGCCAAGGAACCGCCATGGGCTTGAAGAAATGAGGAAATTTGAACATGCATCCTCCAGAATGTCACGCCCGAGCGTTACCGCGCACCCTTCATGCTCGGAAAATTATTATTTTAGACGACACCTGTTTAATGCACACGGCTAAACGTGATGCTTTGGATTTAATCTATGCTCCGTCCTTCACTACGAAACTTTTATAATATCTGAAAAATAGCGTTTTAATACGCATGAGATCCAGAGTTGGAGCTGCTCGCAATGTTTAGGAGATTGTTCGCACTTGTAAAATAAATTGCACCACAGTTCATGGCAGCAGAATTTTATTATTATTATTTTTTATTTTATTGGCACTTGGTTACAAGACCATACAGCCAGCACAAAGTTACATAATTATTACATTGTACTACTAAAGATTATGAGTTTCTTATAACACCATCTTCAAAACAATTTATAATTATACATCTAGAGATCATATTTTTTAAAAACTCTTGAAGTTATTACAAAATAGTATATTATAGACATAAAAAAAAAAAAAAAAAAAAAAAAAAACCATACAGCCATTTAACAGTTTAACAAAGGTTCTTACGTCCATTTACGTAACTTGTCTATCTACACTTTTCCTTATCTCTATTAAGTTAAATTATTACAATCTTATTGAATCTAGGATACTGTTAATTTTGCCATGCTGGTTGTTGTGCTTGCGCGGATATGGGGTTGTGCTGTGGTTTGGGCTTTGGGTTTGAAGTATAGTCATTTCCTGTTTTAACTTCCAGGGTTGGCTAGAATTCTATCCCTCCATCTTTTAAGTATCTGGCGAGGATGTTAAGTACTACTCTGTTGTTGCTGGAAAGAAGGAGGGTTACGTTTGTCGGCAGGGGGAAGCCATTCTTGGCAAGATCTTTCATCATTTGGTCCTGGAGTTGTTGGTATTTATTGCATGAAAAAATTATGTGATTGATGTCTCCTATTGCCTGGTCTGAGCAGTCGCAGTATGGGGAATCTCTCAACCCTATTCGGTGTAGGTGGCTGGGGAAGTTACCGTGGTTAAATCGGGCTCTCGATATCGTAGTGATTAATCGTCTGCTACTGTTCCAATTGTAAAACCAAGGTTTTGGAGATATGATCGGTTGAATGGTTGCATAATATGAGGCTTTGATTTTTGAGGAGATCGTCCATTCCTCTTGCCATTTTTCCTTGGCTCTTAATTTGATGTTATGAGTTATATCCGAGATCGGGAGTTGCATGTTGATTACCTCTCCCTCATGGATAGCTTGTTTTGCCAGGGCGTCCACCCGTTCGTTATGCTCGATGCCGCTGTGAGATGGGATCCACATCAGAGTAGTCGTAATGCCAAGTTCCCGGTTCCGTTTCAGTTGTTGTAGAATTTCCAATACAATAGTTTGAATATGGCTATTCCAGCTAGTATTTTGTAAGCTCTTTAGTACGCTGAGGGAGTCCGTCAAGATGACGACTTTGTCCATGTTGGTACTTTGGCTATATCTGATGGCTTCCAGCAGGGCTTTTGCTTCAGCTGTATAGATGGATGCCTCTTCGGGTAGCGAAAATTGAGTCGATTTACCTGTGTTGGGACAGAAATATGCCGCTCCTACTCTATTATTTCCAGTGGTTTTCGATCCGTCTGTGAATATTTTAAGAGTGCTGTTGTCTGGTTTTGATAGGAATCTGGATATCTTGTGGATCAAATTTCCGGATTTGGCTTCCTCCCAGAGGATTGTGTGGGTTCTCTCTAGACGAAGCTCGAAAGGTTCTTGAAAGATTGGGAGCATATAATACGAGGATAGTTTGTCTTTGTATTTTAGCCAGAATTTATAGGCGTTTAACAGGGGAAGACGAGCTCGACTTTTCGCTCTATTTGCTATGGTTGATAACCTCTCGAGACGTTCATGAATGGGGTGGCTATTGAGAGATAATCTTTCGATTAAAAATTTTTCAGTTAGGTATGCTCGTCGAATGTGGAGCGGAGGTTCCCCTGATTCTACTAGTAATGCGTTTGTGGGAGTGGACCGAACGGCTCCTAAGCAGGCTCTAAGGCAGCGTGATTGTAGTCTATCTAGTTTGTTCAGGGCATCTTTCCTAGCGTTTTGATAAAACATGCTGCCGTAGTCGATTAGTGGTCTGATCAGAGATCGATATATCAGGAGTAGGCTTTGAGGGTGAGCGCCCCACCAGACGCCAGATACCATTTTTATTATGTTGAGGCGGGAGATGGCTTTTGTTATCAGTTGATCTATGTGTTGGGCCCAGTTGAGGCGATGGTCCAGTATCATCCCGAGGAATCGGCCTTGTCTTTTCAGAGCTAGACTATATGGTCCTAACTGTAGGTTGCTGGAGTTGTAGAGGATTTTCCTTTTGGAGAAGTAAACCACTGATGACTTTGCGTTGGATAGGTCTAGTCCGTTGTTATGTAGCCAAATGGATAGGGCTGTCATAGCTTCGTTCAAAAGGGTGAGGACTTCATCCTGAGTATCGCCGATGGCGTAGATCACCACGTCGTCTGCGAATTGTAAAGAGATGATTCTAGTGGGAAGATGAGAATTAATGTCCATTGAGTATATCAAGTATAGAAGCGGGCTTAATATAGCTCCCTGAGGCAGCCCTAGGAAGACTATGCGCGGACCTATCTTGTTCTTCTTCGAACTGACAAATATTATTCTCTCCGATAGGAGGGAGAAAAGTCCTGCCACAAATTTCTTCGGGATTCCTAGCATTTGCAATTTATGCATGAGGATGGATATGTTAACTTTATCGTATGCAGATTGTATGTCTAGAAAGATCGCTCCGAGGAATTGTTTATTAAGAAAGGTGAGGTTGATATCTGAGGTCAATATAGCGAGGTTGTCTGTTGTGTTTTTCCCTTTTCTGAATCCGGTTTGGGAGTTAGGTATCAAGTTCTTCGCTTCCACCCACCATTCTAATCTATTTTTTATTAGTCGCTCTAGCGTTTTTCCTACGCAGGACATAAGTGATATGGGTCTATAGGAAGTCGCTGCCAGGGGATCTTTGTTTTGTTTTAGCACGGGAATTATGACTTGCGTTCTCCATTCTAATGGAATTGGTTCCTTCATCCAAATCCGGTTGAAAGTATTTAGAAGTAGCTGCAGGCCAGCTTGGGGCATGTTTGATATCATCGAGTAGTGAATACCATCTATCCCAGGGGAGGTGTCAGATGATCGCTTGAGGACTTGATGTAATTCTTTAATGTCGAACGGCCTGCACAGAAAGTGGTCGGAAGGCTCGTGAGGGGTTAATCTGAAGTTTGGTTCCTCCCTCGGTACTGTAGCAGGGGCGATTCTGTCCATAATCTCTTCCAAAATCGATGTGTTGATAGTAGGGGCGCCCTTGTTGAATTTGTTATCCTTGAGGCTTCTCACTGTGGCCCAGATAGAGGAAACGTTTGAGTTCTTCCCCATAGTTTCGCAGTATCTTATCCAATTTAGGTGTTTTTGGTTTTTTAAAATCTTTTTGGTCCTGGCATTGGTCTGTAGGAATGCTATGTAGTGGTGCAGATCAGAATTCTTTCTGTATGCAGATAGTGCGAGACGTCTTTGGGCCACTGCTTTGGAGCATAATGGATTCCACCATAATGGCGGACGGTTTTTCCTGATGTTAAATTTTTTTCGTCGAATTGCTTTTTCAGCTGCTTCTGAAATTATATTTTCCAGATTTCTGTAAGTTTCAGCGCCCGTGGAATATTCGCTGGTTTGGCTTATTTTTTCTTCCATTAGTCTCCTATAATGGGGCCAGTCTGCACTATTTGTATTCCATTGGATAGTTGGGTGGCTTGCGATATCCTTCGTGTAAGGGCAGCCTATTGTTAACAAAATAGGGAGATGGTCGGATCCCATTGGGTCTCTCTGGACTTCCCAGTTAGAAATAGAGGCCAAGTTAGGTGAACATAAGGTTAAGTCCACAGCCGACGGAAGTTTACCTGGTTTTTGGAGCATAGTAGGGTTACCGTCGTTTACAATTATCAAGTTGTAATCTTCTGCCATATCACTAATTATCGTACCACGTGGGTCGTTGTAGTGGCACCCCCAACTCTTGTTGTGTGCGTTGAAGTCTCCGGCCAGAATTAATGGTGGGTTTATTTGTCCGTTCAGTTTTGACCAATCGTTCGGTCTGATTACCGAGCTAGGGCTACAGTAAATAGACACTATAGTGAATGGTAATTGATTGGCTCGGATCCGTACCGCCACTGCTTGGAAAGGTAAATTGTCCGTGTTGAGTTGAACTGGGTCGTGAGGCACGTTATTGTGTACCATTATGGCCACTCCTCCTTTTCCGTCTGCTCTATCATTTCTGTAGAGGGTGTATGAGTTGAACGTGATTTTTGTGTTTGGTTTAAACCATGTTTCAGATAACACCGCTATATCTATCCTGCTTCGTATTAATTCTGTAATAAGGCTCTCTCTATTTGACCATACCGACCTCCCATTCCATTGAAGTATGTTTAGTTGCTGAGAGGTTAAAAAATTGCTTGTGTTGCTGTCCATAGTTGGGTGGTTTATGTTCTGTTGTTAAATAGTATTTCCTGTAGTTGATTGCCGATGGAGATCGGGTCGATTGGGCCCCCTGATCTAGCCACTTCGATCATGGAAGTAATAAAAATCAGAAGATTTTCAATTAGTAGTGAAGATTTGCTGATTGGAATAGTAGCTTCTGTACTCCCTAGAATGTGAGTTAAATGGGTTGTTGGTTCGCGGAGGTTATTGATTATAGGGTTTATTGGGCCATCACTTCTCCAGAATAAATGACTGGGGCCAAGGAACCGCCATGGGCTTGAAGAAATGAGGAAATTTGAACATGCATCCTCCAGAATGTCACGCCCGAGCGTTACCGCGCACCCTTCATGCTCGGAAAATTATTATTTTAGACGACACCTGTTTAATGCACACGGCTAAACGTGATGCTTTGGATTTAATCTATGCTCCGTCCTTCACTACGAAACTTTTCTAATATCTGAAAAATAGCGTTTTAATACGCATGAGATCCAGAGTTGGAGCTGCTCGCAATGTTTAGGAGATTGTTCGCACTTGTAAAATAAATTGCACCACAGTTCATGGCAGCAGAATTTATACTAGCTCATATCTCACCGCCAGAAATTAACGAGGTAGAGTCAAAAATACTTGCCATTATTAACTCGGTGCTCTTTTCAAAATTGTAAATGCTAATATGCAGTTAGGTGATGTCTGTAAAAATAATAATAATAATATGTAAAACATGTTAAGAGTTCGTCGGTCAGAGTTCCCTCGCCGTATAGTATTAAAATTTTATAAGGTGAACGACATGCAATCGCATACCGGATGCAGCAGGATCGTGACTAGAGCGTGTGACGTAGGAAGGTGTCAAACAAGTGTTTTGCCCTATTGTGACGTGCATGCATAATGCGATTACTTCCACCGCTGATGGAATACGTCACACACCCGCATCTCTCAGGAAGAGGGACTTACGAGGAACTATACGCTGCAAACTTTAAACAGCTCAGAGTTCTGCCTGTTTCCGCTTAGCGTCTTTCTACGGCGAATAAAATGGATGCGGACACCATACCCTGGTCAGTCGGAATGGCTTAATATAGTTTACAATAAATAATAAATTACAAACAATATTTGTTCTATAGGAAATAAATACATAGTGCGAAAGCTGTTCGAAGACAGTCTGAATTATGGAAACAACCTATATATTGTCATTACTCTCCCATTATATTAGACATATTCAAAAAGAGAGGATTAAACTTCTAAGCCCGTGTTTATCTTTATTTTATTATTGCTTCACGACTCGTCGAACCCGAGGTCATCAGAGGCGGGATGGGACTGGGGCAAGAAAAATTGAAATCTGCAATGATAATCGTCATTATGGTTAACACGTAAACATTTAACATATTAATGTCAGCAATTTTGTTTATGTAACTGATTTAATTTACTGATAATACCTCGCAATTTTCAATAAATAAATTGGACAAAGTGTTTCCCAGTATTAAACCTTGCAGAATAATGCATACTCCAGTAGTACTAAGACACGCGGAATCTTTATTTTCCTAATCTAGTCTTTCCAAAAGAAGTATTACATTGAAATGAGGAACGAGTGTTGACGAAGGCGTATTAAAGTCGACAAAACGCTATAAAAGTCACTCCCCATCCCCTATTGAACCGTAGTATAAAATTCGGCAGCAGGAATCAGTGGGTCTAACAAAAGCAGTAGTGCGAGTTTATGTCTTCTCTAAGATTTTTGATCATTGCTTTGTGATACAGCTACAGTACTCCAAGAGTGGTTATCATGGAAGAACCATCCGTCAAACTGTTTTCCAATCCGCCGTAGCTTCTCGTGTTCTTCTGTTGCTACTTTTTATTTTACGAATAGCTTTAGGCCTTGTCTGCATCGAGGTCATTAGAGCCGGAGAAGTATGAGGATAAAGAACGGGGATGAATTCGATCACGGCCGTCCGAAGGAACTATCCTGGAATTCGACTGAAATGATTTTGAAAAACCACGGAAAGCCGAAATCGGGATGGCCGGACTAGGACTTCTGCCTAGCATGAGCGATACCACTCACCCACGGGACTCGGTCCCATTGTTTCATCATCATACCTGTACACTGTTTCCGGCTGCTGGCCGAGTCGGCTTTGTACACAAGCCTATTTATTCTGCTTATTAAATGTTGATTGAGCGGTTGGTAGCTCAGGGGTTAAGGCGTCTGACTGGAGATCGAAAGGCAGGGATTTTCAAATACCTATAATTCGACCTTCACCTCTGCCACAGCTTGCTGTGTAATATGAAGTACTCCAGAACGCTTCCGTCGATCGGATTCCACGTTAAACTGTACGGTAGGGGCCGAACCAATAAAAACCCTTTCACCAGGTCATTACGACCACACGACCTTTTTAGTCCAAATCACTCCATGCAAATACCGGGATACTTCCTTCAAACGGCCATGGCCGAATTCCTTCCCATTCCTTGCCACCCATCCTTTCCCGTCTCTAAAGACCTCGTTGTTAAGAGACATTAAGCAGTTAAAAAACAAAACAAAAAACCTTTTTAGTGTTAATTTTAGACGAAAATACCGGGTAGCGTAAGCATCCTGCTAGATGATTATGCAGTCACTTGAAACCTCTCGTTGCAATGCCCGACGGGAATATTACTTGAATGAATCAACATGGACCAAACTTGTAAAGCTGGAAAGCTCCAAAAACTTCTAAACCTTAACAGCTGAGAAATAGCATAGTGCAAGTCCTTGAATACACAGAGGAGTGCATTCTGGGCATTTACCGGAGCGCAACTTTTGTATCAAATATCGTAAACTGCACACAGCTATTGAAAAGTTCCATATTAATCTAATGATTGGTAGCATTTTTCAACTATTTTAGGTAGATACATATTATTTTCATTTAAACAGCTTTCTATGCATGTTGTGCGCCCTTTATCGAAATCACTTCAACGTCGTCTTGATTGAGGTTACCCTTATATGGAAAAGAAATAAACTATGAAGACGCCAGATAAACACTCGCTGGTTCAATACGAAGATATGCACCTTGTTCGGATATTGCGCCGTCTGGAGAACAGCACTTACAAACAACTAGAGGCCAATTACATCCGGGTAGGTAGGGCACTTTCTCCAGGCGGGCGTCGAACTGCGGCCTCGAGCACAGCAGGGGCTCGGGTACACGTTTCCACGAACAAACAAGTAGTCGCTACATTATAACACACGTTACCGAACATTCTTAGCAACATATATGTTTGATACGATGACATATCCGGAGTCTAAGATTTTAATCAAGAAGTATGTTCAGTGAATCTTTGAAATTTAACGCCTTTGCCAATTTTTTTATGTAATTCTTTATGTTAAGTATGGTTAAAATAAATTATTCACGTTCACAATCGGTATTACTCATGGTAAAATGCAGGAGCTATAAACTAACATAAAACTATTATCAGTGAACGCACTGAAAATTTTCACATTTGCGACCAGCATCTTCATAGAACTGTTTCTCTAAGAGCACTAAAAAGTAATTTTTAAAAAATTGTTCATGGTAACTTCTGCTAAATAATTTAACAAAAGTTCTCAAAAGAATTCCTATAGCAATACTGCAGCTACCTGTAGCAAGTTGCCTTCCTTTAATCAATTTTAAAGATCGGTGTACTTAGTAACTTCAATGAAAAAGACACAAAGCAATGAGAAGCCCCCTCCCCCCTCCTGAATCTCAATCAGTAATGATACATCATCGTTCGTTGTAAAACACTTATCAAAGAAAATAACCTTTGAAGATCAATAATTTCAAACATGGCTCACAAATGTTTAATGAAATTACTAGGATAACTTGGTTGACTGGCAAGCTGAATAGAATAGCCAACTCTCAGTTTTATGATTGCCTCCGATCAATTTTAATTCAGAAATTGGGAAAATAGGAACATTAATAACTACGAAATACTACCCGAATCAGACGATCAGTGATGAAAGCATCGTAATTGACAATAGTGTACAGGCTCCTTAACAGTGTTTAAAATTAAAAATAATTGCGTCGAAGCAAAATTCTAAGGATTTAGTTATAAGTTACACAATTTAGGACTGTTTATTAACACAACTAATATCACTATATAATCTCAAAAAGTATAAGCTAAGTCTTCCGAAAGTGTAAAAATATTTCAACTGGCAGTTAATTATTGGTAGGGAAATAGTACACAGCTATAGTTTACAGGGATAAACAGCAGTAAGGATTTCTGTCCGTCTAGACAGAAAATTAGAAACAGATATAAATTTATAGTAACATAATTTCTATTTTCAGAAGGCATAACGCCAAATTATTTCATACATGCACATGGTTACTTCGTCAGTTCAAATGCTTAGTTCGATTTAGAGCCGTTTATTGAAAAAATATTTCGATGAAGGTGAGAAACGGCTGTCAGTCTGGATCTATGATCAGTAGACGACACTTCTTGGTAATAACTTTATCTTGACCAATACGACAAGTCTTTTGGTAGTTTTCCGCAACTACCAACGTGTTTATACGGATGCGACTTAGAAATATTATTTCTACAAAAAGAACTGGTTTTAATATTTTTCTCGTGCAAAAATGTAATGCATAATCAGATCCTGTGTCATCTACTATCAACTTCCAACAAACACTAAATATACAAAATCATAATGTCGTTTTTCAAGGATGGAAACATTCAAATATAAATCTAAGACAATTAGGGAACCCAACAGAAAATTCTTGGAACAAAGTTGATACAATGACTATCGCATACCACCGAATCAGAAATATCCTCGCAAAAAGTCATCATGTAGACATAATACTAGAATGAGTGCCCAGTGTGAATTGTAAGGGTACAGGTGCCCTACATTGACCAAAATGGATTTATGTGATGGTGTCCGAATAATTCCACTAATTATGCAATAAACCCTGTACCGTATACAGGTAGATAAGGGATATAACAAAGTGTCTGATTTCTTGTCGATGTATATTATAACCAAGAATGTAAACTAATGAACATAGAATATATAAAGAAACTCTAATGTAAAGTATTGTAAATTAAAATTTAATGAACCTGGCTGTATGGCTGATTAGGCCGAAAGCCATTAAATAAATTAATAAAACTATTATGCGATTCCTGACAGTGGAAATCCGTCTTAAATGTCAATAGCATTTCAAAACAAAAGGCATCCACGTTTACGAAAAACGTAATAATTGAGAACGAAATGTTGTTTAGTATAACATCTTGTAAAACTGATAATGCAAAGAGATTGTGATATAATCCCCACTGATATGTAACTCATAATTCAGGCTGTTTGAAAGGAGCGATAACTTTTTCTTTATATGAAAATCAAAGCTGAAACACATTTCTACGTAAGAAGCCGCGAAAATTTTCTGTAACCTCTGCTTGATGCTATAAATGAAATCAGGACTCAGTTTGACGTTAATCCCTAACTCAGTGAGTATCTAGTGGATCCAACATATACTACGAACGCTCTTGTAAAAAACAAGTAACTGGATTAATGTACAATAAATACGAAAGGGCATTATCAGATGGTCTAATTGTCTAAAAATGGGATGCTTTCGAACACAACTATTTTTATAACGGCTAACTCGCTTAATTCACTAGCAGAAGTTGAGAAGGAAAGAAAAAGTTTCTTATTTCCAGTCAAGAGATTGCCGTACATTGAAATAATCACAAGGGGTACTGTCACCGAATCATACACCTTTGGTCATTTTGTTCGACCAAATCGAGACAGTCCAGAAGTAAGGTGGAAGGTCAACACTGATGTGGAAGATGGTCAATAAGATCAAAACAAGACTATATGACCACTAATCTGTGAAGCAGAGAACAGGACCCAGTGGAGACAAATTGTGTTACGTATACCCTGAAGGTCACCAATTCTTAACACAAACACGGTCCTGCGATGAGAAAGTTACTATTCGTTATGTTAACCTAAGTGAGAGCAACATTACTTATTGTATCCTAAGAATACCAATTTTTTCCCCGGAGCGCTATAAAGGCAAAAAAGTCAGGAGTACAGTTTTGTAGAGAATAGATCCGTGTCGGTAGTATACTCAACTGTCCACCTGTTAATCAATTATCAAGCGGAAGCGATAAGCAACTGTCACTGAAGCTGCCGTGATGCATAATTAAATATAGACTTCTTTGCTTCTGTTCAGCGCAACAAAAAAAATCAAGAGAAAGGGCACAATGGCCGAAATAAGTATTCACGAGATTTAATATTTCAAAAGTATAGGCAATGGAGTAAAGTCTACTCATACAGACAAAATATGCTCAGAAAAAGATTTAAAAAAAAGCATTATTCATCACATCTGGAGAGATTTTTTTATAGTATTCCACATTAGTTGAACTGTTTCTTATTATTTCTGTAATCTTTCAAATATATTGTTTTCGAGCCAAATAGGCAGCAGCTCCTAAACATTAAATTACAATCTGCCAAAGCTTCATGCATTCGCTAGAATTCTTGTTTATATTACTGCGATGGCCTTTCAGATTTCGGTATTCAGATACGGCCATTAGGTTTATAACGATCAACACCTTATAAGCAGCGCAGTTCTAGGGCAATTATTAGGACCAGATATAATTTATAAAAATGGAGGTAATAAAGCCACTAGTGGAAGATGCCTGCTGATATGAGCACGAGCTCGAAAAGCTGGGCTGGAGGTGGGATTGCTGGGGCTTAGCCCCATAAATATGTAGAAACAGTGCAGTAAGGAATCGTAGGATTATTATGGTTACATATTTCAGTCAACGACTCGCAGATGTCTAAAACAGCTACTCAAGTCACGATGGCCTGATATCTTTACTCAAATAACTATAAGTCTAATACAGTTCATTCTTCATTTCCATTACAAAGAACATTGGCTATGGATCAAATATGATTCATAGAATTTATCCAACCCAACGCTGTTGCAAACACGTTTATTAATCACATTTTTTTTTTTTTCGTCATAATACCTCAAGATGTTTGCAGAAAACTACACCAAAACCGAAATCAGGATACCGCATAAGTAAGGGAAGGGGTTTGAAGTACGACTGCTTCTACTAAAAAGAGAATGACTCAGTTTGAAGCCTAATTCCGGGAACCTACCGTCATATGTTCGGCGGTATTCGGAACCAGCATACTAAAACGTTAAGATATATGGGTAGATATACCGGATCTCGGTCTTACAAAAAGGAAAAAGAAAAGAATGAAAGTTGTCATGACAAGATGAGAGCACAATTATGTTTTTGAAGTTCTGCTAACTCAGGTGGTTGCTTCGTTCGTTATCATGCCCAGTCTAATACCTTGTCACACCGTTGACTACGACGTGTTTACAGTAAATTTACGCCTGTCAAGATGCCAATTACTCGCCTTCTGTCGGTAGTGTTTTTGTTTACACGCAGTAGGTATCTGTTAAATTCATTCTGAACACCTGAGCCAACGGTGACAGTCATCACTACAAAGTGTTTAGACTAGCAATCGTTTCAACGCGCGGGGAATCTTTTTCTCTTAATACTAGAGGCTATTAAAGACTTTTTAATGCATACTAACCGTGAACACTATTATCTGCAGAGATCGATAAAGACACCGTAATAGTGTGCATCGCTCGACACGGAATTTGACGTTAGTGGTGGTTCATAATTCCAAATAACCGGATTGTGAGATAAAGAACTGGGTTAAATACCAAACCACTACACAGTGCGTAAGATTTTACCGCATACGACACTGTTCATGGTGGTTTTTCCATCCGATGCGGACCTTGAGCTTGGCGGTCGATAGGTATCTTTCAAAACACTAGGTCTGAACATACCGGCATTAGGCTTCGTGATTTCCTTACTTTCATTCTTAATCAACAACAGGAACAGTATTTGAAACTGAAAAAACATACATCATAGTCATCCACACAACCAACAGTAATATCATATATATTATTTCTATAAGGTATTTTTTTGTCACAAGCCTGTGTCTTCCTTCATACTTCACCGAAATCAATGAATGAGTTGTCATTTTAAAGCTTATGGTCTTCCCTTTGGTCTCATCATATTTTAAGAAATGAAGTTTTCGGAATTCGGCCCTTAAAGGGCGAAAATGTCAATATTTCTAAAATGCTGTTTTCTGTGTTATGAGTCAAATATCTCCCTGGATACCTATCTGAGATCGTTTAATGAAGTATCATTTTAAAGATTAAGATATCCGCTTTAATGACGTCATATATTAAGACAGAATTTTTTCGGAATTCAACCCTTAAAGGGCAAAAGTATCAATATTTTTGCAATTCGTTTTTGTGTCACGAGCCATTTGTCTCCCTTAATATCTAACTGATATAGATAAATGAGGTATCATATTAAATATTAAGGTCTCCGCCGTGGTAACATTATATTTTAAGAAAGGAATTTAGCGTAATTCGACCCTTAAAGGGCAAAAATGTCAATTTTTCTAAAATGGGTTTTTTGTATCTTGAGCCTTTTATCTCCCAGGATATTTAACCAAAAAGAATAAATGAGGTAGAACTATGAGGAGTATTGTCTCAGCTCTGTGACATCATATTTTAAGAAAGAATGTTTATGGAATTCTACCATTAATGGGAAAAAGTATAAATTTTTCTATAACGCATTTTTGTGTCACAAGCGATATATCTCCCTTAATATCTAACCGATACAGATAAATGAGGTATCATATTAAAGAATAAGGTCTGCACCGTGGTAACATTATATTTTAAGAAAGGAATTTTTCGTAATTCGACCCTTAAAAGGCAAAAATGTCGATTTTTCTAAAATGCGTTTTTTGTATCTTGAGCCATTTATCTGCCAGGATATTTAACCACAATCGATGAATGAAGCAGAATTGTAAGGAGTAATGTATCAGCTTTGTGAAATCATATTTTAAGAAAGAATGTTTTTGGAATTCAACCGTTAAAGCAAAAAAGTATAAATTTTTCTATTACCGATTTTTGTGTCACGGGCGATTTATCTCCCATGATATCTAACCGATACAGATAAATGAGGTATCATATTAAAGAATAAAGTCTGCACCGTGGTAACATTATATTTTAAGAAAGGAATTTTTCGTAATTCGACCCATGAAGCGCAAAAATGTCAATATTTCTAAAAATACATTTTTTGTGTTTCGAGCCCTTTATCTCCCTGGATTTCTAACCAAAATCGATAAATGAAGTAGGAGTATGAAGAGTAATGACTGAATTTGGTGACATTGTATTCAACCTCACTATTCATCGCATTTTATTCGCGAAATTTTCGCACGGGTCGTCTAGTACGAATATTATTGATTCTGTGGAAGGGAAGGAGAAATAATCGCAGTTACACTGACCGTAAAGATATTATGGTGTGGTAATCTCCTGCGCTCTGACATTTGTACGGTGTGTGCTACGCTCTCTAATCAATTTGCAACGCACTTTGATCTGCAATACATTACACAGCACGCGCTCTGATATACAATGGATCCGACAGCATGCACTATGATCATAAATGCATTCGACACCACGCACTCTGATCAGCATTGCATTTGACATCTCGCACTCTAATCTGCAATGCATTTGACATCTCGCACTCTAATCTGCAATGCATTTGACAGCACTAACTCTGATCTGCAATACATTTGACATCAAGCACCATGAAATGTATTTGACACTACGCACTCTGATATGCAATGGATTCCACAGCACACCCTCAATCTGCAAAGCATTCAATACCCCGCAATCTGATCTGCAACGTATCTGACACTACACACCCTGAATTTCAATACATTTGACACCATGCACTTAATATCCAATGCATCTGACAACACGCACTCGAATCTGCAATGCATCTGAGACAGCGCACTCTGATAAGAAATGCAACTGACAACACCCACTCTGATCTGCAGTGCATTAGACAACACGAACTCTGAACGCATTTGACAGCCGCACGATAACCTGCAATGGCCTGCAAATGACACCACGCACTCTGATCTGCAATGTATACCATGCTCTCTGACCTGCAATACATTTGACACCACGTACTCTAATATGCAATACATTAGACAGCAAGCCTTCTAATCTGCTATGCATTTGACACCACGCACTGTTATCTGAAATGCATCTGACACCGCGCATCATGATCTGCAATGCATTTGACACCACACACTGTTATCTGAAATGCATTTGACACCACGCAACTACGCACCCTGATCTGTAATACATTTGACACCATGCATTCTGATCTGCAATTCATTAAACAGCAAGCCTTCTAATCTGCTATGCATTTGACACAACGCACTCGGATCTGCAATGAAATTGTCATCACGCTCTGTGATCTGCAATTCAGTAGACAGCACACGCTCTGATCTGCAATTAGACATCATTCCCGCTGATCTGCAATGCATTTGACACCACCCTATTCACAGTAATGCATATAGTTGATGTTATGCCTTTATTGTGCTTCTACAACACTTTCAGTATGGCTCTATGAAAAATTAAATTATTACAATCAATAACAATAAGGCCAGTCGTAATGTAAAAACGCCTATTTTTTAATGAATTTAGAGGATTCAGTAAAACTAGTGGCGAAAAAACGATAAAATGTAATGATATTGGGGACCCGTGAATATTACAGCCAGACTTGAAAGGAATCTTTCCAGGAAGGGCACCTCCAAATACCAATTTGTCATGTATGTAATTTCATGGGGCTTTTCGCTATTCGAAGGATATAACAAGCAACCATCGGTAGTTTAGCCTACGGCACCGATTGTAATGATTGTGGTAGCCATGTTTCTTCCTTACTCTAGAATAACCTAGTTTTAGGAAAAGCCAGAGCAAATGAATGCAAAAAAGTTAAATGTAACTGAATAATGAAAAAAATATAAAAACATAGGAACTAAGGCATACACATATTACACATTCTTTCAGTCACTAGCCCGTATCTACTTCAGAAATGGTTCGAAACTGGACTCATGTCAAATGTCACATCGTAATGTTAAGGTTCACCTATCACGCGTACTGATAATTATTCTTAGTAAAAGCAAAAAAAAAAAGAGAGTTACATTTATCAAGCAGGAACGGTTTCATAGTTCTAGGAAATTTGCTAGCAGAAAAATGTAACTGTAAAACATACTAAAATTTCGCTGAATGTGAAATTAAACACTACATTTTACGAGTTATATGACGGATTGTCTAAGTAAAAGGAGATCGATAATGTACAGAAAGCACGAAACTGCGGTACCTCAGTTCTACCACACACATACAATAAAAGGCGATCAGTGGGTTGGGCGTGAAGGGGAGGCGGAGATATTATGCAAAACTGTTCCTGTGATTGTTTGACATGCAAAGGGCAATGGTTTCGTTGCGTGCACTTGAGCACAGAATCAGATAATGGTGAACAGAAGTACGAAGCCGTATAAGGTAATGGTTTAGCGGCTGTAAGGTGGAACATCAGACAAGAACAAAGTCTCTAGGTCGAATCGATGCACTTCCGTTTTTGAGCAGTCTAGGGAAGTACTAATGGTTTCAAGCGTAACATATCGTCCTGGCCTTTGTCTGGAGTGATTTGAGTTACCTATGGAAAAAACCAAATCTGGATGATCGGAATTGGATTCGAACCCGCGTCCTACCGAATGCTAGGTCAAAGCATTACCGCTCACCCACCACGCTCAGTGATGTCAGGTGATTCACTGGGTGGCAGGTTCCACTACGGATCTCCTTCGTGTCGGTGCAGGACGCAGATTATGCGATCGCACGAGGTTCCAAGAGCTTCAACGACCCGAAGGTACTTGTTTTAAAGCAAACTGGTCGAACCTGGTAGACGTTATGCGGCTTTCTGCTCCTGGAAAACACTACGACGCTTTTATTGGAATTTACATTTGGTTCATCTAGTCGCTTCACCGAGCGAACTGCGAACAAGTTTCAGAATTTTATGGCACTCGCGTAGACATCAAGTATCTGCTGAAGACCAGATATATCCACGAACACGATATTGTCTGTTAAACAACAGGATCAAAAATTTGAAAGGTTATCGGATTGTTTGTGTTAAAACACGTAAAAAATTTCAACTATGGAGCAGATGCGATAAAAATGGTTAAAACAACAACAGCCAAGTTTAGAATTGCACACTTTTTTGAGCGATGCAGTAACTCGAATAACATGAAGATTTTCTTGGAGCCATGTAAACATTTACAATTGGAAAAAGTTCAAATATTTGAATGGATTCTTACGTTTTCGGGTCTCTACATTAACATATTGCCGGCGTGATGTTTTGCTAATCTATAAGAAACAAATTTACAGAAAATAACTTATCTACTAAACCATCTGTTGGGTCTTGAAATCATTATATATTCCTAACTATAGCATAAATTTTGAAATATGATCATAGTATTCCTAAATGTTTTACTTAAAACCTGTGAGGCCAAATTTTCTGTAGATGACTTATCTTTCGGATACAAAAGACTAATCGACCAGGATTAAACAAGAGAATTTCCAAAGAATCGGCTAAATAATGTCAAGCTTTCTTAATGCTGGTCAACAGAAGTTATAACCGAAAGTATGCGAAAGCCATATCTGCAGTAGCAAACAATTATTTCACTGAAATTTCAGATTCAACTTCCAAAGTAGAATTTTTCAGCGAATCATTAGTTAAAACGCAATTCCTATGGCATTTTTTATGTGTCATTAGAAGTGTGGTCTGGTAGCTCAGACGCTAAGGCGCTTACTCTATATTTTCAGAGTCCCAGATTCAAATCCAGATGGGTTAGGAATATTTAATAGTTCCGCTAGATCACACGAGCTACACCAGGACGTTCTGTAGTTAGGATTCCATGTTGAAGTATAGGTCCTGCCGTGACTGACGTAAAATGTGCAGCAAATCGAAACACTGTCACTAGATAGCACGATTACACAGATTTCCTCTAGGTAATATGATTAATTTATAACTAAATCATTCCAGTCGATTGCCGGGATGGTTCCCTCAAAAAAGCCGAATTCCTTCCCGTTCCTTACCCCCACTCTTTTCCCAACTCACTTCACTTCGAAGCCGATGGAGCGAAAATACATAAGGAAAAAAACCACTGCAATCTCCTGAAGTAAGTGATGAATATTATTATAAGAAAGTTTCCAGTCAACATGCTATGTCATTTGTTAGAGTTAGGCCTCTGAAGTATTGTCAGTCATATTTTACGCCTATGTCTCTCGAATCCTGTGAATTTAAAATTAGAAGTTTAAGATGTTACAGGAAGGTAGGGCTTGCATGTATTTCTTTTACCTATTTACTGACAGAACAATTTGAGCTATTTTTGACAGAACTGAAATATCCCACTAGTATGACGTAGATATGAACTGTAAATCTAGTATGGTTTTAACAACCTGAGATCAGTTTCGTTCTGTCAGGCATTCTTTCTATGCC
Organism: Vandiemenella viatica; assembly: GCA_031002005.1. Taxonomy (NCBI): domain Eukaryota; kingdom Metazoa; phylum Arthropoda; class Insecta; order Orthoptera; family Morabidae; genus Vandiemenella; species Vandiemenella viatica. Next base: position 368,089,146 of record CM061920.1, on the reverse strand, counting down.
GTGGGGTGGTTAAGCCCATTTCGGTAATCCTACCAGGTATAGGGGACCTACAGTTTAACGTCCACTAAAAACCACGTGCCTACTACGAAGCAAAGTGTTGTCAGAGATAACATGAATGAAAAGAGGAGTTTGTTACTTTGAGGTAACTTTTTAAAATTTATTGGGCGTACGAAGAAGATGCATTTTTTAACATGAGACTTCCCAGCTGAAAGCGTACGTCAGTCAGTGCAGATGCTCGACCCAAATGCCGTGCAAGTAGCTCATAGAAAACCTTCCTCGGCGTCCGTTTTAGGATTTACGACCCGACTGACCTCACTGGAACTAAGGACTTCCAAGTCACAACTACTTTCAACCGGTCACAGTGCAGCTGGAAACACAGCTACTGTTTAGAATAATATGACGACTAATAAGTGTATGGGATTGACAACGGAAACAGGTTCAGTAGCACAAATATAAGCTGGTCGTGATTTAATAAATCTTCATTGACAGTGGAGTCCATTGTAATTGCAACAGGGAACTAATGTCATGAGGTAAGATCTAGAGCAGTGGTTCCCAGCGGGGGAGGTACCGCCCACAGGTGGGCGTTGAACAGTTCAAAGGGGGTTTTAGTGGTCCAAGGAAAATTTAGGGGGCGTTCAGGACAAAGAATACTATATCCGGCTCTAAGGGCTGCATCAAAGAAGTTTTTAATTGTATTTCCATGATCATACGTAGTCAGCAATTTACTGGCTAAGGACAGAAACAGATTGGCCATTCTGCAACTCAGCGATTTAAGATTGCAGTTGACAACTAAGGCAACAAATACAGAAAAATTAGTGTCATCGAATCGTGCTCAGACTTTTAATTAATAATGTTTTTCGTAATACGTATTTCTTAGTTAAACTGTGAACAATACACCAATACTTTTAATAAAATATTTTTTTGAAATAAGTACCTGTTTTTCTAAATGCTATAGTGTACACACCACTTAAGAGGGGTGTCATAGAATCAATATTTCAAAACGTGGGTCGCGAGCAATTAGCTTCGTTATTTACTAGCAAAGTTCCCGGCATTGCCTGTATGGTTGAGGTTGATTTTCTCGCACAGCAATTTTAGTCGCACAATTTGAAACACGTGTGTCGACTTCTCCCTAGTCTTTCCGGAAAAATAACAAATCTTTTAAAATGTTCGACAGATACCCCAACAGGTCTGGGAAAGGGGAGAAGGGAGGGGGGAGGGGAGAAGGGGGGAGAGAAGGGGTTGCTGTCATTCTGATGGTTAGATTGGATTTATTTTGCAATTTTTTACTCTCATTTTTTCATGAACAAAATTCTATTGGACGAGAAACGTAAGGTGTCATACTATTACCAAGTACGCATTGAACAAGTCTCATTGTGATATTACAGAAATAGGTGAAACATGACATTAAAAAAAAACACTGACATAACATAAGCATTTTCATATCCTGCTCAGTAGACCTCGTAGCATCATGCAAAAATGATGGTTAAAATTGTGAAATCTCCTCTACTCTAACCCTGAGAATGACTGTTAAGCTTCCCCCTCCCTTGGTTGGTTGGGATGTCTTTCAATAGTTTTTTCCCATAATTTACATAGTTTCCTCATGAGCATCTGTGGGATTTTAAAACCGTAATTTAAGGAAGGAATTGGTAAACGTGGTAATACGGCTATTATTTTTTTACGAAGTATGATGTGTCAAGATCTCGTTGGTATTTCAAATTTTGGTGTTTCACGTTATATGTCCCAATTTTCACTTACTGCACCGGCGTTATGTAACGTTCAAGCATAAGACATACCAAATGATTCAAGTCTGATTCTAAGCTTTAAATCAGTTAAAATCCCGTCGGAATCTGCTCAGTAGTTTCTTAGTTTTTCTGGAATATACTGAGATATACTCGGGTTTCTTTTATAGATATAGATTACAAAATGGGAAGTTGGTGTTTTTTCTGAAATAGGAACGGTGAGTAATTTTTTGTTCGAAAAGATGGCGATGAATATTTTTTCTTTTTCGAAAATGGCGCGGCAGGCCAATGATAAGCGAATTCAGTCAGCTGCGCGCAAAACGTCTATTATTACAGTATGTATACAAGTTAATTTTTCCTCTCAGCGATTGTGGTAGGTGAGCGGCAATGCTCTGGACTCGCATTACGTAGAACACAGGTTCGAATCCCAGTAAAGCGATACAGATTTCGGTTTTCTATGGTGTTCACAAATCACTCCTGGCCAATACCGGGATAGTTCCTACAGAAGACCATGGCCGAATTGCGTCCTGTTCCTTGCCCCCTAGTCATTTTCCGCCTGTAATGAACTCGACGTTGACGGGGCGGGAGGCAAACGCCGCAGTGATACCTTTAAAAAGGCCGTAGTCGAATTCATTCCATTACCTTGTCTACCGCGTCCTTTGCCACCTTTAATGACCTCGACAGGGTATAAAGCCAAAATAAAAAATTAAAAACAGCACGATATTTCCGCGACTTCCGGTTTGGAATTTATAGAGTCAAATCTGAAATGCAATGAAACTTATTTACAAGGAGTTTAAGGACAGCTAGTGCCATACAAATACTCGTAATTCCAGAGATGATTAATTTCCACATGAGACTGTTAACAGTAATTCTGGATGAAATGTACAGAGTGAAGGGAGTACAAGACTAATGAGCATAAACTAAGCTATTCTTTCACGTCACTCTACAAGGAACAAGTGTGAACATCCAGCTCACTGCTCCCGCCGTTTATCTTCGTTAGAAATCAGATGACCTTTTGACAAGAGGACGGGACTAAATGGATCCATTCTACCGATTCAAAAGTGAATGGCACGCAGCGGAAATAGCCAGCGCAGGCAGAAGAACGTGATGGCGATGTCTAGTGGGCGACATTCCTTGGCAGTGGGCCGGCCAGCTGTCCTCCCAGCACGTGGACGAACAAGTGGCGCCCGCCCGGCGCAGAGGACAATGCCTCGTGGCGGCAGTCTACTCCGAACAGCACCACACATCTAAAACAGCGCTAGTCTTCACTATTGCAGTGTATCCTCGTACTTTCACGGTCACTAAAAAGGTGTTACCGCACTCTCGCTTTATCTCAGGCCAAACATGGATGACGTTGATAAAAATCACGCTAAATCATGTGTGTTACATATTTACCAACTCATAAAATGACAGTGTCGACTAGTCCACACCGTTCTGCTTTTCTCATCAAGTACAGTAAAGGGAAATACCTATTTCGTTCTATTTGAGACCGATAATATCATCTTCATCAACGAAACAAAGCCTCCTGAAATCACTGCTGTAAGTATGTAATGTAGGCTTCCGCGGCCAGACAGTTGATTCTTGGCTATCCGGGTGACGCCGCGTCATGATTAGTGTAGCCGATATTTCGACCATCCTTCTGTGGTCTTCTTCCCGGGCAGAACTGCAGTCCACTCTTGTTAAAGTGTTAATTCGATGACGCCTTAATTATCACTGCCAGTTTTTTCTAAAAATTACTCGCCTCTTCGACGTCAAGATCATGTGAGGCGGGACAGGACTGAGAGCAAGGAACGGAAGGATTTTGGCCATGACTGTTTATAGGAGCTATCCCGGCATTCGCCTGGAGTGATTTCGGAAAACCATGGAAAACCGAAATCTGAATGGCCGGACGAGGATTCGAAACAATATCTACAAACCGATGTGTCTACTAACCGATATGACGAACTACCAAATCGAAGCCAACAGTACATAACCGTGTGCCTAGACCAACGGTTCGTTATTGTGTCCTGAAGGGTTTAGATCACGGGTGGCCAACCCGCGGCCCGCATTGAATATTTATCGGGCCCGCGAGATTCATCACACTTTTACAAAATATATTTATTTTATAATGGCCAAAGTATTGAAAACCAATGTATTAAAAATACATTATTTGTGCATCCATATTTTCAAAATTTATTTCATTTATATATCATTTTTAGAGTTATATATTTCTTTGAAATGTGCACTTAATATCATTATTACGTTTACATTTAAGAATAATAGTAAACACAATAATAATAACTCATTAAGTTTAAATTTTTTACTCCAAAAAAGTCTATAGTGGGTACAATCTAATATGTGGATATATAATTTTATATCTCGCCCGCGGAGTTATGATGCATTTCCAAAGTGACCCGCGAAATCATTTGGGTTGGCCACTCCTGGTCTAAATGATGACAGACATATGGCTATTATAGGAATGTGACACCACTCCCTTGTCGATCAAGACACAACTAACACCTCCAGTCAACATTTGGTGGTTTGAGTTTCGATCTGATGCAAGTAACTTAATGCGCAACACGATGTTAGATGTAGGAGCTACGTAGGATAGTTCCTTTTATTTGGGACCAATAACGAGGAACCATAAATACGGAGCGATTGGATCTGATATACATCAAGCAACCATTGAAAGAGTGAAGGCCCAGAAAATGTACAGAATCGTGCCGAGAACTGTACCGGGGATCTTCAAATTTCATGGAAGAAGGATTACCGAACTGCTCCCTAATACTACTCTTCTTCAAAGGCTCCACTGGCCGCTGCCACGCCCTCGCCCGAAAGGTTACCTTCTAATTTAATTCGCAGAATAAACACCTACGTTACCTACAAGGTAAGAATACCACACACACTGAAAACAGAGTAGGCTAACATCAAAAACAAGTTGCACAGTAAACTAACGAATGACTGTTTGGCTTCTCTCTGCCGAGCTATGTGCTCTTACCTAATAGTGAGGAGAAATCTGACTCCATACAGAGCCGAGCTCTAACGTTACACCGAGGAACCGAACGGGCTGGAACAGGCTCTCATACGGCATGCACTAAATAAACACAAAAGGCAGCAGGATTAAACCGCAAAGTTGGGCAACACTACAGCCACATTGCGGTGAAAAATACCACGCAATGTCTTCTTAAGTCACCACTGCACATAAATTAGAGTACTTACCCATCAACCTGTAATGTTGCAAGCAAAGGATCATCTCCATACTAAGGCAAAGCATCTAAATAAAAAAAAGTCACTAAGTTTATTGGGAAGGAGTTAATCAACTCACGCAGTGATCAGAACTGACATTGAAGATGTTTTGTCCAATTGGTCTATAGATTATTTTTATCCAAAACAACTAACATAAGACATAAAGTTTAAAACCTCGTCAGTCTTTCTGAGCATATAAGAAACATCTTTGAACTAACTTTGATTTAATCGGAATTAATGTGCAGCAACATAGACTGCTAGAAATCATTTACACCCACCAAGTTTCTAGTTGCAAAGTCTTATGAACATGTGTGCATCGGTAAAGCTAAAATTGTGGACAGCGATTCGTTGGTCGAATTTTGACAAATTGGCAACGTATAAAATTAGTATTTCACGAAAGAGCATAATCAATTTTTGGTTTTTTTCCCCTTTCTTCCTTTTCTTCTTTTATTTGACTAACCAACTTTAACTTCCGAGAGAAGCTGAACATAAAAGGGCACACCTTTCGAAATATCTGCACAAGCCTCAGTAACACCGTTAGCTGTTCGAACCCAAAGGTGGACGATATATGTATTGGGATTTGGCCGTGAGGGTATAGGAGACAGTATTGCACGACTCCCGACCCGGGATCGGTAGGGGGAGGAGAAAAGAAGGGGAAGGAACCATATCGTCATTCGTTTTAAGTGATTTCAGGATCCCGTAGAAAAACGAAATTTGGATGGCCGGACCGGGGAACAAACCCATGTTCTCCTGAGTCTCAGGCCCGGCCGTTAACAACTAACCCAGCAGGCGATGATCCATACAAACTTTTTTTGTAAAAAACACATGACATGACAAAATAAAAAGACACAGAATGCACCCTGAACACAGAGTGGGGCTAGTAACTGAGCGTTAGTTGAACAGTAACACGCATATGTGTGTTGTACTGATGACGCTTTTGCATTTTCCACTGCATAAAATACTGTATGATCCCACTCACTTGAACATTCATATGAGAGAGACCGACGCCTTCAGGTCGTAAGGCAGAACGTAAGGCAGGATATACTGTGGCGCTTTACGGCTTGCTTATCAACACTACATTCGCGTATTATGATTACCGGTTTATGGGACCACTTGATTTTCTAGCCCCACATTTCAAATGTGCCAACTATTCATTTTTTCTTATATTCCCAAAATACGATTTTCACAACCATAAGGTGCTATGCAAGAGACACTCAACTATAAGAAATTCAATTTTAATCCTACATCAGTGTTTGGTGCAAGAAGTTTTTATCTCATTTTTAAGGAAAATCTCCTTTAGAGCTAATCATTATATTTCGGTGATCTAAGTAAGAGGCTATTCTTTTTCTACAAAATTTACTCTAATTTTTATATTAAATTTGCTGTTATTGTTATCACTTTTACTTCATTTTGTGACCTAATCAAAACAATATTAACTTAAAACTGTGTGTGACCATTGTGGGTCATCAATTGGACCGATGACCGCTCTCAGATAGTCATCACGTAGCGGTACGACATGGTCGTTCCGTCAATTTCCATCGCTCTGCACAATTAAACGGACGACTATATGCGGTACGATTCTAGGTCAACATTGTGTCTAAATTACGAGTGATACTACAAAGTGACATATAGGAACCTAGGATGTATCGACAATTTCTTATTGTTGTTGATTTTGTGTTCCATATATTTCCACTTCAGAGAGGCTGATTCTCTGAAAGGAGATGTGTCAGGGAACACATTAGACCTATCTGCAGCGAGACGTCCTACGGAAGACATCTTGCGGTCTGCTTCAAAAGGAAGAAGATATTTTGCAGTTATGTGACGAGACGTGGCGGGGAAGCTTTGCCGTGCTACTGTGGAAGTGATGTAAGATTTCGCTTTTCGGTTGAAAAGTCTAGAAGATCGCACGAGTTTGGTTAGTTTGGTACCAATCTTATCGATACTAGTGCTATATTACTCATGGGCCAACCATCGACGACTTCAGATTCACCAAAATCATCATGCTATGGTAATTTAATCATTGAAATTCATCGAAATCCTTGCAACCAAATATTCTTTAAGTTCCGTAACGACCTTGAGTCCACGTATGGATAAGAGCTTTATTAAATTGATCAAGTTAACTTAGTGTTACGCTTCAAAAAATTCATGCTCATAAATTATTCAAGTAAATCAATAGTTTCATGTTCTCAATTCGTGTTTTGATGTTGCGTGTTAACAAAATGACAAATATTTATTTCTATTCAGATGATGCTGTCTTTTGCTAGTGCACCGATTGCGCCACAAACAATTTAAGGTTCTTTTGGCTTAGTTAAATTCCAGGTAGTTCAACATCTTAAAACTGGCAATACCTTGTTTACTTTTCAGAGAGGTTTTAATGGGGCATGAGTCAAAAATAAAACTTATTTATATTTCAGTTCTTTAGTCTGGACACAGGTATGATTTTATCCCTGACATAAATGCAACCCCCATCAGTTAATACCTTGAGCAATTTCTTTAAGTTATCAAGATTAATTGAAATATTTACTTTAAAAACTTTCGACGGACAGTTTTCACGTACCCAAACAGCATATGACCAATTAAAGTTATGCAGATAAAACTCAATGACAGTTCTTATAATATTAGATTAAAAAACAAACAAAAATCAGCTATAAACTAGGATATTATTTGTTCATCACAGTGTAATTTTCTTCTAGCGCTTTCATCCAGTAAAGAAAACATATGTCCGCCCAATCTCGTTCCCTCTCCCCCTTTCATTGTTTTTGTTTCGCATACGTCAAATTAAGGTAAAGGCTCGTGTGATAGTAATGACCTTGTGACAGGGTTTTTATTGGTTGCACATTCCGCCCCTATCACGGCCGCCCTAACATAGCCACGTAATCCGACTATGTATAGGAGACCTACAGTTTAACGAGGAATCCGAACGACGGGAGTGTTCTGGCGTATTTCACATTCCAAAGCTAGTAGTTCCAGAGTTGAAGGTCGAGTTACGGACCTCTGAAAATCCCCACCGACTCAGGGATTTGGACCGCGAACCTTTCGATCTCCAATCAGACGCCTTAACTATTGAGCCACAAGACCGCTACGTCAAATAATTGTTGAATTTTTTTGTTGATAATAGCTAATTTTTTATTTACTTTACCGGATGTTTGAAGACGTAACTGGCAGGATAAATGTGGCGGCAGTCACTATGGTGGACAAAACTAAATTTACAATCATGAGTTGTTTTCGCTTATTTTCAAACCGAAGATCTCAAGACATCTGACTAGCAAATAGTCCTTCCTCGCAAGTAAAATTGATTCATTCGTATAATCCTCAATCGCTGATCTGGCAATGTAAGCATATAAATGGATGTATCGTTCATCCAGCAACAAAGTCTAGTCCACAAGTCAGAAACCGCTAGAAACTCGCAGATATGTATGAATTTATGATGGTTCATTACTCTGCAGCGGCTGTCGTAGCCGATTAATTGCCAGCTAGGCCACTCCTTTTCAAGTCGTAACTATCCGAGGGATATTAATTCGATGGGTACATTATTTTCGATTAATTTATTGAGTCACATTACGTTTCTGAGACAGTAACCTTGAACTAGCGATTCATTTGGCACAATAAAAGATTAAGCATCATTATCAAAGTGTCTTATTGTTCGTTCGTATCTCCGAAAATTTATTCAAGATGTAATTAGGTAATAAACCTCTTGATACAGCCCAATAACGTATTTTATGACGCTTATAAATGAAACTCTTTACAGAGGCGTTCGTGAGGAAGGGCGAATTACTTAAAAGTGAAAATCGGTCGTTAGTTTTAATCGATAGTTTCGCAAATCGCCATCTGCACTCGCATATCCTGTCATTCTTTCATAAAGCCAAGTCCATCGACAACAAACTTCTTTTCTTTTGCGAGTTAGGATAAAAACAAACATGAAATAGAACACAATAATACAATGTTCATGAAGGTGCAGTTTCGTCACCCAAGTCTTTAGCGATCATTTATAGGTATAAGAGTAAATAGAAAGGGGTGTTACGTTCTGGAACTTTTTTTTTTTTACTTATGGCTTTACGCCTCGTCGACTGCTGTCATTAGAGGCGGGAAGGGACTGGTGACAAGGAACTGGAAGGAAGCATCCCGGCATTCGCCTGTAGATGTAGTGTGATCTGGGGAAACCATGGAAAACCCAAATCTGGATGCCTGGACGGGGATTCAAACCGGCGTCCTCCCGAATGGACATTGCTGTCCGCTGCATTATTGTGCTACTAATTACTGTGGTAGTAAAGTCAAAACTGGAACAATTACTTCCAACAGGAAAAGAATTTTTCAATTGGAAGTAAATTTACCATGTATCGGGGAAGCAAACAGACAATAACGAAAGAGCATCAAAAAAGGAGCATAACAAAGTCTTCCCGACGTTGATTATAAATATACAGGCCGAGTGGTGAAGGCGATAGAGGTTTGATCGCCGAAATATTGCATGAGAACACGTGTTCACTCGCCTGTTACCAGAGTGCATTGTATTAATCATATATATTATTTCTATAAGGTATCTTTTTGTCACAAGCCTGTATCTTCCATCATGCTTAACCGAAATGAATATATGAGGTTTCATTTTAAAGCTTATGGTCTCCACTTTCGTCATATCATTTTTTAAGAAAGAAAGTTTTCGGAATTAGACCCTTAAAGGGCAAAAGTATCAATATTTTTGCAATGCGTTTTTGTGTCACGAGCCATTTATCTCCCTTAATATCTAACCGATATAGATAAATGTGGTATAATTCTAAAAATTAAGGTTTCCGCTATGGTAACATCACATTTTAAGAAACGAAATTTTCTGAATTGAACTCTTAAAGGGCATAAATATCAGTATTTCTAAAATGCGGTTTTTGTCTCGAGTCATTTGTCTCCCTTGATAATTAAACAAAATTGATAAATGAGATATCATTTTAAAGATTGAGGTCTTCGTAAGGTCTTAGGTTGCGTTACACCACATTTTAAGAAAGAAATTTTTCAAAATTCTAACCTCAGAGGGCAAAAGTATTAATATTTCTACAACGCATTTTTCTGTCACGAGGTATTTATTTCCCTTGATACCTAATCAAAATTAATAAATAAAATTATCTGCTTTGGTCACATCAAATGAGGTATCGTTTTAAAGACCAAAGTAGCTGATTTGGTCACACCATATTTTATAAAAGAATTTTTTTGGAATTCGTCCCTTAAAGGGCAAAAACTATCAATATTATTTCTACAGCGTGTTTTTTTTTTTATTACATGTAATATATCTTCTTCGATACCTAGCCGAAATCGATAAATATCATATTGTCTCAAAGATTAAGGTCTGCAGTTAGGTAAAATCATAAATTAAGAAAGAATTTTTCGGAATTTGGTGCTTAAAGTGGTAGCGCGTAAGAGAAAGTTCAGAGCAAAGTCCCTAGATTGCAGCAACAGATATCACAGAGATGTCAATAAACTTTTTTTTTTATTCAATAAGTAGCTTTTCGGATATTTTTTTTCTGTTATGGTTTTCTGTTTTGCTATACAATTCTAATGTAAACATTCTGTTCAGGTTAGTTGTATTCTGTTAAGGTCAGCGACAGTTTGTCGTAAATACAGAGTTTTTTACATTTTCCTAACTGTTTCGTAATATGTTTTAAGTATTTTGATGCGTACCTATTACAAAAAAAAAAAAAAAAATGCTACAAAAGTACGGTTCTACTTTTTATTATATTACAAGCATTCAACCTCAGTATTCATCGCATTTTATTAGTGAAAATTTCGCACGGGACGTATAGTATTATTTAAAAAAGTTCTTCAATGATAATGACTCATCAGTTCATGAACACTTACTTTTAATTCAAACAACTCTGAAAACAGAATATACAGGCTGGCACAGCAGTGGAGTGTAAGGTAGTGAAAAATTATCCAACAAGGAGAAAAACTATCAGTAATGCCAAAATCGTGTTAAAATCTCGGACGCCGGGTTTATACTGGAAAATAAAAATAAAGCGGATTCGGTAAATAGATAAATAAACGAAACATTAGTTAAATTGGCAGTCATTTGTAATATGGCTACATTTCTTTTACTGAAATTTGAGAAAATGGCCCAACATCATCTATTTATTAACAGTACCACTGTATTAACACAATAAAGCGATATTGAACATTTGGCAGACCATTGAAATAGAAACCTGCGAGTAAAATATGACATCACAGATATTTCTGAAGTGAAAAAAAATGTGATACGTAACTATAAACAAACACAATGTAAACATAAATCAAATTGCAAATAAAAACATTTAGAACAGTGTAAAAAACACTATTACCCCCCAAAAATTTATCAGATATATATACAACGACTAGACGACCCGTGCGAAAATTTCGCGAATAAAATGCGATGATTAGTGAGGTTGAATGCTTGTAATATAATGAAAAGTAGAACTTTACTTTTGTAGCAATTTTTTATTTTGTGTGTGTGTGTGTGTGTAATAGGTACACATCAAAATACTTGCAATATATTACGAAACAATTAGGAAAATTTAAAACACTCTGTATTTATGACAAACTGTCACTGACCGTAGCAGAATAAATTAAACCTGAACAAAATGCACACAACGTATTAATAGCTCTGAAATATTTGTTGCTGTGCGAGGAAAATAAATACCTGGTGACAGAAAAATGCGTTGTAAAAATACTAATACTTTTGCCCTCTAAGGTCAGAATTTTGAATAATTTCTTTCTTAAAATGTGGTAACGGAACCGAAGACATTACGAAAACCTCAATCTTTAAAACGATACCTCGTTTATCAATTTTGTTTAATTGTTAAGGGAGATAAATGGCTCCAGATACAAAAAACGCATTTTAGAAAAATTGACATTTTTACCCTTTAAGGTTCAAATTACAAAAAAAAAATCCTTTCTTAAAATATAATGTTACCACGGCGGTGACCTTATTCTTTTATATGATACCTCATTTATCTATATCTGTTAGATATTAAGGGAGATAAATCGCTCGTGACACAAAAATGCGTTATAAAAAAATTTATACCTTTTCCCTGTATGGGATGAATTCAAAAAACATTCTTTCTTAAAATATGATGTCACAAATCTGAAACATTACTCCTTATAATCCTTCTTCATTTATCAATTTTGGTTAGATATCCAGGGAGATACATGGCTCGAGATACAAAAAACGCATTTTAGAAAAATTGACATTTTTGCCCTTTAAGGGTCGAATTACGAAACATTCCTTTCTTAAAATATAATGTTACCACGGCGGATACCTTATTCTGTAAAATGATACCTCATTTATCTATATCTGTTACATATTAAGGGAGATAAATCGCTCGTGACACAAAAATGCGTTATAGAAAAAATTATACTTTTTCCCTTTAAGGGTTGAATTCCAAAAACGTTATTTCTTAAAATATGATGTCATAAGGCTGAGGCAATATTTTTCATAATCTTACTTGATTTATCTATTTTGGATAGATATCCAGGGAGATAAGTGGCGCGAGACACAAAAAACCTATTTTAGAAAAATTGACATTTTTGGCCTTTAAGTGTCGAATTACGAAAAATTCCTTCCTTAAAATATAATGTTACCACGGCGGTGACCTTATTATTTAATATGATACCTCATTTATCTATATCTGTTAGTTATTAAGGGAGATAAATCGCTCGTGACACAAAAATGTGTTATAGAAAAATTTATACTTTTTCCCTTTTAGGGATGAATTCAAAAAACATTCTTTCTTAAAATATGATTTCACCAAAGCTGAGACAATATTCCTCATAATCCTACGTCGTTTATCGATTTTGGTTAGATATCCAGGTAGAAAAATGGCTTGAGATACAAAAAACGCATTTTAGAAAAATTGACATTTTTGCCCTTTAAGGGTCGAATTACGAAACATTCCTTTCTTAAAATATAATGTTACCACGGCGGATACTTTATTCTGTAAAATGATACCTCATTTATCTATATCTGTTACATATTAAGGGAGATAAATCGCTCGTGACACAAAAATGCGTTATAGAAAAAATTATACTTTTTCCCTTTAAGGGTTGAATTCCAAAAACGTTCTTTCTTAAAATATGATGTCATAAGGCTGAGGCAATATTTTTCATAATCTTACTTGATTTATCGATTTTGGATAGATATCCAGGGAGATAAGTGGCGCGAGACACAAAATACCTATTTTAGAAAAATTGACATTTTTGGCCTTTAAGTGTCGAATTACGAAAAATTCCTTCCTTAAAATATAATGTTACCACGGCGGTGACCTTATTATTTAATATGATACCTCATTTATCTATATCTGTTAGTTATTAAGGGAGATAAATCGCTCGTGACACAAAAATGTGTTATAGAAAAATTTATACTTTTTCCCTTTTAGGGATGAATTCAAAAAACATTCTTTCTTAAAATATGATTTCACCAAAGCTGAGACAATATTCCTCATAATCCTACGTCGTTTATCGATTTTGGTTAGATATCCAGGTAGAAAAATGGCTTGAGATACAAAAAACGCATTTTAGAAAAATTGACATTTTTGCCCTTTAAGGGTCGAATTACGAAACATTCCTTTCTTAAAATATAATGTTACCACGGCGGATACTTTATTCTGTAAAATGATACCTCATTTATCTATATCTGTTACATATTAAGGGAGATAAATCGCTCGTGACACAAAAATGCGTTATAGAAAAAGTTATACTTTTTCCCTTTAAGGGTTGAATTCCAAAAACGTTCTTTCTTAAAATATGATGTCATAAGGCTGAGGCAATATTTTTCATAATCTTACTTGATTTATCGATTTTGGATAGATATCCAGGGAGATAAGTGGCGCGAGACACAAAATACCTATTTTAGAAAAATTGACATTTTTGGCCTTTAAGTGTCGAATTACGAAAAATTCCTTCCTTAAAATATAATGTTACCACGGCGGTGACCTTATTATTTAATATGATACCTCATTTATCTATATCTGTTAGTTATTAAGGGAGATAAATCGCTCGTGACACAAAAATGTGTTATAGAAAAATTTATACTTTTTCCCTTTTAGGGATGAATTCAAAAAACATTCTTTCTTAAAATATGATTTCACCAAAGCTGAGACAATATTCCTCATAATCCTACGTCGTTTATCGATTTTGGTTAGATATCCAGGTAGAAAAATGGCTCGATACAAAAAACGCATTTTAGAAAAATTGACATTTTTACCCTTTAAGGGTCGAATTACGAAAAATTCCTTTCTTGAAATATAATGTTACCACGGCGGAGACTTCAGTCTTTAATATGATACATAATTTATCTATATCTGTCAGATGTTAACGGAGATAAATCGCTCGTGACACAGAAACGCATTTCAAAAATATTGATACTTTTGCCCTTTAAGGGTCGAATTACGAAAAATTTTCGTCTTAGTATATGACTTCACTAAATCGGAGATCTTAATCTTTAAAATGATACTTCATTAAACGATTTCAGATAGGTATCAAGGGAGATAAATGATTCATAACACAGAAAACAGCATTTTAGAAATATTGACATTTATGCCCTTAAAGGGTCTAATTCCGAAAACTTTATTTCTTAAAATATGATGTAACCAAAGTGGAGCCCATATGCTTTAAAATGACACCTCATTCATTGATTTCGGTTAAGTATGAAGGAAGATACAGGCTTGTGACAAAAAAATACCGTATAGAAATAATATATATGATTATACTGAGCCCAGAATCATTTCCGTTGTGCTCCACAATCCATCTGAAGAAGCGCTGTGATGGGCAAGAGCTGATATTAACACGGTCGAATGATTGCCTAGCCTCTCCGGAGTTTCATTTGGATGAGTACAACATGCTATATTTACGTAACATGTCGCGACACCAAAACATATTCGATCTTAAAACGCTTTTGCCTATTTAACAGCTTTCTAGGAAGCTTAAAACCAGGTTTTGATGGATTGAGAGTGTTACCAGACAACTATGTTTTAGTTCTGAATCACCATTTATCGTTCTGTAGTCATTCCAGATCAACGGACTGAGTAATGTTATAGTCCAACTGAATCAGATTTCTAGATCTAAGACACTTGGCTACAGCGAGTCTGCAAATGCCTGGTGGAGGATTGGAGCAGCCAATCGATTGGTATGGTAGACATAGCTCCAGACATCTTCATTAGTTGATTAAGCTGTTCCTACGTGTTGACGATAAGAAAGGCAAGGTGGTGTGACGGAGTGGCGTGCTGTATCGGCCGGCAGGTGAAAGTGGCCGCTCAGCTCCGTTAGTCAGCGGCCGAAACGGCGATAACGGGACACGAGGCGGCCGCCTGCCCACGGCTCACCGGACACCGAGCACGCAACACACCCACATGCAAACTGAAAATGTTTCGCTTTCAATCCTAACTATCGGAATAAAGGAGAGCATGTAGACTGCCAGTAGACCCACAAATACAAATCGTTATAAGCCATATAACGCTACACGCAACATACTTATCCATCAAGCGTCAGTAACTAAGCAAAAACCACATACACTTAAAAGGTAGAAAAAAGCTTCACTACAGTTTGAACGTGTTAACGCGCCGTTATACTTAAGTGACCTCTCATTTTCTTTAGGCTTCTGTGATTTTACGGAAACCTTTAGACGAAATTTGTTTCTTCTTGTCCATCTGTCATTACAATTGTACTGAAATCAGAATGCTAATATGCAACAGAGATAATAGTCAGAAAAACTTACAGAAACAAACACAAGTTAAACATAAATCAAATGCCAAATTAAAACATTTACAACAATGTAAAAAACACTATTACTCCAAAAAATATTTATCATGTATATATACACGTCTTTCAACGATTATACCGAGCCAGGGATCATTTTTGTTGTGCTCCATAAACTATTTGAAGAAGCGTTGTGATGAACAAGAGCTGAAAGAAATTTTATAAGAAAGATAAAGTCCAAAAGAAGAAAAGACTGATCGTCTTATAAGGCGACATAAAACCAATGAATCACGAAACAATGCAATGTAAGATCCTCCCCTTCGACAAGTAAAGAAAGAAGTCCTATGGATGAAACAAGTAAAATGATATTTTAAAGACTGAGATGATACAATAAACAAAAATTGTTTACAATGAAAGATTCTCGGTAACGGATCTGTCAGAAAAGAATCATGCAGAACAAGATGGGTATTGTTGGAAGAAAAACGGAAACGAATGTGCAAAAGAATTAAAAAGTGCTGTGAAAAAAATGGATTCAATTAGAAAATAAGGGAATTCGTTAAATCGCTGTCCACAGATGGTTGAATCTAAAAGAAGAACATTGCATTTTTCAAACGGTTACTGCACATACTGAACAAAATAAATCTACTTTTATAGCACGAGTTTCTGTAAGGAATGAGATGCTACTTCTGAAAAGTCACGATAAAATTTCTTTCAAACACTCAGTGATAATATTGGATGGCAGGTTCTTTATACATTTTTGGCGTACTTCTTGTAATCTTTTTTTGAATTGCAAAATCTTCATGCTGTCCACGGAAAATAAAACTTGATATATTCTAAGTTTCTGAAACTGATTTCATCTCCGTGCCAGCATGGATTTTTTGAATCTATCTATAATCGAACTACATTGTGTTTAGCGTAACTTTCAGTTACTTTAGATGTAAATAAGCGCAAATTGAATCATATACCAACAATATTGGCAATGAAGCTGATAGAAAAAGTTTGAAAACACGTAACTGTTAAATACCAGTGACAATCAAGGGAATGGGAAAGCCGATCTCTACAGCAAATACGCCATCGGGAACAGTAAAATCTAACCACCACGCCTTATTTATTGTAATACCAGGTAGTGTCTTATTGCTTAGCTTTTCTTTGCTTTGCCTGAACGAGATATGCTTTGACGCTCTATAGTTCGGATTCCACGTTAAAGTATAAATCTCGGAGGAAAGGAACTAGCAGTCCTACCTCCGACACATATAATCTTCCAGTTGTGGATAAAGATTTTTTTAAATTAGTTTCTTAGCAGAGTCAGTATTTCTTAAGTAAAAGAAAAGGCTTATGGCATTTATAGGCCGGGAGCCTCTGAAGCGTAATTCGGCTGCCGGTTTGACAGTTCTTGTTTGCCCCACATGCGCCTCTGTCGCGGTTACCACTATTTAAACTGAAAAAACTGAAAGGATAAAAGCACTGCTTAAACTGTTAGACACATATGGATGTAACGTAATATGGCAATCTTTAAAATTTATTTTTTATTTCAGCACCAGTCAAAAATTAAGAACGATTTTTTTTTTTTTTTTGCGTAACTGATGCTTATTAAATCAATTAAAATGGACTTATCTAAGGGAAAGGAATGTGATTCAAAGTAAAACAAAAGTTTGGAACTGGTTCAAAGAAACAAAAATGCAGTTTTTTTGTCACTACCGTCGCAGCGCACACGTTTTTCGATTTTGCATGCACTTCGCGCCTTGTTTTGATGCCCATACCAGTGGCCCTTGCGCTTCTAAAAGCCATTGTCCTCTTTTTCTTAGAGGACTCTTAGGAAGAAAAATATCTTTCAAAATTATCAACGTGAAAAACAAACAATACTCGTAGGTTAACGCTTCTGTAAGGCTATAATTGAAAGAGAAAGTAAACCAATATTGTGGTTACTATATACAGAAGCTGAAGGGTGTGCAAAGTAAGGCTACTAGATCCGTTTCTAAATTACCGTGGAACATAGTTGGTAACTCGTATGATAAAGGAGTTGGGTTGGAAGTTACGGGAAGACAGGATGCAGGTGAAGAGAGTGCTTGGAATGTATAAGAAGTATAATGGCGACGAGGTTTGGAATAATATTGGGAGGAGAATAAGGAAAAGTAACTGAAAGAGAAGAGATGACCATGACCATAAACTGTCCCTTTTGAATTCAGGCTTAAGGAAATGAATATTTTTATTTGCAGGTAAGGAAGTCTGAGATAAATTACCCAGCACGGTGCTAAAAAGTTTGTTTAAAATGGTAGAAAAATAAAACTTTGTACTGTGCAAAATGCAGGAAAACTGCCAGGGAAGCATTAGCTCCGTTGCAATCTATTTATTTATTAATTAACGATTATTATTATAATAATGTGTAAAACATACCTAAAACACACTTTGTACTAGCACAAAAAATTAATTATTGGCTTGATTTGTCTTACCGTAAATTATTGTCAATCCAGAGACATAAAAAAAACAGTGGTATTTCGCTAGGAACGTTGTACTTATGTATAATTTTTAGAACTGTCTTACCATACTTTTATTGATGGTATCAAGAATCAATCTGCGTAATACGTATGTAAGATGATAAAATATTTTCGTCCTTTTCTTATTTGATTAACTTTTAATTTTTTAGGTCAAAAACATTAATTATATCACAATTTCTTGCACAAGTAAATAAATTAATAATTTTTATGTCGAATAGAAACAGTAACCACTTACATAGACACTGGGAACAAATAGCTATTACCGTCGCGTAAATAACCCTTAGAAGACAAAACAGTTCATAAACGCGTCGGAAAGACTGATTCTGGAAGAAGTAATAATCAGTTTTACTCACATTTATCAATGTTTGAAGCTGTATTACGAATGTTTGCTATTTTCACGAAACTGTTACATAATTTTCATGAAATCAATGTGTATTGAACTACTGTTAATGATTGGAATTTTCAACAATCATTTATTAAATATTTTAATGTTCCGCATTTAAAGTTGTGAACATAATCAACTTCATTCGTAATCAGCATACATTAGCAACCGCCTTTAGTATGGATCGTTTTAAATGATCCACGATATAGATAAGATTTAAAAAGCAACAAAACAATGGTACATGAATGTGGATCAAGACATTATAACTTTTAATGTTTGTATGATTATCGCAGAGTGAAAGTCATGCTAAAAAATTATTTTACGTTGTGTACCGCAGTAGAACAAAAGTTACGTTGGCAGCCTCAATTCCATTAAAAGCACGCTCACCGCAGCTATCTTGCAATCTGCACTAACAGCTCGCCGTCACATTTCTGACTGGCCAACACATTTACCCGGACTTCACATTCGCTCACTGCTGAAATTCATAATCCACCGGAACCTGCAAACAGGAATCTTTTATGCCGCCTACCAATTATAAGCAATTACAAACAACTTAGATCTCGTTTTGTGCGTCGTTCGTTCTAAACTTGCGACTACAAAATCTGACGTAACAACAACTAAGCTAATGACTCTTACTAAATTGTTTTTGCAAGAAAACAATGTTAAATTAATGCAGTGTGTTTGCACGTCATTTTTTTCCAGCTGTTGCTTAACTTAGTATATATACTTTGTATCTCGTCAATATATTATCAGTTACAATTCTTTCTTGAAAGTTTTACGTTGTTTTTATAATTTGGTTGTATCGTTTGAAACATGACATTAAAAATTTAAAACAACTGATCGCTTTCTCATCACAATTTACAATAGTGTTCTGGATTTAAGGAATCTGATCATTCCTGGTTTACTCTCATTTCTTTTCCATGGATATGTACGAACAATCCGTCAAATAGCACCTACTTTAATGTGCACCTTATTGTAACTCGGCTGTCATTGCCATATAATCCTGTCACTAGTGTAGCGACGACGTCAATTTGGACCAGCGTGCAGAGCTTGTACACGTTAGCAGGATATATATTTCTTTCTATTTCTGTTCATTGTGTGTGTGTTTGGTAAATGTTTATCTTGCAGCACTGTTTCCATTTTATTAAGTCCTAAAATTATCTTCAATAAAGACTGGTTCCTTAGAGTTATACTGTAGCTGAGTACCTGTCTGCTTTTGGAAGTGACAGTTTTCTAGTAAATATGTTCGATTTGTAATTTTTTATTGCTAAGATTTACAAATCTGTGTTTTTGTGCATGGGGAGACGATCGTTTCTTAAATGAGCGAATGGAAAGTCATTACTTTTCTTTGGCACTCACGAGTATTCTTTGTACTTTGATTGAACTGTTTTCGAGTCTGTTCTATATATATCGCATCACATATTAGCTTATATATGCCAGAGTAGAGTGTTATTTTTTATTTATTTATTTATTTTTTGCTTTACGCCGTTAAGGACTAAGAACAAGGAAATGACACAAGACACAATCCTCTCGCCATATTTGGAAAATAATGCAAAACCTAAATATGGATGGCCCGACGGCGATTCAAACCAGCTTCCCCCTCGAATGCGAAGCCTGAGAACGCGCTAGGTTGAGTTGTGGACTCAGTCAGCAAATTGACTACCCTTCATCCCTTGTTTCTTGCTGTGTTCTATGGATTACAAAGGAGTTCATAGTTGTACAGTTGCTTTACAATTCAGTAGACAGTAATCAGCACAAAAACAGATTACGTGGACTATTGGAGTCGTCCGCGTCAGTTGTCTCATAGCTATATGAGAACTCTGTAACAACGTAACTCAAACAGCACAAAAATAACATGAAAATTGTTTTTGATTTTTGGTGAGACTTTAAGGTAAGATTTCAAGTTCTGACATGTAGTCATTATACGTGCTCTACATGAAATGACGTGAATTGTGTTAAGATTTGTACTAACGTATACCTGCGACTTCGTCCACGGACATGGAGTATGAGTCTAATGATTTTAATTCACCGAAGTACTATCAAAGAAATGTTGGCTAGGCAGAGAAAAGGAGAGGAACAACTTCCCTTTTTCTTCCTCGTTCTTGGTTCTCTTCCTTCCGTTTCGAGTTTACTTTGTACGTAAATGTTTTAAACGAATTTTTCTATGTCATTAATTGTTAGCCCTTGAAACTGCAACTACTTCTAAAAAATCTGTGACTGTGAATGACCCACAAGTACATTTCAGCATTGTTCAGAAAGCTTCACTGAAAACAATGCTTGAAGTCGTACTACATGGCGCGTATGATCATACAAAATCCATAACTGTATCGCGAAGTCAATACATAATCGTTTAAACGAACTGAACACATTGTTACGGCGTATGGAATGCCAACGATAAGTGAACTATCTTTATATATGTGGCAGTGACAAAGCTGTACATACTCCTATAAAAGGTAAAAAAAACTACTGTTTCCTTTGTTTGCAAAAATTTTATGGTGATAGCTGTGGGAACTTATTACCACCTGCAGAATAGAAAATATCACTCAAACAGTTATTCCTTAAACAGTCATTCCTTGGAAAACTATTTAACTTATCAGCATAAATTTTATTGTATCTTAAATTTTAACTCAAGGCAGAAGCATCACTGTGTGTAAGTATAGTTCTAATCTGTTATTTAGTTTTAACATGGCATGCAAAGACATAAAATGGTCTAAATATTTGGCTATAGCCCCAAACTATGTAATTATCGGGATAAAAAATATCCTAGATGTTAATCCATGATTTCAGCTATTACTACGTTATGTTTGTTAGTTTTTGCATGATACGTGCACAGACATACACAGGCGCCCTATGAACACAACAGCACTACAACAGGCTTTGAATGTCTCGCTAACGGTTTGTGAATGTTTATCCGTTCTACATATTTATTAAATGAAAAATGTTGTTTTGTCTTTGAAATATCTTTCATGGTTTAAGGTTGAAATATGTCAACATAGAAGTCCCACAACTGACCACTGAAAGAGGATTAAAATCCGTAATTAGGATGCACCTACAGGGCCAGTAGCAGGATTTTAACGGCACGTATCTAGTGTCAGTCTTGTCTCCCATAATAATAAGAGGTTAAACAGGTTTCGTCAACCAACAAACAGAATGAAGAACTGTTAATGGGAACCTCCTACATTACAGGAGTACACACTGATCTGTTAATACCTAATTACATAAAGATAATAAGCCACTGTTTCCACAGTGGGATTAAAGATATCTTCTGTGACCGATAACGTTGCATGAATGACCTTCAGCGTCGATTTCCAATACAATACTCATAAGTAAACAAAATATTTAAGATTCCCAGCTAACATGTTTGGTCCAAGGAAATGTATTTCACTCACAGAACGAAATATTTATCAGAGAAAATAATATTTGTAGAACTTACAACGAAAAATAGACCTATTTACAGAAAACTGCAGAAGAAAAATATAATGTTTTGCGTACCTGCAAATGCTATTAAATGTATTATTATCATGCATAAATAGTTGGTCATGTATGCTGTCAAAATTTCAAAAGAGCATTAAAAAAAAAAAAAAAAAAGCAATTGTAACAATTTTACTAGAATAGATGATCATGTGCTTATTGTCACAGCGTCGAATGTAAACAAACATTTGTTTTAAGCTTAATCTTTAACATCTGAGTCAAAATGTAAACAAGAATCAATCACTTACATAATCCTGCGAGTTAAAACAGCCTTAGAGGATACCTCACCGTAAAGGTTTCTTAAAGTTTCGCAATCGAAACTTAGCAAGATTACTTTCGACTCTCATATATGTATACATATTAGGCCAATGCAATCGAATATTTCTTTCTTTTTCCAACGAACCCGTTTCACTGAATTTCATACATCATCTTTTGAACTGATTCAGACATTTCTTGTTAGCTACAAGTGTGCAAACAATAAAGTATAACTGATATTTTTTACTTACATGTGTTTCTTATTTAACATTCGCTAGCATAAAGCCTCAGCGTTTGCTTTGCGGTAGTTTTGATTTGGAACGTGTTTGAATCATTTCAAACTTTTTATTCAAAATTAATTTGAACAGCTTTACACTACACAGTCATAAATTCACCATATTACCAACAGGTATTGGTAATATTTACATGTTGATAACTGCGCGTGAGTACTGCACCTAACTGAGTATTTCACTATTTCGTCCAATGGTTGTTTTTATTTGAGGTGTCATGGGGCTCGAGTACCTTGGATTTTTAGTCTACTTCCTGCTAACCCTGCATAAGGGAGGACGATGTTTTGAAATTGGTTATTGTATTTTTATTTTGTGTTGCGTATAGTGTTTGGCTGATCATTTTTTTTTTTTTACTTATGGCTTTAGCTTCGTCGACGTCAAGGTCATTAGAGGCGGGATGGAACTCGACACAAGGAACGGGAAGGAATTCGGCCATGGCCTTTTTGAAGGAAGCATCCCAGTATTAGCATGGAGTGATTTGGGGAAACCATGGAAACCCCAAATCTGGATGCCTGGACAGGGATTCGAACTGGTACTCTCCCGAATGCGAGGCCAGAACGTTAACCGCTCACCCACCACGCTCGGTTAGCTGGTCAAATTGTTGTGTTTGTTTACCTTCAGATAGTACTTTCCGAATGTGAAAATTTTCTTGAAATATTAACTGCTGTTGTTTATTATTGTTTTACTTTGTTCTGTCTGCATACCCGAGTCATCTTAATAGATTATTACGACGGTGATATGACGGTTGCTAGTTAATCATAGTTAAGGGTGGTGTGTTCTAAGGTTCCATATTTAGTATTACCCAAAATTTTAGATTTATTCAAATGTAAGAGTTTTAACTAAATTCAAGATAAATATTAAAATCTTTATTACATTTGGATAATAATTCCACTCACAATATAAATAATTACTCTGAAGTCTGTCTTTGTATAAGAGGGCATCTAGAACGAAAGATCCATGCACATCCGCATATCATTTCTCCGTACTAGGAGAGATCTAACACCAGACTAAACGAATTTAACTTTTATTTTTGTCGAATAAAACTCATCCAATGTATGATACTATCGTTTTCAGTATTTCCATCCCCCTTCCCTTAGTGCCAATTAACGTTCCAATGTGGCGGCTCTTCCAGCTGCCGTATTTTCTCTGCCAATGAGTATTTTTCGTAACAGTAGACCGGATTCACAAGTGACATTGCCTAGCCGTTACAAGTCACCTTCACCAGTTTTTGATCAGATTCCAAAGTGTTTCCGTCGTCTGAGTTTTCTTCGCATGCGACAAATTCGATTTTAACAGTACAAGTCTAGGGAACTTGTTGCAATATATAACAGAGTTTAGCAGAGAATGAAGAGGTGTGCGAGTGTCATTTCGTGCATGAAACTGTCGTGAAATAAAACGGCTCATAGCCGGAGATCAGTTAATCGCGATTTCGTTTTACTGAAAAGACATTAATAGGCGCAACACCGCTAACAGTATTCGTAATCAAAACCAGTTGGTCTCGAACTGGTGACCTCACGTTACAGCAGACCAATTACATGACTAACGCAGGAGGCGTGGCGGCCAAATGTGGGAGGAAAGAGTTGTCCAGCCAGCCCACGCTGCCTCGTCGGAGATATAACGACAGTAAAGACTTTCATCCTACGCGGGGAACGGGTCTGCGAAGTGGTCAATGACTCCACTCTTCCGCCGCGATATATTATGAAGATGTTAATTAACAAGCATTACACCTTGAATTCACACAGGCAGCCATTATATCGGCATCATGTTTCGTAACAATGAAAAATGGAATGAGCTTACTAAGAATGAACAGTGTTTTATTTATATAAATAAAATTCAAAGCTGAATGTTCGTTTTCCGCATAGATAAGTTTATCTTCTGAACCAGGTTAGTAATTCTTTCCACCTGACGGCTTGATTCTGAACCACTCTTCACCCGATTCCACTCCCCCCACTTCACCTGTAGTGCCGATTGCCCATTACGAAACTGTTAAACTTTGTTTAATACAGCATTTAAGGTGGTGGAAACAACTTGTCTACGCTTCGGACGCAGAATTTTCTGGAAGTCCAAGGGCGAAACTGTGTGTAACCACTAGTTGTTCATATATCGTAGTAGTCCGTTTTGTGGTCGAAGTCACTCAATGTGATAGTGTCTGGCGCTTCACATGAGTTACATGGTTCGACGCCTGGTGATAGAACAAAATTACAAGATTCGGTACCCAGCGAGAAGAGCAGGAGATGTGGTGGTGCACAGTTCCTGATCACCCTATTCTGCAAGAAACACCCTGGTTAGATTGTAAATCTCTTCGCATTATGGGTAAAGCGAGATTAGATGACCATACTGATAATGATTCGGGGGAACCCCTTTTATTCCTTTCGGAAGTGTTGGCCGTCGCCATATTTCACTCCTATTCTTCTTTGATCTTGATATTATTATTACTAATTGTTTTTTTCCTTTTCGTTTCAGCCATCTATGGACTACGATTACACAACTTCAATTTTCTCTTCTGAGTTTCCTTCCTGTGTCGCCAGTACTCTTTCATTCTCTGGCTCACTCTTGCTTTTTCTTCCTCTGAAAACGCCCTCTTTTTCCTTTACCTCCGCAATTTTTTCTCTGAATAATTCCCTGTCTTGTATGTCCTCCATGCTGATCCCACATCTTTTCAGATACTGATCGACCTCCTTCACCCATGGAACTCGAGTCTTCATGTTCTCTTGAAAGTTGAGTATTTTCTTTGTCATTATTTCTGGTTCCATTCTCTTGATGTGTCCATAGAAAGCTCCTTTTCTTAATTGTGTTTGATACCTTTTCAAACTTATCACATAATTCTTGGTTCGATCTCAAACAGAAATTAAATTCACTTCCTGACACTTTGTTTGGTCCCAAGATTTTCCTTAGAAAGTTTCTTTCTTTCCTTTCTATTTCCGTCAATCCCTTTCTGACTAGTGTTTCTGCTGCGTATAAACTTTCTGGCTTCACTACCGTACTGTAGTGCTTGTATTCCGCCTGATGAGAGAGTAATTATTACTATTATTATTCAGTCATTTTCAAGCACGAATTGTTAAGACCTCTAAGAGTCATCAGTATCGTTACCATGAACTTCTAGGGACGTGAAGCGTAGTCAACACGCCTGCTTCAGTGGCGAACTATTGACTCTCCCGCTTGCCGGAAGGAACTTGCTTTAATGGGAGGAGCTTAAGTGCTTTTATCTGTCTGATATTTGTGTAACTTATTTTCTCTATGATAGGTGTAATTTTGTGTGTGAAGTGTGTAGTTAATGAAGCCGAGCGTGGTGGGTGAGGGGTTAACGCTCTGGCCTCGCATTCGGGAGGACGTTGGTTCGTATTCCCTTCCGGGCATTAAGATTTGGGTTTTCCATGATTTCCCCAAATCACTCCAGGCGAATGCCGGGAGGCTTCCTTCAAAAGGTCATGGCCGAATTCCTTCCCGTTTCTTGTTCCCAGTCCCATCCCGCCACTAATGACCTAGACGTTGACAAGGCGTAAAGTCATAAGTAAAATTTTTTTTTAATGAAGCTGGGTTTGGGGACCATCCCAGTATTCGCCTCAGTACCTGAAGCAAGCCGCCTAGAAATAGCAAGGGTCCAGAATTCAAACTTGGCCCCGGTTAACCTCCCCTATTCAATGTGGTGGCAACTCAAAGCGCGCAGACACACTGGCGGGTGATCTTCAGAGTTCAGATACACAGTAGTAAACAACACACTACTTTCAAGAACCACATATCACAGTCATATATATAAATATACAAGATAACCTAACACACAAGTAGAAAACTGACCACATATTTTTGTAACCAGGTTGTGTGATCAACCTACTTTTCAACTACACAAATGAAGCGAGCTTTAAAAAATTTATGTATCCCTGTTGAAGCCCTTCTAATGACCTGAGCGATGTCCTTAACGGATGAGAACTTATGGATTAAAACAAGGCCTATATGTTGATGCATATATGAAAAAAAAAATTGCTGAAAATGGCAGACGTTTTCACACGTTTCAATAGAACGCTCTGGCATCGCATTCTGGAGGAAGCAGGTTCGAATCCCCGTCTGGATATCCAGTTTTATGTTTGCCATGGTGTCCCTAAATCCGTTCACGCGCATGCCGGGAGGGTTTCTTTAAAAGGCCATGGAGAATTCTTACCCACACCTTTCCCACGGCCCTATCTCTCCTCTAATGATCTAGACGCCGAAGAGGTGAATAACCATAATAAAATAATATTTTAATTACTTCTTAGAGTGTATTTTAAATGATCTGTTGCAGTTTTTGTAGATTTCGCGATTCTATTCCCGCTTGTCTCCAAGGGCGAAGGAGGCCAGTGTTTTGTGGCACGGTGTAGCGAGCCCGGCCAGACATGTGTTCCGGCCGGAAGGTGTTTGCTGAAGGAAATTGGTAATTTGGGAGAGCGCCGCGGTTGAGCTTATAGCTGGCCGGCTAACCGAAACAAACACACGCCTCTTCCACAAGCAATTTGTCAAAACGGCCGCGTTTCAGAGCCAATAATCAAACAATTTTTTAACTGTCTGTTCCGTGCGTTTCTCCAAGACAGTAATCACTGCTGCATCACATAAACGAAGTTTCGTCGAGGCAATATTTTTACCACATCTCTGGTAGTTCATCCCAGTTCTAGTTCTCACCGCAGTCGCCTTTATAATGAGAAACACAGCGATGCAAGTTCGTGGTGTTTTTCCTCGCGACGCAAAATGGCAAGGAAACCTAAAGATAGTAGTTTGGCATTCTGGAGAAACTGCACCCGATTTCCGTCTTCGGGCTTACTGATATTTGCTTTCTTAAATCACTCTAGGCGTAGGCCTGTACGGTTTAATTCACGTCGTCCTCATTTCACTATCCTTGGAAAACCGTTCTTTACCATTCTTCACAGTCACAATGCAATGTATTTACTTTATCACCTACTTAAATTGAGTCCAAGAGTAAACTTATGTTAGTACAACAACGCTCATACAGCAGGTCTCGATAGTGCAGCACAGTGTTTCTCAAAGTGGCGTACGCGAACCCCTGGAGGTTCGCCAGTTTATCGTAGGGAGTTCGCGTCAAGATTTACGTAATGGCGGACAGGCTATCTCAAGCGTATAACACACACAATGGTGAATATCGCTCATTGTCGCCAGTTGTGAAAATTATTAAAAAAAAGGTGTGTAGTAGCTAGACCATTGGCTTCACATACGGAGGGTCATCGGCCCGAGTCCGCCCGAGAGTATGAGCAGTCTTGTTTAAGTGTTGTGCTTGTAGTATGTTGTCTGTACTATTTGCCATATTAACACATCAAAGACATTTAAATAAAATTGCTGAGAGAACATATAAAGAAAATTGAAGCTAGCTGGATGACTGAAGAAGCCAAATCTCAAATTAAAAAAGAAATTCAAATGCATTGTTGTACAAGAGCGTGGAACAACTGAAAACAGCAAATTAGGCAAGACTAGATATGAATCAGTTATTTGTATACTAAGTCACAGATACGTCTTGTACCATGAGGGTACTTCAGAGCGTAATGCTTTATCAATAACAATAAGAATTCGAAATTTTGTTCTGGAGACTAGGAGCACGGAGTACGAGTTTTTATGTTTGTGTAAGCTATCAGCACTGAATCTTCATTTATGAGAGAAACATTAAAATTTTGTCTACTGGTCGCCTATTGTACCTAGTATTATGCCTAGTATACCTAGTTAAAGCTTCACCATGTCTATGGGCATGTGTAATTACAGTGATGTTATGGAAAACCTAGTACAATGAGTCAGGAGACCTCTTGTGATTATTATTATTTCAATTTTATATATTTTGTTGGGTTTTTACTGGCTCCATTACAGCCAGTTAGAACATGCAACAACTATTAAATCTTAAGACAAGTCTCGTAGTACCGTAGGAATTTCATTTATCATTCGTGGAGACAGTTACTTTCATCAGAGTTATAGTGCATTACGTCGAGAGCATTAAAGAAACAAAAGACTTGAGGACAAGGAACGGGAAGGAATTCAGCAATTGCTTTTAGAAGCAGTAATCCCAGCATTCGTGTGGAGTGATTTAAGGAAACCATAGAAATCAGGATGGCTGGACGTGAACTTGAACCCGTATCCTCCCGAATGTTAGAACTGATTTTATGTGCATTGATGACGAAGGTGAGTGCTGGAATTTTGTGTTTGTCGTTCGTGCTTGACGGAATATAGGAAATAGCGAGAACTGTTGCGTACTTTTCGCGAAAGACATGCAGTCTTAAAATCTAAATGTTACTGGTACATTAAAGTTAACACCTTCGTATGTCTTAAGTTCATATACACTACGGAGGGAATTAAACCATCCCTGTCATGCAGAATCTGGTAATTAAGAGCAGAGCATCAAAATCTACCTATCTTCCCGGCCATGATCAAAATTTCATCCACCAAAGTCAATCCGAGTAGCTAAGCACGGGTATATCTCAAGAACAGTTCCTACATTTTAACGTCAGACGAGCGGAGTATGCTGTAATAACAACCTCGCATTGTCAATAGCCAGTTACACTGACTTGGGAACCATCAGACCTGTTCGAACGGATTTCGATCCCCCGAGTATATGTTGAAGGGTATTTACGCCATATGTCTGTGTTACAATTATTTCTTTAAAATGAGCCCTAGGTATCGAGAAATTAACGCACAAACATATGTGAATAACGTTTTAATACTATAATTTTAACGCAACATTTTAAAGTTTCACTGTGGTGTACGGTGTAAGGTGTTGGCTTCCCATATTGCGAACCAGAATTCAAATCCCCATACCTCCAAATATTTTTATTTCTTTTTTGATATCCAGTAATCATTGAGCATTGATTTTATTTCATTTAAAATTCATTTACGAATTTTTATTATGCGAAATAACAGACATTATGTTATTTTCAAACATTTACATGCTACCACCACTGCACGGAAATAAGTGTAACTGTGGAAGGGGGAAAAACCCCGACCTTCTGGCTGTAACATATTTACTTTATGATATTAATTGTAAAAATACAAGTATAGAAACGATGAAGTTGAAATATACCTGTTTCATTAAAAAAAAAAAACACATAAACAATAAATAAACAATAAATAATGATTTTCTAAAAAAAAAAAGTTGGGACTGTATATTCTGTAATATTTTGTTTTGAAAGTTATTTCGCATAATAAAAATTCGTAAATGAATTTTAAATGAAATAAAATCAATGCTCAATGATTACTGGATATAAAAAAAGAAATAAAAATATTTGGCAGTATGGGGATTTGAACCCGGGTTCGCAAAATGGGCAATCAAACGCCTTACCGCATACACCACGCTAAAGCTTATAAAGTATACTAAAATTATAATATTTAAAAGTATATTCACATATGTTTGCGCATTAATTTCTCGATACCTAGGGCTCATTTTGAATAAATAATTGTAACACAAACATATGGAATAAATACCCTTCAACATATATTCGGGGGATCGAAATCCGTTCTGAACAGGTCTGATGGTCTCCAAGTGAGAGTTCCGTACACACATTGTACATTAATTACACGAGTCATGAAATTCACCATCAAATGAAACATACGATTTTTTTTTGTAGAAAACATCTCCTCATGAAATATTATCAGAATCATCCAATTAGCTGTATCGCGAAATCCAAACTACAGAAACATCGCTACAATTTTCTGTAAACTTCAGTAGGTTACATTTTTTTTTTTTTTTTTTTTTTTTTTTTTTTTTTTTTTTTTTTTTTTTTTTTTTTTTTTTGCTGTCGTCAGTCTTTCGACTGGTTTGATGCAATCCTCCATCCCTTCCTATCCTGTGCTAACCTCTTCATCTCTACATACCTCTTACAACCCACGTTCCAATTATCTGCTTCATTTATTCTAATCTCTGTCTTCCTCTACAGTTCTTACCTTCCGCTGTTCCCACCACCAACAAATTAACCGATCCAGCATGTCTCAGAATATGATGTACCAGCCTGTCTCTTCTTCCTGTAAGCTTCTACCACAAACTTCTTTCTCACCCATCATTTCCAAAACTCGTTCATTTCTTACTTTGTCAGTCCACTTAATTTTCAGCATGCTTCTGTAGCACCACATTTCAAATGCTTCAATTTTCTTTCTTTCCGGTATTTCTAAAGTCCATGTTTCGCTACCATAAAGTGCTGTGCTTCACATCTAGAGTTTTAAAAATTTCTTTCTAATTCCTAGATCAATATTTGAAACTAAAAGATTTCTCTTTTTCATGAAGGCTCTTTTTGCTAGTGCTATTCTGCATCATTCCTGTTTCGGCCATCGGTTGTAATTTTTCTTCCCAACTAACAGAATTCACTTACTTCTCCTGCATACGACATATCAATCTAAATTTTTAGAGAATTTTTTGGATTGATATTTTTTGATTATTTCGGAAATAAAAGGTTAGTAATAACATTTTATCATTGTTTTAGGCAAAATTTCATTGTTTTAGACAAAATTTTCCTCGAAGCTTACATGGCAGCACTGTGAGACACATGGCCCAACTTTTAATGGATAGGAGGTACAGATGATCCAGGTTTCAACCCGGGCCTGTCATTCTAACTGTTTTCTGCAATCAGCTATACAAATACTGGGACGTTGCCAAGTACCTTCTGAAAAGTTACACAATACAGAAACGGACTGACACTTTTACAGAGCACAGCTTACAATTCCACAAACATATTGCAACACGTAGGTTCTTGCTTATTTAATAAGTAACCGCAGAAGTGGAAGAGAAAATTACACCGATATTACCAAGCTAAACGTCAAATGAATGTGCCATGCCACAAAAAAATGCTCTTTAATATGTCTTCCTCTACCAGGAGGTAATTCTGGCAGCAGAGGCTGAGGAGAGGTGGAGCGCGTGTAAATCACGGCCAGGCTACTAATGGGTTCTGCCGCTACACGATTGGCTTTCAGGGGTCGCTGGGCGTCTTGGGGGTTAGGTCCTATTTATAACAGAGCCTCCCCATTCTTTACACAAGACTGGCTGTCTTCCTGCCCACTGCTTCCGGTGGTATTGTGTAGCTTCGTAATATCTTCGATTGTCTGTAGACAGTTCCCACGGTAGCGACTGACAGTACTTGAAGATGTTGCAGTACTGAGGTGAAATGTAGGAATAGAGCTCAACAAGCGTTGATAAATCGGGAACAGGCATTTAAGCCAAGACAGTGAAAACTCTGAAAGCATCGTTCAACAGACATATCCATAATATCGAGGTTAAAATTCAATCACGGTAAATGCAGAAGCCACTTGCACAAAATACATTTAGTAAACTCCTCGCTATGTCAGTGCGACGGGGAGTCAGAGGCTGATACGAACCACATCTTTTTCGGATAGAAGAAATTCATAGATGAATCAGACAAACTCTGTAAAGATTTGAAACGATGAGAAGCTACCCAGTCAATGTAAGTTTTTTTTTTTTTAACTAATGGCTTTACGCCTCTTCGACCGCTAAGGTAATTACAGGCGGGATGGGACTGGGGACAAGGAACGGGAAGGAATTCGGCCATAGCCTTTTTGAAGGAAGCATCCCGGCTCAATGTAAGCCATCTCCTTGCCCTAGGAAACGTCTCAATATTGTTTATCAGAGGATGGTGCGCTTCGTTACTAGGAGCAACGTAGAAATATAAATGGGTGGAACCCATGTTACTTATCAATATTGTAAACAGTTACCACTAGGTTTCTGCTGTTTTATTGTTAAAATTTTAATTGAAATGATTTATTCAAAGCACTGGATTATAATATTTTTACTGCTAAATTCCTGATTGCATTCTTTTGCAACTTTTTTTTAACTTTAATGTTCCAATAACTGTGAAGTGAACTTGTAATATGAGCAGTGACTTTGTACATGCGTATTAGGTAAGCTTTTATGTAAATGTGTGTATGTATTTATATATATAAGGAAGTGTAACATCCCCTGACTGTATGGCGAACAGGGCAAGTGTCAATAAAATAATAATGATAAAAAAAGACATATCTGTTAAATAAGACATATTTCCTTGTCTGCATCCGAAAACACTAGAGGCTTTCAGACTTGATTAACTCGTACCTTCTCCGCCATTTTTACATCTACACTGATACCTGTTAACCCTCTAAACATTCGATTGCCCCGCCTTTTACGGAGTCTACCAGTGAATTGTTTCTCATATCGAAGGTAATTCATTACTTCTTGGGTATTCCGTCATTTTTTATTACTTTTTTCACCTAACTTGTTTTATTCTTCAATAAACTGTTACATATACATTAGAGAAGATCAAATTATATGCGGCAGCAAAAATAGCAAGAAAACATAGGCACTGCAACCTCATTCCTTACACAGGTATAAATACACTGGCTGAAAACCATAGTACTGGTAACATGTATACCTAGAGTGATTTCGGAACAAATTCCTGGCCAGGAAACATTACCCTTATTGCGGGAAACCTTTTTTCTGTAAACAATAAAACTTTCTGCACAGGGACAATTTACTCCTGCAGAGAATTGTATTCGTTACATATTTCAACTCAGTGTTTTTGCTTCTAGCCAATTTAGGTGTGTATATTGTACTAGTGGTGTTTACGTTTAGTATCAGTAGGACAGGTTATTCAGTTAATCTTTTAAGCAGATGGCATACTACCTACTTTACAGCTGAACGGCGTTCATGAAAACATCAAGAAAACAATATACTATCACACATAAAACGAACGTGATGAACTTTTGTGGTTGATAGAAAGTGTTATGGGTGGGCTTGTGGAAGCCTGAGTTCGAATACCACTCAGGACATCCAGATTTCAGTTTCTCGTGTCATCTAGAAGTCACTACAGATGAATGACGGGTTAATTTCATGGCCTATTTCATACAACCTCCTTACCAAGAACACTCTTATTAGGCTGAGATTGAAAACTGCCAAGGTCAAACAGAATATAACGTAAAATTACAAAACTAAGTATTCTGTTATTACAACACAATGTTTATCTGTTAAACCTAGCCGCGCTACTACCACTGACATATTACAATTTCTCAGTTTAGTCGTTTAGCTTTACTGCAGGAACGTTTTTCCGTCATCAATACGAAATATCGCAAAACAATTAAATAATTCGTTTCAGATTTGTTTTATGCTAAAAAACAAGGCGTTCATTAATGACACATCGGGATTTTAATTTAACATTTCGCACGGCTGCCGAATCTAATCCCCAACACCACTTCTAGCGCAATGGCGACTCCCGCTCAAAGAAACAGTGTACCGCATTTTACCTGTACAATTATTATAGTTTCCAAAAAATAAATATTTCAGCTGCTTCAGTTAAAGAGTTTTTCTTGGCATCAATCTCTTGCTCGTTTGATGCAATCATGCATGTCTTCCTACATCCTCAACTAACAAATCTTTGTTTTCTTCTACAGTTCTGCTGCTTCCCTTACGAACCAATAATTATTCGTTTTACAAGACGATTCACTATCTTATTTTTCAGTAATACTAAATTAGTTAAAAATATCTGGTATAATTAATATTCAATCACTTAAAAATACTTTATATTTGTATCACAATCATATAACAGTCAACAAAGGCTGTATTTAATTAGCACATTAGCAATAAGAAATCAAGCGTAGTAGTAAGAGACTTAATAGTTTCATTAAATTAATTCATAAAATAACGCCAATGCAACTGTATTATGTAGGTTTATTGCCGTACGCGTTTCGCCTCTCCTCGAGGCATCATCAGCGACGAATCTATTTTAAAGTTTACATTTGATTTACACACTTATTTGACATAACGCTAAATTTATACATTTTCTTATTATTTTCACTTACTATTTACATTAGTGGATTTCAGGATAGTAACCACACATCATTGCTTTCACTCCAAAGCATGTTTCAATTACAGCCATTTGTCTTTGCTGTTGTGTACACGATATAAACATTGCGTCTTGTACAATTCGCTTGTTTTCGGTGGCCATCTTATTTTCTTACTGTCAAAGGTGGTGATGCGCTGACAGCGCCGTATTTGAATTTGCGTGGGAGATTTTATATCTAATTATATGTACGTGTGTGGGTGTATGTATTTGTTAGGTTTATTTCTTTATTGTAGGGTTATTGTATGTTTACCAGTTTGAACAGTGTTTGGTTTGTTAAGTTTATGTGGTCATTCAGTACCTGCTTGCCATTTTTTATTGCTTTTTGTATGTGGTAGTTTTCTTGTAGAGTGAGGGTATTGTGTCTGTAATTGTTGATTGTGAGTATTTGCATGTCTTTGTTAATGTCTGTTGGTAAGTGATCGTTTTCTATTAGATGTTCGGCGAATGTGGAGTGGTTACTGTACTTTAGTGCCCTCATGTGTTCTTTGTATCTGGTTTTAAACTGTCTTCTTGTCTGTCCTATGTATATTGCATCACAATTGTGACATGTCAGTTGATATATGCCTGAGTTTTGATAGTTGTCTCTGTCTAAGTGGGTATTTAACTGTTTTTGAATCGAGTTGTCTGTTCGTAGAGCAATGTTTATGCCTTGTTTTTTAAAAATGTTTGTGATTCTGTGGGTGTATTTGTTGGAATATGTCATTGAATACCATTTACTATTATTTTCAGTGTATAATAGTAAATGGTATTCAATGACATATTCCAACAAATACACCCACAGAATCACAAACATTTTTAAAAAACAAGGCATAAACATTGCTCTACGAACAGACAACTCGATTCAAAAACAGTTAAATACCCACTTAGACAGAGACAACTATCAAAACTCAGGCATATATCAACTGACATGTCACAATTGTGATGCAATATACATAGGACAGACAAGAAGACAGTTTAAAACCAGATACAAAGAACACATGAGGGCACTAAAGTACAGTAACCACTCCACATTCGCCGAACATCTAATAGAAAACGATCACTTACCAACAGACATTAACAAAGACATGCAAATACTCACAATCAACAATTACAGACACAATACCCTCACTCTACAAGAAAACTACCACATACAAAAAGCAATAAAAAATGGCAAGCAGGTACTGAATGACCACATAAACTTAACAAACCAAACACTGTTCAAACTGGTAAACATACAATAACCCTACAATAAAGAAATAAACCTAACAAATACATACACCCACACACGTACATATAATTAGATATAAAATCTCCCACGCAAATTCAAATACGGCGCTGTCAGCGCATCACCACCTTTGACAGTAAGAAAATAAGATGGCCACCGAAAACAAGCGAATTGTACAAGACGCAATGTTTATATCGTGTACACAACAGCAAAGACAAATGGCTGTAATTGAAACATGCTTTGGAGTGAAAGCAAAGATGTGTGGTTACTATCCTGAAATCCACTAATGTAAATAGTAAGTGAAAATAATAAGAAAATGTATAAATTTAGCGTTATGTCAAATAAGTGTGTAAATCAAATGTAAACTTTAAAATAGATTCGTCGCTGATGATGCCTCGAGGAGAGGCGAAACGCGTACGGCAATAAACCTACATAATACAGTTGCATTGGCGTTATTTTATGAATTAATTTACTGAGCAACTGCGGAAAAATGGCCTTCAACAACATTGCATTCAATTAATAGTTTCATTCTTCACGATTAACAGAAAATTGTGAAAGAATCTAATTTTATGATATAAAACTGTGGTGGGAATCCCAAATTTTATAGCTATCATTGATGACGTGGTCAATAAAAGAGCGCTGCTAAAAAACATCCAGACAGCTCGCGTGGCAAGTATAAACAAGGCAAATTAAAAGCATTTCCTGTCGGCTTGTTGACTCACTGGAAGCACGTGGTACACACGTGTTGTGTAATGAAACACCACTGTTTCTTATTGACACGGACAGTGAATACGCTAGCATTAGGTGACGTAACGAATATTCTGCAGCACTAGCACAACCAACAACTGCAGTCCGAATGTTTTGGTGCGCTGCAAGGTCAGACGCTAGTAATGAAATATTAACAGCTTCAGTATTTGCTATTGGTGAAAAAACTAACCCAGAAATGCTGGCTTTCTAACTTCACTTCTGTTTTTCGTAAAACGGCAAAAGGGATCTACAGCGATGTGTTCGTCAAGTGTAAGAAAAATACGTCGTATTAAAGGATTAATAGAAGAAAACCAAGTTCAAAGAACAGATATACATTCTGAAAATGGTTTTTTAAATATAATTATTAAGGATTGCTCTGCTTTAAACACCAGTAGAGGCACGCTAACACTAAGACTAATAAAAGTAGCATGCTTTTTCCCTTCAGAGTCATAGTCCTAAAGTTCGTCTTGAAATGGCATTGATGTGTATAGTAAATAAAGTATGCAATTCGTTTTGTATACAGGTATGGAAAGGCAAGGCTAAAATCTAGCGACTGTACTTGAAAGCATTCTGTCGCGAATAAAACAAGGACATTGTCACTTTTACCGTCCCCATCCGAGAGATAGAAGTAAATTAGTGTGATCTTATGACCGGATGACAGAGTTTCAAGCTGCCGGGTATACTGCCTCTGTCAACGCGAGACCTACTATTTAACGTAGTAACCAAAGCAAGGAGATTTCGTAACATACTTCATATACAAAAACCAATTGCCAGTGGTGAATGTCAGTTTAAGGATTCGTCAAAATTCCAGGCCAGATTCGAACCGGGGACCTACAACTATCAAGATACTAGCTGATACACGCGACTTCGTACGCGTGGATTAACAATTTCTTTGCCAGAAATGAATATAGCAAGATGTTGGTAACGAAGAATTGATCCCAAACAACACCGAGTCGGCATAATATGACAGGAAACCTATCACTACATCATTCTACCGTTGAACCTGTCTCTTGAAGAGAATAAATTTCCAATATATTTCTGTCACCATTCGATAAGTTCTCAAAATTTCGTGACTATAACTGTTAATCATACAGGAAAAAATGATCTCCACCCTTCCTACAGATTTTCTTGTCAAATACCGCCAATATCGATATAGCCATTTAGTCGTCAAAACGTAAAAAGACAGAGACTTAATTCCGCATTTATAGTATTACTGCAGATCACACACACACACTGACTGCGAACAACCCCTGATATATCATTATACCGTAAAAAAAGTGTACACCTACAGCATTGCAAGACTGCCAACGATTTGCCTCGCATTGAACCCCTAAATTTGTGATATCTACAATTTAACATTCAATCCGAATAATCCAAATAACCGACGGTCCAGGCGTGACTCTTGCGATCAAAAACAATTTTTTTTAAATCTTTGCCTGCACCACGGAGATTTGAACCGGCGACCACGCCCAAACAGCAGTAAGCAAGCGCTTTAAGCACTGAGCTACCAGACCGCTATATGGAAAGACAGTACAGAGACCTACACATCCTACGCGTCTGTCTATCACCGTTCAGTAATTTTTCGAAATTATAAGACAACATGTATTATTTATACAGAAAAATTTTCAACCAAATGTAGACAGTATTTTTCTCCTTGTTTCAAAGGATAAGTGTGCAAAATTTCATCAAAATCAGATGAAAACTGTGGATTTGTATGAAGAACAAACAAACAAACATATATTCATCTTTATATATATATAGATAAACCTTAGCACAACGCTATCAGACCGCTTATCTAAAGGTGCTATCACTTCATAACGAGAAGAGATTTAGAATTTAACCTATGTCTTTGGTAGACAATTAGGTATTTCGGAAATGTACAAACACGCCGGTGAATCAAGGGATGATCGAACTTTCTTCCACCTATGGGACATAAAATAGTAAACCTACGCTTTAGATACCTCGACCACATGACTGGTTTCGGCACTATAGTGGCATGGCTTTATTTCAGTGGCTGAACGCGTTGAAATATAT
This sequence comes from Vandiemenella viatica, assembly GCA_031002005.1. NCBI lineage: Eukaryota > Metazoa > Arthropoda > Insecta > Orthoptera > Morabidae > Vandiemenella > Vandiemenella viatica. The sequence continues at coordinate 368,050,763 of CM061920.1, read as the reverse complement.
AGTTGATTTCAATATCTTCAGACATAACCTGAACCTCATGTGAAGTATATTATCCTTCAAATATGAGAAAAGCAAAGAGGAGAGCAAGAATATTGATGGATACATAGTTACATACCTACTTTAGCCACCAAACAACGAAGTAATGGAACTGATATGATAATACCCAGAACAGCTATCCCCAATTGTGAATTGCAGATTACTGCTGTACATTTGAGACAGGAGAATCTTCAGTTTTTATGTCACATCGTAAACACAAAAACGTACTTAAATGCGATCCGAAAGGCATAAGGAATTTTTCCTTTAGTACGAGCGTTGGTCAGTGCAACCCCTTTAACATCGTTAACAAATTTTCGTGCTGACTGGGAAGGGTCGAAACAAATGGGCTGTTGGATTTAGAGCGAATTTATCCACATCTTCACGTTGGAGCGTTGGAATTTAAGTGCACTTTTACAGACGAGTAGGTTTATAGCGCAATAAAACAGACCACAACCCTCCCTCGAGGAATGTGAACGATATAACCGACCAACGGACACCAAAATTAAAAACCGCACCCAGTTCAGTGATGTCAACTTGATTTATATTTAAATATTGCTTATGTCTCTAGCCTATGGCACAAAAATCCCACTGAAACTAAAAACAAAATACACACTTACAGCCTGTATCTAGTTTATTATATCGCTGCTAATATATTACATTGAAGGAAGTGTGTGTTGCCACTTGTCTAGATACAAAAGTTTCATTCGATATTCTAATTGTGAAATGTGTTTTTTAGGCGGGTCGATGAGTCACACCAACTATTTTCGATTAAATAACTTTTTCGTAGCAAGGTGAGAACCAAGGCATTACCATAACCACTGTTAATAATGTGTTTCATTTAATGTTACAAAAATAACAAAGAAAACAGAATAAGTTTGTTTAACACACTTTTTCGTATTATATGGCACTCGCAATTTGCTTGCAGCCAAGTCAACTATTAGCTATGGTTCCCACAGAGTCGTCAATGTTATTACTCCAAATGACCGTACAACTTCACGAACATATGAGAATGAGCAAAAATATTCAGATTAGATCACAATTATTAGAACACTAGTATTAAACTTGGAAATTTAATATCAATTGGCATCAACGGCTGACAGCCCTTAAAAATCAGATAAAAGAGTTGAACATGAAGTATGATGATATTCACGTCGCCACCTAATTTATATTTATAATGAGCCATCGTTTTCTATTCTATTGTACCGTTCTGTTGTATGTTAAGCATAGAAAATACTAACTTTCGAACAACCGAAATTAGTCACAATGGGCTTCCAGCGGAGACCGAACTTTGAAGTTTTAAAGAAATACGATAATCATATTGAAATTGAGAAACTGAACATATCTTAACACTATTAAGGCCATAATTACCACATAAAAATGATTGTTCTTTCGCGAATGTACCAGCTTATTTCAGTAGTTTTCCGCTAAAACATTTCAAAAGAAAAAATGAATGCTTCAGAAACAATTGACTGGGCTGGAAGTCCACGACTAATACTTGTTAATGGATGAAGTACTGGAACTTATAATGAAAAGGTCTATCACTTTTTGTACATTTGCGGGATATTTTTAATCATCATCAAGAGGCAAAACGTCTATTTAGGACGTAATGCTTGTCAGTCAAGTATTTACAAAATCGAATAAAAAATAATCACTTTTGTGATCCAGTACAGTCTACAAGATTTACAGAAACTTGCAGATGATGAAGAAACAATCTTCACAACAACAAAAATCTGGATTTATCGAAAATAAGTTTAGATGATGTTTTTGTAGCTTTCTGTGATTCCATAGTCTTTGGAGCTTTAAAAACTATTCTCCCCTGTCGAAGTGACACAGTGAAAGATTCGAATGAAAAGTCACAACAGACTGAAATTATCCAACACCGACGTGTGACTGGACACGCCATACAGGCGCAGTGTAACCAGTCTATTGAGTATATATCACTGGGAGTTGTATCATTCCGTGCTGTAGGTTCCTCACTAATATGATACTGTATTTATTCACAAGTTTTGTATTTTGTTAGATGGTCCACGGACGCAGCTGAGTTAGAAAGTTGTAAGAACAGAATGAAATCATTGCAGACTCGAAACCAGTTGGAATATGGTGCATCCAATTATAATTATCACTTTCTAACTCGCTTTTACGTAACTTATCCTTACAGCCATCTGCTCACTCTTAAGGTATACCAAAAATTAAGTTTACAGACAGAGGATTTGAGGAAAGGCGCTGATTAATGAATAACGACAGCTGCCGATATGATAAAAGGAGATTAACATTCAAACAGCAATTGATTTACTTTACCGTTATTTGCTATGATGAAAGAACCGCGAAATTTAACAATAAACTGGCTACTTTCCACGATCCTCGGGTGGCGTCGCGTCCTAGTAACAAATTCTGATTTTTCGATCGACGTGCTTCGGCCTCCTCCTACGGCGTCAGACAGCGGTATTGAAACTATTTTTTTTCGGTCGCAGAAGCCTTCAATTGTAATAAACTGGCTATACATCTATATTTAGAATCTGAAGATATTTCATTGAGTTTGATTTATAATTCTGTAGTGCAGCAAATTCCTTTTTTATATCATTTTACGCCTCGTCGAGAAAGGCCTGAGGGCAAGGAATTGGAAGCAATTCAGCTGTGACCTTTTCAAGCAACCATTCCGGCATTCACCTGGAATGATTTCGAAAAGAATGAAAACTGATGGCCGGAAGTGGATTCAAGCCTGCGTCCTCCTGAATACGAGGCCAGAGCGTTACCCTCACCAACCACACTCGGTCACTAAGCTCCTAAAAACAAATATAACAGCGCTTAAGCTACAGGTATAAACTAATATCAAATAATCCTGCGACATACATAACGCGTTCAAGGTGTCCGTTTCCACAAATATACGAGTTATGTATGTATGACAATTATAACTTTATTTCTGGACAGTTCCTATCTGTTCAGCAAGATAATGAATTTCAAAATGAAATTAGACAGCTATACATTCACCATAGTAGTTACGCTTTTAAGAACATAATGACGTGACTCTTAAAGAGTATATAGTTCCCACGACCTTGGGCGTAGCAGGCACCTGACAGATAAACAAATTCTTGCGACAGTGCAGAAAACCTTAACTTTTCAATGTTACCCAGACTCTTGCATCACTTGTCGCATTATTTCCTGCTTTTGATTCACAAGCTATTTTTTTACTTATGGCTTTACGGCTCGTCGACGCGAAGTCATTAGAGGTGGGATGAGAATAAGAAACGGGAAGGAATTCGGCCATGAAGGAAGCATCCCAGCATTCGCCTGGAATGAAACCATGGAAAACCCAAATCTGGATCCCCGGACGGGGATTCGAACCGGCGTCCTCCAGAATAAGAGGCCAGAGCATTAACCGCTCACCCACCACGCTCGGTTTAATGTTAGTAGTCTGCAGAACAAAAATATCCTAAAGACGCCCACTATCATCAGGTCGTCTGCACAGGTGCCACGTTCGTTAGATTATTGCTTAGCCATTTAACCATTAACTTTCCAATATTAACTCAATACCAATGCAGAAAAACATCAACTTCCACTATCAATTTTCACTTTCATTATAGTATAATAGATATCTGATATTTTTAATGTTTTACTTGCTTTCCCCTTTACTAGAAAAACACTTAAATCCAAAAGTTTTTTTACATTTCTTGGAGACTTTCCATGACGATTGTCATATCTATTATTCTAAACTGTGAATATTCTCCTGCCCATACTATCTTAGCATGAGTATTGCCATAAAAATATTTATGATAAGCTAAATAAACAGTAGATAGCCCAAAATATCTTAGCATAAAGGATTACCATGAAAATATTTATCAGACAGTATTAATTATTAAGTTTACGGGAAAATACTATTATTAAGGCAAAATGATAGAGGAAAATCTAAGAATGCTCTGTGAAACATGCATTATTGATAATTAATAGTCTTTGAAAAATATTAACTCATATATTTAACATAGGACCAAGTTTTTAAAAACGCCAAAGTCAGCTGCATAAACGACGCTGAAGCCGTATTCAATTGCGGATTAATTTAACACGTAACTACATCGTAAAAGATTTGGCGATGGCATTACGATTCCACTTTCTTCCGCCGTTTAGACTGCGGTCTCGGATCCAACATCGTGTTGCGTCCAACCAGATAAACATTTTGTAACAAAAAACCGCATTCCCATTGTATGCTTCTATCTCGTCATATCAGACTGCATCTCAGTTGTTTACATGATGCTTACAGAAAAAAATAAAGTGAAAATTGTATGCGATTTTCAAAATATAAGAAAGGAAGTTAGAAAGTGAAGAAAAGAATGGGATACGATTCGAACATTCAATAAATTGTTTGATTTCTTGCGGTACGTAATAAAGACATTCTAAATCCCCAACGCTATATTGTAGACAATAACCATGAACTGAGAAATGGATTTCTCTTCTTTAAAACGTTGGGATGATACTCTAACGTGATAAAAACACCACAATCTCTTCCGCGGTCAGTTGATTGGAATGTTTGAGGCGGTGAGTTATGCTTGATCTGGGCGTGCGAGTGGGGGGGAACTTCCTTTCTGGCAAGAACACAGCCAGACGTCTGTCCGAATGCCAACCACGTGACTCACACAGCTGACTGATGTCTTCCAACTGGCGTCACTATGCTCACTCACCAGGGTTATCAGCACACGACGTCAACATGTCACAGGATGTTCAGATCAGAGAGCAATCGTCGCCGCATCATTAAGAAGTTGACAACGAGTGGCAAAGACGAAAGCAGTAATACAATCGTCATTGGATAAGGGAGACAACGTTCGTATAGTATACAGTAGCCTACAACAAACTTCTGTTTCCTTCCAGCAGGTAGAAAAACCCGAATAGCGAGCACAAATTTCGAAAGTTTCTAACGTCATTTACCTGGAAAGTGGTAATACATAATGAATGGCATAAACAAAACGTTAAAGACCAGCTTGCCGTGTCTGTAATAGGAAGGATGGAGCGACTCGTAGCTGTAATATTTTCGCCTCCGCTGTGCGTTACCTTGCCGGCGCGGTGCCGCTTTACATATGCAGGACGTGGCTAGGCTGTGTACACTTGCGCTCCTCTTGTACAGGCGGTCACACCACGACTAAATCGCTCGCTGGCCGGCCGCTGACTAAGCCTAATTCAGTGTGCAGCCTTGTTACAGCTGGCATCCAATGAGAATGCATTACTGCGCCTGCCGGGTGGAGGGGGCACGTCACCGTGGGAGAGGGGGTGAGCGGGGAACGCACGGAGGGGAGAGAAGTGCGGCAGCGGCGGCGCCAGAGCAGCGATTTGGCGTCCCTGGGGAGCCGGGTGGGGGAACAAACCGGCTGACAGCTGGCGGCCGGCAGCTGCAGCATGAGAACACCATAATGGTTCATAAGCACACCTTTCAACAGCTCTCTCGCTGCAACTTGTCAAACGGACCACTTAATCATTACTAAATCCACATCATTTTTTCCTGTCATTATTCAGTCGGCTGGTTTGTTGTAAGCATTCCCAAACTGAGCTAATCACTTCATCTCAGCATCACATTCTACATAATCTCATTCATATTTATAATCTTTAACTTCCTCTGCAATTCTTCCCATCGGCTGGTTCCTCACTAACAAATTAACTAATCCTTCCTCTCTTTAAATTGGACACTATTTCTGCAGGATGATTCCACAACTTCTTACCTAGCTCATTATTTCCAAAACACTTTCATTTCGTACTTTCTCTGTTCCCTTAATTTTCAATATCCTTCCATAACAACACATTTCAAATATTCCCAAATTCCATTTCCATAAAATGCTGCACCCGATACATACAATTATAGAAAGTTCTGATTCAGACGACAGAATATTAAACTAAAAGATTTCTCTCTTTTTGAAGAAAACTTTTAGCTAGTGTTATTCTAGTTTTGAGAACGCTATAGCTTGAGCCAACGGTTGTAATCTCCCTAACTAAACATTCTGAATTTTTTTTTTTTTTTTTTTTTTTTTTTTTTTTTTTTTTTTTTTTTTTTTACGGAAACCAATATCACTTTAAAACGTTTTCAGACAATTCAGATGACTCTTGTTTCAGATAGTTCTATCGCGGCGACAAAGATGCATCGGATCTCCGGGTGGAGACTGCTCAGGGAGTAGGCATCAGAATGGATAGAAACATTCTACGAGTCGTAGCGTGGAATGTTAGAAGTCTGAATAGGGCAGGTAGGTTAGAAAACTTAAAAAGGGAGATGGAACAACTTAAGTTGGATGTTGTTGGGATTGGTGAGATTAAATGGAAGGACGCACAGGATTTCTGGTCTGGGGAACACAGGATAATTAGCACACAAGCTGTCAATAGAGTCACTGGTGTAGGATTTGTAATGAACAAGAAAGTAGGGAAACGGGTTGAGTTATTATGAACAGTTTAGTGACAGGATTATTTTGATGAGGTTAGAAACTAAGCCCGTCCCAACAACATTAGTACAAGTATACAGGGTGAGTTTTTTATCTTGAGACAACTAAATATCTCGAAAACTACAAATCCGATCAAAAAAAGTGGGTAATAAAAATTGTTCGTCTCGACGGGGGACATCCGATGATACCAAATTTGACTCCCCACCCCCACCCCCTAGGGGTGGGGGAAGGGGGAGAAAAAAAACTTAAATGGGAACCCCCATTTTTTATTGCAGATTCTGATTCCCCGGAAAAAACTACCCCTATTTCACCCCCAATTCGAGTCATTTTGGTCGATAGATGGCGCTGCAATCGACAAAAATCAAAATAAGCAAAAATTCATTTAAAAATGAGGATATCTCGTGAAATACACATCAGATCAGCAAAATACAAGTTAATGTGATTGATATTTTTCAAAAACTATTCAATAACACCACCCACCTCCAAACTTGAGGGATGGGAATGGACATTATTTCAAAATATCACCAGATCTCACTTCGCCTGATTTTTTTTATGGGGATACTTGAAGAATGAAGTTTACAGTGAAGTGCCAACAACGCCTGAAAACATGATTGAACGAATTACCAACGCTTGTCAAAAAATCACGCCGGATATGCTTCTTAGTTGCGTCGAATCATTCCAAGAGCGGGTAAATAAATGCATCGATGTCGGTGGTGATATTTTCGAGCACTTGCTTTAGAATTGTTGTTAGAAACAAACACGTGAGAGGCGAGGGGACTCACCAAAAACAAGCACCCCGATGGTGAGAGGCGAGGGGACTCACCAAAAACAAGCACCCCGATGGTGAGAGGCGAGGGGACTCACCAAAAACAAGCACCCCGATGGTGAGAGGCGAGGGGACTCACCAAAAACAAGCACCCCGATGGTGAGAGGCGAGGGGACTCACCAAAAACAAGCACCCCGATGGTGAGAGGCGAGGGGACTCACCTAAATCTAGCACCCCAAAGGGAACAGAAAATTACTACGTCCACGTCGTTGTTCCTGGGTAACGCAAAAAGTAATGTTTGACTTTCGCTATCTGCTAAAGAATTTGCATCAGTGCATTTTGAAATAATGTCCATTCCCATCCCTCAAGTTTGGAGGTGGGTGGTGTTATTGAATAGTTTTTGAAAAATATCAATCACATTAACTTGTATTTTGCTGATCTGATGTGTATTTCACGAGATATCCTCATTTTTAAATGAATTTTTGCTTATTTTGATTTTTGTCGATTGCAGCGCCATCTATCGACCAAAATGACTCGAATTGGGGGTGAAATAGGGGTAGTTTTTTCCGGGGAATCAGAATCTGCAATAAAAAATGGGGGTTCCTATTTAAGTTTTTTTTCTCCCCCTTCCCCCACCCCTAGGGGGTGGGGGTGGGGAGTCAAATTTGGTATCATCGGATGTCCCCCGTCGAGACGAACAATTTTTATTACCCACTTTTTTTGATCGGATTTGTAGTTTTCGAGATATTTAGTTGTCTCAAGATAAAAAACTCACCCTGTATATGCCAACATCACAGGAAGATGACGAAGAAATAGAAAAAATATACACTGAAATTGAAGAATTAATCCAATATGTGAAGGGGGAGGAAAATCTAATAATCATGGGTGATTGGAATGCAATAGTGGGAGAAGGAAAAGAGGGGAATACTGTAGGAAGTTTTGGTCTAAGAGAAAGAAATGAACGAGGAAGCAGGTTGCTAGAATTTTGAGAAAGATATAAGCTAGTAGTGCCAAACACACTGTTCAAGAACCATTAAAGAAAAATTTGCACCTGGAAACGTCCTGGGGATACAGGCAGATATCAGCTAGATTATATCATGGTCAAACAGAGATTCAGGAATCAAGTTCTAGACTGTAAAGAGTACCCAGGAGCAGACGTAGACTCTGGCCATAATTTGATAATAACACAATGTGGCAAAAAAATACTTTTTGCTTGTTGAAGTTAATTTTTTGCTTGTTTTGGATGAATTTGGTCACAACTAAACTACACTCACCATTCCTACTATTATATAATCATTTCTTTGCTTTTTATGCCGAATAATATGAAATTAATTGGTTAAAATTATATTAGCTAAGAACACTTTATATATGAGATGAATGAACGAATCAACTGTATGTAATCTGTTTCAGATTGACGTTATTGACTAATAATTGCGTCTTCCCGTTGCTGTAAGTATAATCCAGACTGTTTCTGTTTGTGTGCGGCGTCTTCCTGGGCTCAAAAGCAGTAAAGCAGTAAAGGATGCTAAAAACTTCTGCTTAGCATACAGGTCTTATTTTGGCATGTCTGTGCGAGACCAAGGCAAGAACTGGGCACCACATGTTGTGTGTGGGTGTTGCAGATCCACTCTCGGGGCCTGGTATACAAGAGAAAACAAAAAATGAAATTTGGTGTACCTAGAATTTGGCGAGAACCAACAGATCACCTCTCCAACTGCTATTCCTGTGTTACTAACTTCTCATCATAAGAGGTGTAAAAAAAAAAAAAAAAACAATGTTTTTGCATATCCAGACTTGCCTCATCTCTTAAACCCATTACACACTGGGAGGAGCTTTCCATTCCTCCTCCTCCTCCAGTACTGAAAGAGTGTGAAGACAGTAATGAATCAAATACCGAAATCGACCACGAAGAAGACTTTTCAGAGGATGAAGATGCTACACCTCAATACCCCAAACAATATGAGTTAAATGACTTGATCAGGGATCTAGGACTTACAAAACCCAAAGCAGAAATTCACCAAGACTAAAGCAATGGAACCTATTGAGTAAGAGTTGCAAGATGCCCCTTGTCGAGCAGGAAAAGATACTAATGCCTCCCTTCCCTATTAAGCTTGGACTCATCAGGCAATCTGTAAGGCCTTAGATACAACATCAGATGCAATGAAGTACCTCCAGAATGTGTTCCCCAAACTACCAGAAGGTAAGAAAAAGGGTGGAATTTTTGTGGGCGCCCAAGTGAAATAATTACTTCGTGATGAAACATTCATCAGCAAGCTTCTACCAGTTCAAAGAAAGGCCTCGAAGAGCTTCGGAGATGTTGTGAATGGTTTCCTAGGTATTCACAGAATGGAAAATTACAGAGATGGGGTAGAGGGTCTTTTTAAGAACTACAAAGCAATGGGGTGAAGAATGTCTCTAAAGCTGCATGTACTCCACTCGCATCTAGATGTTTTCAAGTGTCATATGGTTGCAAATTCAGAGGAACAGGGTGAAAGGTTCCATCAGGATTTACAATTGTTTGAAAGAAGGTACCAGGGACAGTATAAAGAGCGGATGCTAGGTGATTATACCTGGGGACTGATCAGAGAGAGTGATGAAACGTATAAAATGAAATGTAGGAAGACAACACATTTCTAAGCACACTGTACATGATATGAAAACATTTTAATGTACTTTATAGCTTTTGTAATATATATTTACTGCATTTACATTCTTTCAAATGCTGTATTTAAGAATTTCTTTTGTTTTGTTTCATTGGTATATGAAAACGAGCATTTATTGTTCTAAATAAATACATTTTCCTAAAATTAAGAAAATCGATATCATTTCCCTAAAAACAATTTCCCACATGCAAAATTGTGTTTACATAGTGTTTTGAAACACAATGCATCAGAAACAACAAAAAAATTAACTTAAACAAAATTTTGTTACATGGTGTAATGGAGTTCAGGCTGAAATTTAAGCGAATTAGGAAGCAGTATAAGCAGAAAAGACTGGAAGTGAATAAACTGAAACAATTTAGCAAAAGAGAAAAATTTCCAGAAATAGTAGACTTGGGTCTAAGAAGTAACTCTGAAAGGAGCTCAACCGAGGACGAATGGATTGCATGAAAGACCGAAATAATGAAAGCTGGTAAAGAAACATTAGGCTTTAGGGAACAATCTGCCAGAAAACCTTGGATCACACAAGAAATTTTGGAGCTGATGGATCAGAGGAGAAGGTACAAAAATGTTCAGGATGAAGCAGGAAGAAAGCAGTACAGCCAATTTAGAAATCAAATAAATAGGAAATGCAAAATAGCAAAAGAAAAATGGCTACAAGAAAAGTGTGAAGAAGTAGAAAAGGAAATGGTCGTAGGTAAAGTAGATGTTGCCTATACAAAGATCAAACGGAATTTTGGAGAAATGAAGAAAAGAGGTATGAACATTAAAGATGCCGATGGGATACCTCTGTTAAGCTCAGAAGACAGATCTAACCGACGGAAAGAATACATTGAGAAACTTTATGATGGGGACGACTTGAACAATAGTGTAATGGAAAAGGAAGATGATGTCGACATTGATTACTTAGGACATGAGGACAGAATTTAATAAAGCTCTCAATGACTTGAAAGCAAATAAGGCAGTTGGAATTGATGAGATACCTGCAGAACTTCTTAAATCCCTAGGAGAGGAAGGAATCGAAAGATTATTCAAGCTGATATCAAAAAGTTATGAAACAGGAGAAATTCCAACTGATTTAAATAAAAATATCATCTTCACACTTCCAAAAGAAAGCCGACAAAAGTGAGAATTATCGCACCATTAGTCTAACATCACATGCTTCAAAATTACTGACCAGAATAATATACAGAAGGATGGAAGGGGTAGTAGAAGAGATAGTAGGTGAAGATCAGTTTGGGTTTATGAAAAATCGCGGTACAAGGGAAGCAATTCTGTTTTTAAGATTAATACTTGAAGGGCGGATCAAGAAAAACAAAGATACTTTTATGGCGTGTGTTGACTTAGAAAAAGCTTTTGATAATGTTAGGTGGGACAAGATGTTCAAAATTTTAAAGAAGTCAGGTCTAAATTACTGAGATAGCAGAATATTCCATAAACTATATAAGAATCAAGTGGCTATAGTAAAAGTAGAGAATCGCGACAAACATGCATCAGTTAAAAATGGTGTGAGACAAGGTTGTAGTCTATCCCCGTTAATATTTAACTTGAATGTAGAAGAAGCAATGAAGAAAGTCAAAGAAAAAGTTTCCATGTGGCATAAGTTTTCAGGGAGAAAAAAATCAGTATGCTAAGATTTGCTGATGACATTGTCTTGTTAGCAGAGAGGGCTGAGGATATTGAGAAGTTACTAAATGGCATGAACAAATTACTGAAGGAAGATTTTGGACTGAATATAAATCAAAGCAAGACAAAAGTGATGAAATGTAGCAGAAATGATACCAATACTAGTAGATTAAATATAAAAATAGGATCGGATGCAATAGGAGAAGTAAGCGAATTCGGTTACTTGGGAAGTAAAATTACAACCGATGGCCGAAACAGGAATGATGTCAAAAGCAGAATAGCACTAGCAAAAAGAGCCTTCATGAAAAAGAGAAACCTTTTAGTTTCAAATATTGATCTAGGAATTAGAAAGAACTTTTTGAAACTCTTTGTGTGGAGCACAGCTCTTTATGGTAGCGAAACATGGACTTTAGGAATACCGGAAAGAAAGAAATTTGAAGCATTTGAAAGGTGGTGCTACAGAAGAATGCTGAAAATTAAATGGACAGACAAAGTAAGAAATGAACGAGTTTTGGAAATGAACTGTAGAGGAAGACAGAGATTAGAATATATGAAACAGATAATTGAGGACGTGGGCTGTAAGGGGTATGTAGAAATGAAAAGGTTAGCGCAGGATAGGAAAGGATGGAGGATTGCATCAAACCAGTCGAAAGACTGACGACAAAAAAAATAAAAAAAATAATAATAATAATAATAATTCTAAGCTCTGTCTTCCTCTACAGTTCTTACCTTCGACTGTTCCCTCCACCAACAAATTAACCAATCCAGCATGTCTCAAAATATGACCTACCAGCCTGTCTCTTCTTTCTGTAAGATTCTTCCACAAACTTCTTTTCTCACTCATAATATATAAAACTCGTTCATTTCTTACTTTGTCTGTCCACTTAATTTTCAGCATACTTGTGTAGCACCACATTTCAAATGCTTCAAATTTCTTTCTTTCCGGTATTCCTGAAGTCCATGTTTCGCTACCATAAAGTGCTGTGCTCCACACAAAGAGTTTTAAAAAGTTCTTTCTCATTCCTAGATCAATATTTGAAACTAAAAGGTTTCTCTTTTTAATGAAGGCTCTTTTTGCTAGTGCTATTTTGCTTTTAACATCATTCCTGTTTCGGCCATCGGTTGTAATTTTACTTCGCAAGTAACAGAATTTACTTACTTCTCCTATTGCATCCGATCCTATTTTTATATTTAATCTATTAGTATTGGTATCATTTCTGCTACATTTCATCACTTTTGTCTTGCTTTGGTTTATATTCAGTTCAAAATCTTCCTTCAGTATTTTGTTCATGCCATTCTGTAACTTCTCAATATTCTCAGCCCTCTCTGCTAACAAGTCAATGTCATCAGCAAATCGTAGCATACTGATTTTTTCTCCCTGAAAACTTATGCCACATGGAAACTTTTCTTTGACTTTCTTCATTGCTTTTTCTACATACAAGTTGGATATTAACGGTGATAGACTACAACCTTGTCTCACACCCTTTTTAACTGATGCATGTCTCTAGTGATTCTCTACTTTTATTATAGCCACTTGATTTCTTATATAGTTTATAGAGTATTCTTCGATCTTGTACTTAGACCTGACTTAGAGCCACGATAATCATGTCCTATCAACTTGCTGGCGCTCAGTGCTAACCCATATTGCAGTATTAGAATTTACGCTCAGTGACCATTTTCTTTACCTCCGGTTACTATCACGATTGGTTTAATACACTATTCCGTGTCTCCGTTTCATGTTGGAACCTCTGCCACGTAGAGTAAATGCTCCAGACCAACAGTTCTATGGATACTCAATGATTTTTTAATATATATTTATTTTGTTTTCATGAAAGGGTTTAGAATCAGTAGAGGAGTTTCGAGCGAGCACGATTTTCAGTACTGAAACACTGATGGGAGTCACCCGCGACAGATGAGAGAGGAGGCGTCAAACTTCGAACACTCAAGAACACTAACAACCAATCACAACAAGAAATTTGGAAGAGCATATTAAAGTAGGCGTTAAACTAGGTGATATTCTATTGGGTTTCCTCTGTTGTCTGCCATTGATAAAAGTTATTACCTAAAATTAGTCAAATAACAGGAACATTTCGTAGTGAATTCAGATTCAAGGAAACAATATTATATATCTCCCTCAAATTTCTGAGCCCTTCCTGCGTCCAAAACTTACAGATGTTGACTTCATTGTGAAGTGGACAGAGCGTAAGCTTCTCATTTATCATAATTAAAAATCAAATAACATTAGACTTTTGATTATGATCAATGATACCAACTCCACAGAGAAGGAAAAATTTAAGCTCTTTAAATATTGAGCTATGGGAAGATTATACGAGTAACTAAGGCAAAACTAAAACTATAAATAAACACCTACAGGAAGGAAACTAAGGTGGTACAAATGTTTTGCAAATGACATGGAATTAAAGGTTTTTGTGGAAGGATCTTGCAACAAAAAATAGCATAGGATTGGTTCACGTTTAAAGCACGAGACTCTTGGGATTTGTTAGAAGAGGAAGTAGTTATGGAAAGAACGGTACATTATAAATAATGATTAAAATATATTACGATAGCGAATCAAAGCAGTGAACAACCTTTCAGCGTTTCCCGTTAGTTGTGGCTACCCATTAGAACAAATACACTATTATGACCACTACCCAACGCAAGAATGAATACCGTCTGGTAACGTTGCGGGTACGTCATGCGGTAAAGAAAGCATGTAAGCGGAGCAGAGATGCATGGGGAGTCATTATAGAGACGATGTGTGCCTAGTGGGAAAATCCACTGTCATAAAGGACTTTATCAAATTCCTGGCACCTAGACAAAGAATCTCGGAAATGGGAGGCTAGTCGGCTGTTCGTGTGTTACTCTAATGAGTATCTATGGAAAGCAGTTGAAGGACGGTGAAACGAGTAGGTGAGAAATGGTGGACGTCCAACCTCAGCACAGAAAGTGGAGTTCTGAGGCTTTTGCCCACTTGGAAAGCATGATAGGGGCGATCTATGGCAGATCTGATTTCAGAGCACGTGCAGTCACAAAATGTGTTTCAGAATACACCGTTCAGCGCACTTTGTTGAACATGGGGCTTCGCAGCATACCCATGTTCCTATTCCATCTAAAAACATCGTCAATTACGATGTAGAGAGCACAAGATCATCGAGACTGAACCATGGATCAATGGAAACGTGCCCCTGGTCGTTAACACTCCAGGTCGATGGTTGAGTCGGTAAACAGGCAAACGAATGCTCGAAACCTGCACCGCGCATGCCGGTGGGGGCAGTATTATGCTATGTGAGGCGATAAACTGGGTTTACAAGGCACTTGTGGTAGTGATCAAAGGGACCATTACAGTTGTGGACTACGTGAAAATTACTGCGGACCACCCGCATTCCTTCATGCTTCATGTCTTCCAACACGGCGGTAACGTCTTACAGCAGGATAAATTTCCGTGTCACAACGCCACAATCAAGCTACAGTGGGTGAAGATGATGATAGTGAATTCATGTTGATGTCTTAACCACCAAATTCGCCTGATCTCAAGCCATGAAACACATGTGGGACGCTATGGGGTGCCAGCTCCACGCCCACAAACCACCGGCCCATAATTTAAGAGATTTGCGTGACTTGTGCGCAGACATCTGGTGCCAATTACCTCCCGAAACCCACCAAGGATTTGTAGAATCCATGCCATGCCGAATGCTGAGGTACTACGTTCCAAGACGCACCAACAAGGTACTAAGGAGGTGGTAATAATATTTGGCTCATCAATACAGGATGAAATTCTTATAGGTTGGGATAGTGCCGATACTGATTCCTAAAGCACACATTTTTGCTTGCACTAGATGCAAAGTGACCAGCAAAAACTGAAGAGAGATTTTGGTTCCTGAGAAGCACATGTAAACTGGTATCATGCCTCACTGGGGAACACACTGATTCACGACTGGTAAAAACCCTGCTCTGAGCATAGCACCTGGGCATAACAGATTGCTCTGCGTGGCTGAAAGGAATTCGCGGGCACCGGTCGAAGTTCAGCTTTTTCACGTGTGCGTCATTAAGTCGAGTGATATACATGGTCTTTATCTTATTCATATTGTGATTGTATCGAACAAATGGAATATCGAGTGGTTTATGTAGATATAAATACCTTGAACTGGCTGCATAGTATAAATAATTTTAAATGGACAACTAAATGTAATCAAATTTCTTTTAAAAATAAACGGTAACTTACAAACTACTTCGATTCAGCATAATACACTTTGCGGCAATGTTTCTCTGCCTTTCATAATGTTGAAAATGGTTTGAGAATGTCGTACCGTGAAGAGTACTGTGAAAAATAAACGTGAACTATTGTAGAATTGTGGGCGAGTAACATTCGACTTCAATAATCAACAATAATACGGTAGTAATTTCTTATTTTTTAAAATGGAAACCTCTACCGGCTCGTTACAGAGGTGACTGGTCGAACTTTCTTGCGTGAAAAAATTTCGTCAGATTTGAGTCGCTTATAACTCCGAGACAAATAAGAGCAACGTTTGAGCCAATCATAGCGTTTGCTTATTCGTCGCGCCGGTTGCAGTTCGCCGGCAACATCATAGTGCACGAGTAGGTACATAGGTGATAGTCACGATTTTACTCGGTGAAAAAATTGAAACTAGTGCTGAGCTAATACTTTAATTCTGGTGTCTCTGACAAGTTCGAGGAATAATAGTGACACCTAAAGTGAAGAAAAAAATAATAGCAAGAATAAAAGTTATAATTTGTATTAACTTTCAAATCTTGAAATAACTCACGATGTCGTGTCATGAGACTCGAATAAACGCTCGGAATTACAGGAAACGCCAGTCACAGCAAACCATTGATCAAAATAAATCAAATTAGCTCAAAACATTCGGTGCCGAGCGAGTTAAACAGCTATGACATTGTCGGGAAGGACCTGTAAGCGTGAAGCCGGATTTTCAATACCAGTTTTCCTAAAAAAATAAGTATAGAAACAGATTCGAAGTCGAATAGGACCTTAGAATAAAGTTATGTTCTTTCCTCTAAACGCGAATTTTTAATTAGCCAGAAACAGCTTCTCATTTTTGAAAACAATCAATAAGTTTTTAATAGGACACGAGAAAAATTCCTATAACAGCCAGGCCACCGGAAACTGAAGTTTGGGATACGCTGATATAGGTCAAAAGTAGCCGTCACTCAGTTGAAGATGACTGTTGCCTGAAATGATGGAACTCGCGTTCACAAAATAACTTTGAATTTTTGTTGAAAGGTCAATCAGTTAAGTCATTACTATGAAGCCGGCTTGCGCTTCACAAAGAACGACCAGAGTTGTGGAAATAAAATTCGCGAGTCCTTCACCACGGCAATATGCCAGCACATTCAACTTTGTTGATTTGTCAGTTATGCGCCAAAATATGAAATTACTGTCCATCTCCAGCATTCCTACTTCCAAGTCCTAGATCCCCGTGACTTTCTCTTGTTCCTAAGATTAACATCGGTGTTTAAAAGATAACGTTTTAATACCACCGACGGCATTAAAATAAATTCGTCATGAGCATTGAAGGACTTTTCAAAAGAAGCTTTCCAGTATTGATTTGCAAAGGAGAAACGCCGCTGGGATAAGTGTATAGATAAGTGATGATACTACTCTGAAAGGGACATAAACCGAAAATCTGTAAATAAATAACAAAAATTTAAAAAATAATATTCGGCTACTATCTGAATAGAAATTGTATGATAATTTATTAGCCAGATGAATGCAATTGTTTTGCTAGTTGTAAGATTCCCTAATGTGTAACAAAAAGAAAGTGGTTTAAATGAAAATCTTAACCCAAATAACGCTCATCACATCAACATTTTGAAATACGGGGATACAAGTGGACATAGCGGTTTGAGAAATATTGTAGTGGACTTAAGAATTATTTTAATATACTTTAGATACACGTCAGATTTGAAATGAGTCATAAATGATTCACAAACAGTAAGATTAACGTAAGAGATGGCGAATCCCGCCAGTATCTGTATAGAGTGTTTACTTAATGACAGCAACCATGATAAGAAGCAATCTCAATACTCGTGTCTGAAGAACTTATCCTGCACGAAATAGGTTGCTGTCTGTGACACAACACCAATATGTGAGAGAAACCAAAATAAAGTCGTAAAAGCAGAAATATTCGGCACGCTCTTAACTTCCTGATTTTCAGGTCCTGTCAACACGGTGAAGTGTTCAGTATTTAACCACTACATCTGATCTGCCTTTCTTGAAAACCTACTGCTATCAGAGAATATTCCCACAGTTACTTTTACTTAAAAGGGGAGTGTGAGACATTTAGTCGGAGCATTTGATTCCATTACGCCAGGTCAGTCTCCAACACATATAAACACAAACAAAACAGCTGCTGTAAATTAGTACAACTAGTTATAGTTGTTTTTTGTACTTTTTTATGTACTTTTAAATTATGATGACCACGGCATATATATACGTGGTATCCCAACTCACAATTTTTAGAAAGTTTAAGATATTTTGATTTCGGATGGAATTTTAATTATCTTGAATCACCAGCTGATACTCTATCAATTATCCATGTGACAAAGCCATAGCTGCTGCGTTCGCAACCAACTAGAAAAGGTAATTACAGTGATTATTTTTAAAATTGATACACATCTTTTTTCATATATTTTGCATTGGGAACTATATAGACATTGCGAGCTACATTTAATTGTTAATTAATTCTTGGTCTAATCATTCATGTGAAACCTCTTTATAAATGTATTTAAAATTCATATCGATCCAGTGGAAATTTCCAGAATGATCGTACTGTAAAGTGTAACAGATGTCCCAAATAAAAACAATCTTTACTGCCAAATTCACTACAATATCATGAAAGGCAGTGGGCCAAAAATTGTTACTAAATTCGTCAGCTAGAAACATTTTGATACTTTTTGATAAAAATATGAAGAAAATCATACCAAAATTATATACAAAAAACTTCATTATGTGGCAAAACACACTCTCATACGAACACTCATACACACACACACACACACACACACACACACACACACACACACACACACCACACACACACACACACTATATCGCGCGCACGTTCGCGTGTAAATAAATATACACCGCTTGACAAAAAAAGTGAATCACCCAAAAGGGAAGGAGGGTATGTGATGTTATTCCAGCGATTACAAAAACGAGCCAAATTCAGTATGGGCTCACTTAAAACTATGACGTTTCTTCTTCTCTGGCCTGGATGCATGCACTGATTCAGTTGGGAAGGGTGTCATAATAGCGGTCGTATCTCTCCTCAGAGAAACTGACCCACAACTGTTGTAACTCGAGATCCTTGATACTGGCGCTGGGACAGAGATGGCGTCTGAGCTGGTCCCACACATTTTCCTTCGGGGACAGATGTGGGGATCTTGCTGTTCACGGGAGTACCTCAATACCATGCAGAAAGTTCATATAGGCACATGCCGTGTGTGGACAAGGATTGTTCTGTTGAAAAATGGCACTGCGATTCTGTCGCATGTGATGTAACATCTGAGGACGCAGGATGTTCGTGACGTACCTTTGTCTCATGCTTCCCGGCCACGGTAACTCTCCGAACGCCGCCGCTTGTGTTGTGGTGTTAAAGGCAGCCTACGCATGGGCTATTATCATTCGAGTGGTTGGGATGAAACAGAATGTTGCATGGACTCCATTACTTGTTCTCGGATGGCAGACGCAAATGTGAAGGGGCACAATACAGCGATCCTCCTTTATGGTGGTCAGCAGTGGTCTACTGAAACCTTGACGACAAGTATGCTTGGCCTCACGTTCCCATGTAGTCCAGCATCCGGTCACTGTCACCTCCGAATGACCCACAAATCTAGATATTGCACGATTCGACAATTAGCCAAATAGAGACCCACAATGGGGCCCATTTCAAACTATTTCAGATGATAATAACGCTGTATCACACGAATACGTGGCATCTCCGTATACTTCACAGTGATCTCTCAACATCTGATGCTGTTCACGCCCATATGTAGCCTAACAGCCTTTGCAAAAACATTAGTACACTCTGGTGGCTGTTCTACCTGTCACAGAGAATTGCAAATTATCATTTACATACCGCCGATGGTGTGTATGTATACGAATTTACATTGACATCCGACCTTGTCTTCTGGGTGCTTCAATTTTTTTTTTGTCAGTAAGTGTATATATACAAGTAATAGCGTTCCTTTGTTTGTTAAACCACTATAAAAACAAGGCATTTATTTGAGTTAAATTCCTCGCAAGAGCGACATAGGTTTGAGTGTCTGTTAGGAATAAAATCGCCATGTACACCACATACGCTTGACTTCCGACGCAGACAGCCCTATTTCGATGTTCGAGTGGTTCTTTCCGACTTAAAAAAACTAAGGTACGAGATCCGGAGCGGAAAAAATTCTCCATTTACACATAAGGACCCCTAGGTCTTAGGATTCAACGCCTTAGAACAATCAACAATTGGACTTCAATGGCATGACGCATCATAGTTAAAAATACATTTACTCAATAGCACTAGATGGGTTACTATTTAAGAGTCTTAATAAAATTCGTTGTACTGCTGCATACCTTATTGTGACTGTTCGCAGATGATAATGCTCGTTCGGAAGCGTCCATAAACTACGTGGCTCAGTCTACGAGGGGGAGGAGGGTTTGGGTAGAAAGCTACGCCGAGATACGTGGAGGAAGGGGAGTCCGCGCCAAGCGCGTAGCTTTTCATTCATATTATTTGTCAAAGATAAGCTACAGAACACACAACAGCACATGGATATTTATTTACGTCATTTAAATATTTACAAAGCAGTGACATTTCGATTTTTTTTGATAGTTTGAAATAAAGTTTAAGGGATCGCCCGCATGTGACTACACCGCTCGTTGCTGAAGTAATTCTAAATTTGATCTGTCAAGTGAATTTCAGTGCAATTTCAAGTTCAACGTGTGGTGTGGAGTGGCACAGTGCAATAAACTTTACTTGGCTTATCGAAAATGTTTTTATAGAAACCTTTAAGCCAATAAAATAATCATTTCCTGGCAATGTAGAAAGAAAGGTGACAGAATTGCAGTAAAAGCAAAAAATGCAGCTCTGTTCTTAGTTTTTTTTTAACGCGGTGGGTATAGTTTGCTCCATTTTATCAATTAATGAACAATGGTGAATGTGATAAGGTGAATGTTTTTAGTAACACTTCAAAAACACCTGAGAAAGAGGTTTCACCCAATAACTTATCATTTGAATGAGTGACTAGCGTCAACATTTCATTCAGAATATTTATAATTATATAACACAGATACCAGTTGCGCTCATTATACAGCAATAATTTTAACGATAATCTGCTAAGATAAATCAGTACAAAATGTCTTCTGGAGTTAATATGGAAAAAAAGTTACGTACCAAACGGCGGGGGGGGGGAGGGGGGGGGGAATCGACGCAAGAGCCACCTAAGGCTACGTGCAGAGAAGAGGGATTCAAGGGAGGCCAAAACGTTTATGGACGCTCTTCTGTATCCTCTAGATTACCTTAATTAAAGAAAACATACTCAATCTG